>JARJHM010000294.1:0-359994 GCA_033356055.1 Carex pumila
ATGAAAAAGGATGAGGTGTCAAGGGCTTTTGGTAAATAGATTTGTTTTGAGGGGTATTTTGGTCTTTTGCAAACCTCCTCAAAAGTCTATAAATAGAGGGGTAGGGGTAGAGAGAAAGACTCACTAATTCACGTGTTAATCTGATTACTTTGTTAATCGGTTTTTCTCTCTTCCTTGATTTCGGTTATTTCGAGATTAGGAAAATAATATATTTTGCGAAATCCCGCGGTTTAGCTTTTAAAGCGATACCAAGTAATCTCGGGACACAAATATATTTATTTCGTCCTTTTTCTCGGTGAATAGTGTTTCAGCAGAATTCCGCGGTTTACGGTATTTCTGGCAGAAGAAATAAACCGCTCTCCGGTTAGTCCTGGTGGATAACCGATAGAGGTATCACACGTGTGATACTACGAGTCGATTCCTTCCTTGGTGTAGCTCTTCTCGCTTATTCTGCATTCCAACTGAGATTTGGAATTGAGGTATAAATTGTTATATTAATCTATTTAATTTGTAAATAGATTTAATGCTTTAGAAAATCAATTATGGAGTAGATCTGTAAATAAATTAAATGAGGTTTTGATGCCAAAGGAATACTGAAGGTGGACCGCCTTGGAAGGTTTCCTGACATACCTCGTTTAATTTTTAGCTTAACTTAACCGTAAAATTTTTGTTTTACACACTTCCGCTGTTAAGCTAAATCAATGGGTTTGAACCGTCAAAACCCCAATAGTAAGTCCACACTCCACACCACGGTCAATTGATGTTGTTAAGTCAAAATGTTTATCCATTATGTTTACTGCTTCCCAGAATCCCAGGCCACCTTCATAATCATTCACCTTTTTCGAAAAAGAGAATGCTCCCCGTCCCCGTCCCCGTTTGAAACAGTTCAAATACAGATGCACTGCCACTGCAGTACTGCACACTCTTCTCTCTCTCTACCTTTCTTCTTTCAAGCCTAAATAAAATAACACACTCTTCTCTCTCCTCCTCCATTTTCAGATCCCTATCACTACCATGACCGGAGTGGTGGTGGTTTCAAACAATGGCTGCATGGGAGGAGAGAGCTCGAGAGGCCAAAGGGAGCCCAGGAAGGAAACAAGCTTTAAGGGAAAGAAACTGGAGTCTCCAAATCACAATGAGAAAGGGGACGAACAACAAATCTCTCTGGTGGCGATACTGATAGTGGCACTAAGGAAATCAGTCGTGGCCTGTCGCCTTCACAACCTCCAGGATGATGACGTGGCAGTGTTAACAGGGATGGATATTAGCTAGCCCATAGACGTGCGCCACGTGGCTCACGGGACCTTCGACCAGTTCAATGGCTTTTTGGGTTTACCTGTTGAGTTTCAAATGGAGGTGCCATCCCGTGCTTCCAGTGCCATGTCAGATTTATTTATTTCATTCTTTTCTCTCACTTTTGTGAATTGGAGAGAGGCCATTGCCCATTGCCAAGGGAGGCACTAATTACCATTTATTTAAAAAAGGATTAAATAATTCCTAAGTTCCCTTTTGGAAAGCCAAGTTGGACCATGACCATCCACCTTGCAACTTTATAAATTTTGTTTAAGCTGATGCACTGTTTTGCTCAGGAACAAAAATTGATCTTAAATTATATTTTCTCCCCAGTAAAAGTGTTTTTGGCGTGTCAGCGGAATCCATGCAAGGTGTATATGATTCGAAAGGAAATTCCGTACCCACCATTCTATTGCTCATGCAAGACAAATTATATGCCCAAGGAGGTCTCAAGGTAGTAACAAAACTTTGCTTCATTACATTTTTTGCACTTTTTTTAATACTTACAAATCTGTGGAAAAACATCAAAGATATAGCTTATTTACAAGTTATGTAGTTTGATATGGCCGGAGTTTGGCACCATATTGTACCTTAAATTGTGCTACTAATATCTCCATATGGCACCTTCAAATTTTCATTAGGTATGTTCCGTGACCATTATTAAAGCTTCTTGTGTAACAATACAATATTTTGTTGTTGTTGTTGCACTGTTACTATAATTAGGCGGAAGGTATATTCAGGATAAATCCAGAGAATAGTCAAGAAGAGCATGTGAGAGCACAGCTAAATAGGGGAATTTGTACCCAATGATATCGATGTACCTTGCCTCGCTGGCTTAATAAAGGTGCAAATTTGTTTGGTTTTACAAGTTGAAGTTGGAATTAAATATATATTTTTTTTTAAATATGGAAGAGCTGTGAAGTAAAATCATAGGTGATGACAATCCAATTAAAACCAAATATAAAGGAGAAATAAAGAAAGGAAAAAATGAAGATATTCTTGCCTCCAAAATGATTGCTTGCACAAATTTTTGTGACTTGGGTGTTAAAGCTTTATGAACAATTTGAAGTTTGTTCAATTTTATTATTTCTATTATACCAATGACCGGAGGCCAAATTATGTGCAAATCAGAAATAAAAAAACACTCGCCTCTCCAAAAAACCAATAAAAAGGTCAAAATCTAAGAAAATTGAGATTAACAGAAAAAAATTTCTAAAAAAATGTGGGACATAGAATGAGCATAATATTGGCCACACATGGGTTTCAGGCGTGGTTTAGAGAACTGCCAGAAGGCGTACTAGATGGCCTCTCACCTGAGCAGGTGTTGCAATGCAACACAGAAGAAGAATGCATGGAGTTAGTGAAACTCCTCCAGCTGACCCCACTGGCGCTGCTAAATTGGGTTGTTGAATTAATGACTGATGTCGTTCAAGAAGAAGACGACAACAAGATGAATGCTCGAAATATCGCCATGGTTTTCGCACCCAACATGACCCAGGTACTTTCATCATAAATGAACAACCAAATTATAAGTTAACTAAGTCCTGCAAATTAATAAATAATTTTCAAATATAATGTGTATCTATTGGATAGTTGGTAATGATTCCGTTTGAGCTGATTACACTCATTGCATAGATGTCGGTTTGTAGACAACAATGGTATATGATTTTGAACAATTAGTTTATAAGAAAGAAAATATCCAACTGAAAGCATTTAAGAAGTTGTATGGTTAAAATGTAATTTTGGCAGCAACATTTTCTTACCATTAATTGCTTTCTTGGGTTTGTCTTGTACCAACCAGTAGTAGACCAGGACCAGGTTTAAAACTGCAGTCTATTTTTTTTTTTTTAATTTTAAAAATAGATCATGGGTATTGCCTCAGATTCATAAAATGTGGATCGTGATCCGTACTAACGATTTTACTATATTAGTTGAAAACGAGCTACTCTATTTGTTTCGTATATATAAATTTTATAATTACTATGAATAAAAAATTCAATACAAAATTGGGTTAGTTGGGTCATTAGCACATCCTTTCAGGAGCCTGCGTCACCTGAATTTGTCGGCTTCAAAAAACTTGACCAGGTTTTTATTTTTATATTGTTTTAGCTTACAATACACTCGTAGGCAATTTTGACCAGTTTTCCGCAAAAAAGAAAAAGAAAAAAAAAAGACCAGTTGTACATATTTTTCTTTTAGCAGAAAGTGATTTCTTTGTCAGGTCTACTGGGAAGTAATAATAATGCCATTTTAAGCGCCACAAATAATTATTTCAAAAAAAAGAGCGTTGCATATAATTAGATAACTCCTGAGATAAAATATCTTTTGCTAAATCCAAATTTCTAATTATTGACGACATTTTCCTTTTTTGTAATATTATTTTTGTGTGGAAGTTACAGGTTTGAAATTCGAATAGATTTTTTTATGAATACTAAAATTTAGAAGGCTGGATCTTTGTTTTATCTTAAAAGTATTAACATGATGAACACTTTTTATTTCTTTTTTATATATATATTTTTTATTCACCAAGTCTAAGTCTGTAGAGCGACGGTAATGGCATTCGTCTTCTCCAATAGAAATTCAAGCTAGAATTTTAGCAGAGTTGGAATTGAAATTTAAGAAGTATTGCATGTACAGACTTGTAATTAAAAGAATTTGCTTCCAATATAAAGAGGAGTAGATTTCATGGACATCAGATCTATTTTTGAGTTTAATGAGCTCCAACATCATCTGATTCGTATTAAAATTTGTGCTCATAAAAATTGAAATAGACACACACGAATTTTAAAGCAGAGTACATGTATTTTAATATAAATCAGACGATAATTAAGTCCATTAAACTATAAATAGAGCATCTGACCTACTGTGAATTCCAATATAAAATATGAGAAAAGGTAACGTCCTCGGGCTACAGTGCCCCGAAAATCCCTGTGTATAAAAGTCTTTCATTTTTAGCTTAGTTCTAATGCGTTTTCAACTGCCACAACTGCCATAATTTCAAGTACAATATGTATGTTTACAGGATAATATGTGTATGTTCACAGGATAATATGTGTATGTTCACAGAAGGTGGTCCCCAACAGCTGTCACGCGTTTTCAACAGCTGTCACATGTTTTTAACCGCTTTCACCCGTTTTCATCTGGGACCACGCGGTTTCATGTGCAAAACATCTATTAAACTTGTTTATATGATTGTTTTCATAGTATTACAGGATCTAATGAACTTGCTTATAGAATTAGTATAAAAAGTCTAAAAATTTTCGAGGAACTGAGGACCTAAGACAATTAGCTGCTTCTATAAAATATAGGTGTTGCAACTTGCAACTGCAAGCTACGGAGTATTTCTTTTTTTTCAAATAAAAAGAAATTGAGAGTAATGCTTGGTACACAAATTTATCAATTAAGATAAGATCACTTGATCTACATATGACAATATAGAGTTCTATCGAGTCGATGTCCGACTTGGAAAAGCTCTACATCAACAATTTTGTCGGTCAGATTGATAAATCAACTAGTTTGACCACTGTTCTTTAAATACTTATATATTTATAAGATAAAAGTACTATAACAATAATTTTTTGTATATAGTCAAAATTTTCACGTAACGTATATGGTTTGAAAAAGGAAACTCTTTTTAGACTCAAGATATGTAAATTTTATTCTTAAAATTATTAAAATAAAGCATTGCAGTAACACTTTCCTTTTTATCAAAGAGGATTTATATTTTACACTTTATTTTAAAATTGATTAACTATGCGGAAATGCCTTTTGTTTTGCCATAAAACTAACTTCGACGACCAATATTAAATTCAGTATTTTGAAATTTTATTTTTGAAGAGATAATGTTGTGCCAATTGTGTAATTATAGTAAAACACATAATTATTTGAGTGGGGTTAAAATGCACCCTCCTTTTTGTGCTATAAACGTGCACTCTTTTCTCGTTTCTTCATTTTTAAAGTTTAAATAGTTGATTTGAATCTACCAACGTGTTCTACATATTAAAATGTGTTTGGAGACCAAATTTTACATTTTTTGGAAATTTTTTACTATTTTTTCAGAATTTTTGAAAATCATCACTGTGCTGAATTTTTTATTGTTGTTAAGTTTAATAAAAAATTCTGAAAAAATAGTAAAAAATTTCCAAAAAATATAAAATTTGGTCTCCAAGCACATTTTAATATGTAGAACACGTTGGTAGATTCAAATCAACTATTTAAACTTTAAAAATGAAGAAACGAGAAAAGAATGCACGTTTATAGCACAAAAAGAAGGATGCATTTTAACCCCACTCTAATTATTTATATAAATATATATATGTCGTACAATCCTAAAGACAATGCATAACTGTCGACATAATAGCACTTGTCATAGGCTATCTTTTTTTCTCGAAGTGCTACCTTTTCAGAAATTAAATGAGCTTCAAGAATCATAAAATAAAAAGAACCGTTTTTTTTTGGAGCGGTTCACTGGGTTTTTCATGTCTATACCATGGCTTTTTATCTTAATTGAACCGGATAAGTGACCAGGCAAGGTTTTTTCTGGTCTATCCGCCCGGTCCAGCTTTAATAATAAGAAGAAGAAGAGTAGATATCACACTATCTCATTTATTCGCCTGTCTTTGATTTAGGTAATGGTATGGTCCAAATCAATGTTAGGTTTTCTCATTACATATATATTGCACAATTTCTATTAAAAAGACAATCAAGCTAGCTAGACTCCAAGCAAATGTTAGGTTTTCTCATTACATATTGCACAATTTCTATTAAAAAGACAATCAAGCTAGCTAGACTCCAAGCAAATGTTAGGTTTTCTCATTACATATTGCACAATTTCTATTAAAAAGACAATCAAGCTAGCTAGACTCCAAGCAAATGTTAGGTTTTCTCATTACATATTGCACAATTTCTATTAAAAAGACAATCAAGCTAGCTAGACTCCAAGCATTGGTACCACGGCCTGTCCTTTTGATTTTTGTTACTTGTTCCTTTCAAAACATAGCGATACCATCTATAGGCTCCTCCATACAAATCCTCAAGATTATTCTTTTTTTTTTGTCATACAAAAATACAAGCTGCTTCGCTTGTACCTTTAATTAAGTACGACCATTCATCCAAAAGACTCGACTTTTAAACTATATATCATATATGATTACCATGATTGTGTGCATTTTAAAAATATCTAAAACGTGCCTAAATATATATAATGCGTTGAATTGTGGGTACCACATTATGAAACAAATTCATTTTTTTAATAGTCGGTATTATCGCTTTTGTTATTGAAGAACTTCATGCCAGCTGAAATGTGGCAATTTTTTTATTTTTAGAAACAAAAAAAAATTGGTGAGATTATTTTTTCGTTCTCATAGAGATCAAATCAATAATTTGATCCAACCAAAATATTTTCACGGTCTCAATAGTTTCCTTAAATTACAGTACGTCTTTTCGTAATAAAATCTAAGAATTACTGAGACTGAATTATTGATTCAGTTACAATAAAAAATAAAAACTGTGAAATATGCGAGCCCTCTCATCTCCTTGCTCTCCTCGAACTTCTGCTGGGAGGAGACCATTAAAAATATAATCTATCTTGTATTTGACAAATTGTCTTTTAATTTCTGAAAATAAAAATAATTGAAACTATGGATGACCTTTGCTGTTAAGAAAAAATAATGGAAAACGAAACAAACAAACAAAAGAAAAGTCAAAGAAAGGTCGTTTAATATTCTCTGTTTATTATTTACTTCCCAGGTCAAAACAGAATAAGGTATTTGTGTTGATTCAACTTTAAAAATATCTTTAATTGGAAACCGATTTAAATCTTGAGAAAATTGCACAACGGCAACAAGTGGCACGCGGGAACAATTTTCCGAGTCAAACAATTGATTCTCTTTTCCGTGTTGCAGTGTCAACTAAGGAAATAAATCTGCTACGATCCTAAAAGGGATTGTGCGGTCCTACGATTCCAAATCCAACCTTTTAATTGTTTTGAGATTCGTGCATAAAAAATAACTTTTATGGAGATTTGTAATACTTAAAAAATAAGAGGTTGGTTTTGGAATCGTAGCAGATTTATTTCCGTCAAGGAATATATTGCAGTTTGTATTGCACGTGGCAATATTTATTTTAATAAAAAAATAGCTTATTTTTTTTTTGAAAATTTCCGACATTGACTATCAGAATTAGCAATACAGTAGTTGCTAAATACTGCCTATTACATAACCTTTACATCCACCTTAAATTCCACTTTATCAGCATAATAAAACAAACACTAAACTACTGGTACCTATCCTCCAGAACACCTGCACTATTAATAATTAACAGAATTTCATCCACAACTTAACTTCTCTACTGGCATGGTATGCAATCCAAACCGGGTCTGTTTCACAATCTTCAAAAATCTTCCTGTTGCGTGCCCTCCACAAAAACCAACAAATAGCAAAAAAATAAGAAGCCCATTCCTGCCTTGGCATCTGTACTTTACAAGCCCTCCAAGATTTATCAACTATACTCTGCATTGTGTTCCCCAAATGTAAAATATTAACTTCCAACAGAACATTCATTTTTGTCCAACATCTCCTTATCCTATTGCATTGGAAAAATAAATGCAGTGCAGTTTCAAATGAGCATCGTTGGCAAATTTCACAGCGTAGATTGCACTGTAATTCTCTGTGGAACATGACATCATGAGTTAAAAAAATAGCTTAAATGATTGAAATAACAGAAGAATCTCGGTTTATTATACGAGGAGATGCTGGTTCAATTTTTATAAAATGCATTTGGAAAGAAACAAATGTTGAAAATAATTAAAATCTTCAGATATAAAAAAAATATTATAGCTTGCAAGTGCTCATTTTAAATATCTTGGAATCATATAGAAAAAAACTATTATCAAGATATGCAAATTAAGGAAAATATAATAAACTAATATATTGGTGAAAATAAATTAAGAAAAAAAAAATGCTACGGCCTTGTTACTTGTTGTTTGTAATATATGATGAAAAATGCTAATATGCTATGCGTAGCATAGATGACCTCCGTGCAATGGCTCTATATTTGAGTTTTTAAAATCCTAATGGTTTAATCCGAACCATTTAACATGATTTCCATATGAATATGTACTTGCTTACCAAATTTTACAATTTTTAGAATTTTTTTACTATTTTTTTAGCTAGGTAGAAAATTATTTGATATGAAAATTCTGCACCATTCAGATATTTGAATTTTGAAAGACATTGAGGTATGATTGGAGCATGAAGCAATGGGGACATTTGAGCCCTCGTTTAAAATAAGGTGAGGGAGAGAAAGAAAAGAGTTTAACGGTCTACACTTAAATTTAAGAATATTATTATTAAACTGTTTTTCAAGATATTTTGTATATTTTAGAGTTATACTAGATATATGTGTGACTTTTTACAATTTTGAGAGATAAATATATAGTTATTGATTTAGAGAGGGAAATACGTACTATTGAAGTTTTTTGGGTATACATTAAATTTTCTTAATTTATAATTAGATAAAAGTTGGAACAAATATGACAAATCTATTTACATAGACATCTAATTTATTCACGGGGCAAATCGCATAGAAAAATTTGAAACTTTTTATTCAGCTTGATGCAAAGAACTCTTTCAAATAAAAAAAATCCAACGCTCGCAGAAAACGTGAAAAACTTTTGTTTTGAGTGTTAAAGATGGACCTACGGAGATTCGAAAATAAAGAGAAGTCCAATTCCGCGTTTATTTAAATACAATTGATTTAACATGAGAAAAGCCTGCTAAAAGAATCTGTAGGTAAAATATAAGTGGAGCATGATCCATAACAACAACCAATAAATCCACTAGCTGAATTCAGATCCAGTGCAGTACCTGACCGTGTAGAATGAGACCTAAGCTGTCCGTTTTAATTTAGCATGAATCTCTAATAAGTAAAGTTGTTAATCATATGGTCATATTATAAAATGAGGCAAGGTGGGCACAGGATTTTCGTCAGGAGTAAAAAAATATCGAATCGGATTTAAACTCATTAACTAATTAGATACTCGATTAAAAATAATAATTTAACTTATACTTTTTAATACTCTGACTTGTAATTTTATAATTCTAATTATCAATCATAATTCAAGACATTTATTTTAATTTTAATTCTAAATTAAACCCGAATTACAAATCAAATATTCAAAAAAAGACAATTTTTTTTTTTTTAAAAGAATGCAAAGTCGATCACAACATTCCAATTTCTACTAAAATTAAAAATCCAAAGAAAGACGACTGATCCTGGCACTATGTGGATCCACCCCTAATATGAGGATACTTATTTCATGGCATGAGTAACAAAAAAAATGAATCCCATCAACCTATGCACAATGCAGATAATACGCAATATATATCTGCTTGACTGCTTGTTAATTTTACCCAGTTATTTTTAAAGGCAAACGTAACAATTGCGTCTTTTATTGCTATCTCAGTGTAAAAGTTTATTAAAAGCATAAAATTCACTATGCACTTAAATATATTTTTACATAATCAATTACGCATGTTCACGTCATCCGTACACCGCGTTAATAAAATTGCAATCAGCTAAAATCTCAAAAGGCAATACAAAAACGAAACCGCGAGTTATGATAAAGTCAACAAAACGGAAATTCGAATCATTTCCGCATAAATTACGTCATCATCGATTAAAAATGTAATCCAATGCGCAGTGTTGACAGAGATTGGCCAACAAGAACACTATTGGTGCTCGTGCTCCAATGCAGATCTAATCTTAATCCAGGACTTGTTCAAAATAATTTTCTCAAAAGATTAGGTGTTGTTCTTCTATTCGCTAGTTGTTGATTTTACCTTAGAGCAATTATTTTATTGATTTTATTTTTCCTGATTCTACTGGGGCTACCTGTTGCTTAATAGTTGAACTGATCAAAATAATATTTTGAACAAGTAAAGCTATGTAAAAAATATATTTTTTAAATATAATTTTGTATGGCATATAATTTTTGATGAATTTTCGACAGTGATTTGCATAATTTTCCGATCGTAATCCGACGAATCTCGTGTGGTTCCAATCAAATTCCATCTTTATTTTGCAACGTGAGAAAATTTGTTTAGATACCGAGGTCTAACAATTTATTGTCTAATTTACAAATTTTATTGTTCATTATGAATCTGGTTAGTGTGCTATTGATAGTGTAGCGACATGCTATGTTATTGCCTTCAAAGTCTATTTTGCGTGACCAACGTGTTTGGTGCCTATTTGGGATAGTGCAGGGCTAGTATTATTTGAGCTTTGAGATTCGTGCATAATGTATTTGAACGGTTGTGATTCTCCAAAAAGTCACGCAAAATATGAGATATCTCAGAGGATACGAATTCCCCCTCATCTCCTCCCAAGGTCCCACACTATGTACACAGTACACCGTGCGAGAGTTGTTTTATACTTGTACCAATTTGGTTAAGGGTTTGAATTTTTGAACCGAATATACTCCAAAATAACCGACCCCTCATCTGCTCCCAAGGTCCCACCCTATGCACACCGTGCGAGAATTGTTTTATACTTTATACCAATTTGGTTAAGGGTTTGAATTTTTGAACCAAATATAATCCAACTAGCGTGAGCGCATGGCGACACCACGAGCGGAGCATCTTCTAGTGGAAGCACACGGGCATGCTGAGCTACTGCTGCATTGGACGGTGCAGCCCAGCGTACAGAGTACAGAATGTGGTTTTGTACTTTGTAGGAGGCCCTTTTGATGTAAATCTCAGCGGTTCAGTACGAATTTTAATAAAATCTGAGCCATCAAATGCTGTGATGCTATGTATAGCACAGCAGAGGATCTGAAATTCTAAATGGAAGCACACGGATGCGGAGCATTTTATGTCATCCCACTAAAATTGGGCCCCAATTCCGTTTACTTTTAGTCAGGCCCGTAGGCATGGAACATCCTTTTCTGCTTTACTGTATTCCAAGCGCACGCCATAATTTTGTCTGTTAGCTGCTTATTGCTGTAGACCGCGTCTTTAGTGGATTTCTCGACGCAGCTTGGGCCTTGCTTTTCGTTTTGCCTTTTTCCTTCGAATACTGGACGGAACTCTTTCTATATGCCTTTGATTGATCTGGAGCCCACCATCAGTCTAAAAACCCGTGAAAATGGTGGACCAGGTGTAGTCACTTAATCCTGTCTTTATGACTTTTGGAATTGACACGTAACCAAGTCGGGTATTTCAAGCCAAACGGTCACCGCCAGTAATCAGACCGCCTTTCCGAAAATACCCCCACCAAAAGGACTTGTTACCTCACGCCACCTTCCAATTTCTCCTTTGTTCTTGTCTTTTATTGCTCGCCCTTTTTTTTTAAAGTAAATTTTATATATAGAACCATGCAAGTTTCAGACTTTAGAAATTAGGTATGTTTAGGAAAAGCATTGTTCCAAATTAAAAACCCTTGTTTATCTTCCTTGAGGATTTGTATTATATAACCTGTAATAATAGCCATCTTATGCATTTTTTTGTTTATGTTTATCAATTTCATTGGTAGATATACTTCTAAGAAAAGATACTTGTCCAAATTTAAATTTTGCTTGATATGGGTAAATGATTTTTTATCTTTCCATGAAATGAGATAACCTTTTGGAACGGTCATTTTAAATAATCAATTAATTATTTGAATGACTAATTAATTGAGAGAGAAATTAAACATGTCATCAGATTTCTCAAGAGCGCAATCATAGAGAACAAGGTAATAAATCTGAGAACTTTATGTTCCATTACAAATAGTTCACTTAATAATAATTAAAATAATTACGGAGGAGGTAGTTTTGGATTTTAAGAAGTGCGTAAAATGGAAATGTTATCGTATTATATATCTTTCATTTTTATTTTCTCATATTTTTTTTGATGTGCTTCTATAAAAATCACAATTATGTTTAATGCAAATTCGATTGACAAGCGTGAATTGACTTTGAAAAAAAGGAAGTCTCTGACTTGAGTTTTCACTTAATTCCTTGAAAGTTAAAATATTTTCTCATCATGTTTTAATCTTGTCTATGACTGTGAAAATTTATTACAACAATATTTTGGAAATATACAATGCTTTATAAAGTATATGCATAAAAGTTTTGAGTTTTTTGGACAATTTCTTTTTTGAGAACTAAAATTCAGGCCAGCTAATTAATCGATTGATTAATTATAGTATGTATAATTGGGTTAATTTTCTGTGAACCTTTAATAAAGATCATTTTTATAATCTATTTTATATTTTCTTAAAAAATCTCATCTATATTAATCTACATGAATAATATGTAAACAAATTGCTGTAGTTAATAAATTATTAAAAACCCAGACACAAATTATGCCATATTTTAGAACAACTATGACTACAAAAAAAATAAATCTATGCAGTATAATAATTAGTCTTCTACTTTTCAAAATGAATGTCGTGTCCTGCATAATTCACATGTTGAATTTAAAAGTGCAAATTAGGTCATCATCTTTTTTCTTTTTGCTAATAATCATCTCAGTTTTAGACAGCCATGGAGATAAAGAACGTTAGCCATAAGTAGACGTAATTTCAGAATATTCCAAGGACATGCGTGAAAAATTGAAAAATTCCTTTTTATTTATATAAATCGTCACCCTCAATTATTGATCGATAGAAATAGAATATGCAATCAAGTTCAAGCCATATCAACAAATGCATTTTATTGAACATAAATAATAAATTCACAGGGGGGGTCTCTCTCTCCCTCGCTCTCCCTCTCATACCTTACAAAGCCAATTGTACGGAATTTAAAACGCTTGCTAGTTGCCACCACGCCTTAAATTTCTATGTCCGTTTCTTTCGCCTTTTTGCTTCTGTTCGAGCGTCATTTGTTGAAGGTGTGCTTTCATCAACTCTTCGAATTTATTTTGGTTTGATTTTGGTATCGTATCTTTGTCTCTTTGAGACTTTTCTATCGATTCATTCCCTTGAGACTCTTTGGTAAGATACACGTGATTTCTGATTATAAAAGACGCGCCTTTTTTTGGTAAAGGAAAAGATTCTTGCATTCAATTCCGTTATTTTCTTTGCTAGTTGCCAAAAGTTCTCAATTTGAAGTATCTCTCTTCATTTTTTTGAAGTATTCAGTGTATGATATCCAGTTTCTGATCACGATTAGCAACTGGGAAAGTTTCTGAATTGGGTAGTTCGTGGCGCATACTTTCTCCTTGTCTTTTGCTAAATTTTCGTGAAATTTTCGTTTTTTTCTAAAGATATACTGAATACTAACTACCTCAGACTCCATTAACACAATATCAGCTTATCTTGAATTCTCAGGCTTAATTAGGTCACTTACAGTACAATTGAAGCTTCTCTTCAATATTTAGCTTTATAATCTAGTGGAATTGCGTGAATTTGGAGCGAAATGGAAGAAGAAAGCTCCTCCTGGGTTGCAAGAGCAAAATTTTCACATTCACTCGTCCGGTCAAGCTCAGGCCGAGAGCTGGGTGTTCAGCATGGAGCTTGCTTTGATCTAAATTCAAGATCCAATTTTCAGAAGTTGAATCAGGAATCTCAATCGAGAACAAGGAGGTCTCTTTCAAATTCATCCATGCCTCCAATTCCACTTCCCTCCCAACCCAAAATGAAGGTTTCAAATCCAGAATTGGAATTGAAGAATCCAATTGCCTACTTTAAACAAACTTCTGTCAGTGATTCAGGCTTGGTTTGGCGGATGAAGAGACATAGTTTAGAAGCACCTAATTCTAAAAAAGTAGATGACCGGAGAAGCTCCAAATCAGCACACTTTTCGTCTGATTCAAGCCGATATCCTAATTCCAATTCAAACTCACAAAGAGGCAGTTCAAGTACCAGTTCCAAATCAGCACACTTTTCGTTTGATTCAAGCCGATATCCTAATTCCAGTTCAAACTCACAAAGAGGCAGTTCAAGTACCAGTTCCATATTTCCCAAAAGCCCCAAATCCGGGTCAAGCTCCTCCAAAATAAAGCCAATGCGCCGATCAATTTCCCCACTTCCGACTTCAATGGTGTCAGATATATTTAGAGAAGCAAGAAGTTCAAGCAAGAGATTTTCCACCCCACCTCCTAGTAGAAAACCATCGGTGAAGAAAGCAAATAGAGACTCCGGTAGAGTTGCTGCACTGGAGATGATGATGGAGAAATGGACGGTGGATAGGTCACAACTGTATCTGGGCCACAGGTTCGCCTCAGGGCTTTATAGTAAATTGTACCGTGGCAATTACAAGAACCAACCAGTGGCTGTTAAGCTTATTCGGCAACCAGAAGAAGAAGAAAATGAAGAGCTGTCTGCTAGGATTGAAAAACAGTTTAATAGAGAAATCATCAATTTGTCTCACCTTTATCACCCGAATGTCATTAAGGTAGCTTTTACTTCAAACTGATGTAATTTAATCTTTGAAAAATCACACACTGTTAAGAGCCTGGTAAAGGGAAATTATTGGAGGGAAAATTCTAGGTATGGAACGGTTAATACTGGCACCTTGAGGCTCATAATCTATGGTACCTTGTTTCGGTACAATGTAACCTTTCTTTGACTATCATGCCTCCTTTTGCAATAATGCCCTGTCTCGTCTTTCCCTTTCTTCTTTCTTTTTAATTTAAGATGCCTTTTGTATTACTGGCATATTTTTCTTATTATATACATATACCAAACTTTGATGATGGACCCCTTTACATGCTGCATTCCTTTTCTTTCTACAGCATTCCATAATGTGACAGTGTTAAATTTATTTAGCTAGTATAGAAGCATTAGTAAAAGGCTCATAAACCAATAGTCCTGTAACAACACTATCAGCCATGAAATTCCCACTACTTAGGAACATAAAATTGATGAAAAAGAAATTTCTGCAAAGTCAAGTCATTCATTGATACCAGGTGTGAGTACTATAGTAGTACCAGAGTTGCTGTGATTTTCAATTTGGTCTCTCCAATAAAAAAAAAAGAAGAAGCTGAAAATCATCATGGCAAAGCTAATTCTATTTTTCTAATATTGTTACACAGCTAGTGGGTGCATGCAAAAATCCCCCCGTGTATTGCATCATTACTGAGTACCTCTCAGGCGGGTCACTGAGATCATTCCTACACAAGCCCGAGAACAGATGTCTGCCGTTAAACAAAATAATCTCAATCGCCTTGGAAGTCGCACGTGGGATGGAGTACATCCACTCCCAAGGTGTCATACACCGGGATTTAAAGCCCGAAAACATTTTGTTTGACCAAGATTTCTGTGTGAAAATAGTCGATTTCGGCATTTCATGTGAGGAGGCATTCTCTGATGTGCTGGAGGAGGAACCTGGCACATATCGCTGGATGGCACCAGAGATGATTCGGCATAAGCGGTACGGGCGTAAGGTAGATGTGTACAGTTTCGGGTTGCTTTTGTGGGAGATGGTTGCTGGCAGGACTCCTTATGATGAAATGACACCTGTCCAGGCAGCTTTTGCAGTTGTTGACAAGGTATGATGTGTGTTGTTGTGCGACTGCCTAGGATAGTACTGTGCCAGAATGGTGTGGTGTTGATTTCTATTTTGGAATTGAACCATAATTTTAAGCAAACCATGTGCTAATTACTTTGCCCCAATATTAGCCGCAGTGGTGCAATTAAGCCCTATAACTAACACATGCTTATGTAATTAAGCCCTCACTGAACCCAATAAAATTGAGCTAAACCTAACTGCCTAAGATGTGCGAGTTTGCATGATACGAGTATCAAGTGTCCCTTCTGTTCACCATTTATAAAATTCCCAAAATGCACTCCTTTCCCTCTTGTACAGGATAAAGACAGTCTATTCTTATAAAAAAAAATGGATCAATTTACTTTGAAAAGAGACGGTCAATAATTTATGGAGATGGATGTGAAACCAACATTATTTGATGATATTTGCTTAATACATGCATTATTATTTCTTCTGACGTCTTTAGTTGTTTTTTCTTATAGGATTTGAGGCCTCAAGTTCCAACAAACTGTCCACCACCATTGCGGACCTTAATTGAGCAATGTTGGTCCAATGTGCCAGAAAAGAGGCCTGAGTTCTGGTATATCGTGAAGCTTCTAGAAAAATTTGAATCTACTCTGGCCCGAGACGGGTCCCTTAACGGGATCCAGAATGCAGTCTGTCAAGACCAGAAGAAGTGGCTGAAGAACTGGGTCCAACGGCTACAATCCAGCGTTCACTCTGATCCTCCGGGTCCTTATGTACCCAAGTTCTCATAACCTTAAATCCACAGTGCTGTATCAGGATTACTCTGTGAAAGCCAGAGATTGCATTGGATTACTCTGGCCTGGCCCTGTGTTGCCAGCTTATTGATGGTTCAGTGTGGATAATACCAATGTGCAGTTTACTGGAGATTGTACCAATGTGGCACTGTTTATTGACCGGTATGATTTTGTAGAGAAAGTACTGTAATTATCATACACACGCCGGAAAAAGGAAAATTGCCAATACACTTGTTCAGGAGCATTTCTTCGGCTCAAATATTCCCTATATATATGTAATTTTTGCTCATGATGTTTAGTTGTTACTTTCTTTAGTACCGATTGGCATGTAGAAATTAACTGCCTAAGTTAGCATGTCTGTAAAATAGGGAGATAGTTCTTTTTTAGAACTATCATATACTTGGAGATTTTTCATCCTTGTTATCTTTCCCTTTTGTTTTTATTGGAGAGGGGAAGGGGGGGATTTACTTTTACCTTCGAGACTATTATTGAGATGAAGCAATCAATAGCCTTTTTTTCAAATGCCTTCATTTTTTGTGCGTTTATCATGCTTTCATTTTTAAAAACTTAAATAATTCAAAATTTAAAACTTAAACGTCAATATAAAACCGTTAGATATAATCTATGTTATTTTCTCTATGTGATCATAAAAAATTATCACATTTTAATTTTGTTTTTATATGAATTAATAAGTTAAAAAATCAACGTCTAGAAATTATTCACATTTGTATACATTTTTACAAGTTCAAGATAACAATCAAAACAAAGTTGAAATGCCATAATTTTTTATATGTGCATAAATAAAATGATATAGTTCATATCCAATAGTTTTATTTTGAATTTTAAAATTTAAATTTTGAGTTATTAAAATTTTAAAAAATGGAGGCATGACAGAGGCACAAAAAATGGAGACATTTGAACTCTCTCTTCTTCTTTTGGGTCACTTCCCACAGCTAGTTTGACAGAAGTGGTTTTATTCATCTATTCTAAATTACATTATCTCCTCATCTTAAGATTAAATGATTAATCATTCATGGTATTCTTTAAATAAACCATAAGCACGTGACAATTAAAGCCTCAACCAAAATTTTACTTTAAAAGAACTCTCCTTAAACTAGATACTGGAACAATAAACTGTAGTGTGCACAAGGTCTCTTTCACGCAACCTTGACTGCCATACAATGCAAATCAGAAGTCAACATAGAAGCCCTTCTCATCTTATTGCGCATCTCAGAATCTGGCAACAACACTATTGCTGGTACTGGTACAGAAACTTCTGGTACCAACCTCTCTTGTGTCACATTCCACTTGGATTGCATGTACTGGTACTTACGCCATGGTGCCATATGCATTTTGTTCTCCTCCATGCATTTCTTGGCTGAGTTGCACATGACCTTGACGATATTTTTGAGTTTCTCTGATTTCCCGACAAACATTTCGGGCAATGTGTTCACTAGTTTTCTGTACTCTTTGTTTGCACGTGCCATCTCGAACTCGGCTCGTAAATTGAGCTCTATTACAAATCGGATCGGCTTCCTGTTGCGGTGTTTAGACTCCACCACCACATCTATGTAGCTGTGTTCGCCTGTCAAAATTATCAGTGAAAACTAAGGAATATACTATCAGAAAAGTAACATCAACACAAAAGATATTTTTTATTTTAAGAAGGTATATTTATTTATTTTTGATTTCTCACATGGGAAAGCTACCGACCTAAACTAGTAATACTTGGTTAGAATTTGCTTCTCTATGAGGATATTTTGTGGTGCTTGGATTATGAACAAATGAAAAAGAAATATTAACAAGACAAAGACCACTTTGGATTTTTGGTTTGGTCATACCTCATAAGTCATAATCTAGCTAGCTAACAAGGTAATTTACATGGTGCAAAGGAAACTATTGTAAATTTAACCAATAAATTGCTAGGTGATGTGGCACCACTGGGGACATTGAAATGATCGCCTTTAGTAATATTAACCCTAGTAATTTTTCTCTGCATGTTTTATTAACTTGTACTTGGGGGACCACCCAAGCAAGACAAATTAGAGCACAAATTGCATATGTATATAGTACAAGTTTAATTATTAAAAGAGACACAATATTTTCTTATTTTTCCAAGCAAATATAATATTTCCACTTGCACATATGGCTGGTTTCTGTCCCTGGATTAACCAGCAAGTAATTTAATTTCTATAGAGATCTTTTGTGCACTTGAAAGATATGTGTACCAGAGTACCAGACTACCAGGTGTCACCAAATTCCACGGAGCGACAGCGAGGCAATATTACAACATTAGACCTTTATACACACAATTTTTGTTATAACCCCTGAATTCCATACAATACTGCATACATAATAGATTGTTTTCTATTACAACATTTTCACCAAATTACACCTATCTGGTATGCTGTGCTTTTCTTGTGTGATGCAAATCACCAATTTTCAATGTTTGGTTCTACAAAACCAAGTAGCTGGAGAGGAAACAACCGTTCGTTGGTCATAGATGGAAGTTATTGTAGCTATAACAGTGATGAATGGATTGTGTATTCTTTTTTTCATTGATCAAAACTATAAAATCAGAACTATTTTCAAATTTTTCATTTTTTTTTTCAACAAGTACATGATGGAATTTCATGCGAACGCCGCCATTTCGACTTGCAAAAGGCACTGTTATATCCAGCCTGCCGCAAAAGTTCTGTTATTTGAGAAAGCATACAATTCCTACAACTCGCAATTGCCAAAATGAGATTGGAGCAACTGCAAGTTGAGTTGCCGGATTTTAACTTCCTCATCACTTCTTCTGTGTCCATTCGGATCCTATTCTCAGTTGCACTGCACTTTTCAAGCGCTTCCTGTAACATACAGTGGAACTTCTTATCAGATTGGCAATGATAAGAAAAATGTTTTATTTTCACGAAGAAGCTTACGTGAAGAAGCTTGTTTTGTGCCTGCCAGAAATCCTTGTCCTGCTTTGTATCTCCGATAGAATCCTCTCCATCATCATCTCCACTCTCCCATTCATTGTTTTTTTCTCTCTCTTCTCCTCTTTCTAACTCTTCCAAGAAATCCAGAACCATTCCCGACAAACTCATCTCCATTTCTATCGTTTCTCTCTCTCTCTCTAACTTTTTATTATCCCCTTCCCTTCTTGTTGAAGGATTGAAGCTTTCAGTTTCTCTGATCCAGTAAGCATATTTTTCTCGGATTTATACAGAATTTTGTTTTTGTTGGTCCCACTTGATGACTTAAGGCACCAGCTGATGTGTCGAAAAGCGACAGCTTAGCTGAGAGGCGGCAGGAGGGTATTGGAATTCACAGGTACCTCACCGTTTGGATTTGATTCCAGTCCGTTCATTATACATCAGCACGCAAATTAAAGGGATCGGTGCATTACAGATTTGGTCCGGATTGACTTGGATTCTAATCGAAAGGTAAAAAATTAAAACTCAAACGATGAGGTAATGCAGAAGCTCTGGATCAAGCCAAGCCAAGCCTGATATTGGCTAGCTTTTTTTTTGTTTTTTGGTGGCTCTGGACCTCTGGTTAGAGATTTTTTGACAGTTATTAGCTGCACGTGTTGCACACTAAATTTTAGGTTTTTTTTTCTTTGAGAATTTTTTTCAATTTTCGGTCTTAATTTTGCACGACATTTGAAAGTTCCAGCTATGAAATTTGAGAATAAGACGGAGTGACATCCATGAAATATTGAAATTACATCAAAATCTGTTTTTTTTTTTTTTTTTTTAAATGAGATTGAGAAATTCGTCTCTTGCGATTGCCATGATTTCATTAAGCGTTCCAATCCGAGGATGTATTTTGATTAGTTTATCAATTTAGAGACGTAATTTGTTAAAGCAATCCGTCCTATTTTATATATTAGTGTGTTAAATTCTAGGGACATAATTTTAATGCAGCCCATGTAAGTGACAGAATCCTTCATATTTTCCAAAAATAAAAATAAAAATGATAGCTTGCTAAATGACTGGTACTAGCAGTTCCTTAGCCAGAGCTCCACTTCTTGACAGATCCGATCCGCTAACATCTTTTGCGTACCGGTACCGCCCTTATTTCTAAAGATCTTCTAATTATAGAAATAACGAATTAATATTCATCAAATTAATTACTACTGTTCCGATTTATATATAATATTAATCTTAACAAAAATTATACTATTCATAATAGCACTAACTTAATACTAATATTGTTCTTACGTTATTTAAATTAGTTTTTTTTTTATATAGTATTTTCACATATTAATCCAAATAACAGTAATTATTGTTCTGTTTCTTTGATGATCCAAATGCGCACAATATCTTTGATATGCACAATTGATGACTACCCTGGCAAAGAGGTTGGCATCCATATACTTGTACATTCAATCTATAAAGTTGAAGAGATGAGTACGAAAACTTGTACATTCTATATATTACGCTGATAGTCATATAGCAACAACACTGATAACGTTATAGCTTTTATGATTTAAAATACTATAGCACCACTATAGTGCTCTATACATAAGACATAGTTGACACCTATCTTCTATTTAAAGGAAAATAAATACGCGTATTAATCCCTCTTCCCTGTTAAAAAGTAAAGGGAGCTCATTTGCACTCACAATAGTTATCACCAGCATATGAAGTACAAAAGAACCGTGGGCCTATGATGGGCTTTTCCATGAACAAAAGGCCTGGTCAGAATTAAAAATGGGTCTCTCTATAATCACGATAAAATCAAGGGCCTATATTTACCAAAGTTGAACTTATATAAAAGGAAGTACCGAAGCACACCCCGCGACTCCCAGTCGGCTAGGGTTAGGTTTTGCGCCTCAGGTCTCTCTCTTTCTCTCTCAAGCTCTCTAAAGGCTTATTTGTATATCTATTTAGTTGGATTAGATCTTTCGATTTGCTTTTAATTTTAATATTTCTGTTTGTGTGTATGACATCGTGTGTAGAAATGGCACCGAAGCAACCAAACACGGGATTATTGGTGGGGATCAACAAAGGCCACATCGTCACTAAGAGGGAGCTACCTCCTCGCCCCTCCAGCAGGAAAGGGGTAATTCTTTTGTCACATTTTTTTCTCGGTTCGTTCATTTCGCATCTGAGGATGATCGATTGCTATTTTTTTATGAAAAGACAATATAGCCCAATTTATTATCAACAAAAGTGATTCCTACAACTGTTCACAAAAATTTAAAATAATATAAAAATCCCTCCTATATAAAAAACCCATTGTCTCAAAGGTCTCTGTACATGACACTATGTTCATCGACAGGGCATGGTACCTACTTGCTCAACTGTACCAGTGCTGGTACAGGAACTAGAAGGTGCCAGCTCAAGTCTCACAACAATGTGACATCATTAACCTTTGATTCCTAAAAAACAAACCCTGCCTAAGTAACTCTGCATCTATTTGTCATCTTTTACAACTGTGGCTCAAGGGACACAACTATTACAGCCAAAAAACTTGTGACAATTGGCAGATTGTGCAACAAGCAGAAATTGCATTTTAGTCATAGCTTGATCTACTGCCCAACAGAATACCAGTACGCATTGGTGTAGTGGTAGGAGGCACACTTTTAACCAAATCTCAGTTGTGTAGGTTAAATATTGCCCATCTGGTTAGATTGTTACTTTTAACAAAAGCTGGCCTGATAGAATAATTTCTGTTGTATTAGTCAATTTACACTGTTGTTGTTTTAGGTAATCTGTGTTATATTTTTTTTATTTTAAAATGAATTTGTGATCTTATTGGATCTACATCTGTACCTCTGCAAAAATGACGCATTATGTGTGTTCTCTGAGTTGTAGATGGAACTTGCCTTGCACTAACACATATTTTGTTAAAAATATGCGAAGCTGAAGTATCATATATGTTCCTTATACGAGTTATTAATATGATATGTTTCCAATTGAGTACATAGGATGTATGTTTTATCTAACCCGTGAGTGCTTTCTGGTAAATAATTTGTTTCTGATTAAATTATAATTTTTGAATAAATTTGTATTTTGTGTCTGTACTGAAGACATTATTTTCCCTCTGTGATGTCAAACCTATTATTATACAAGCATCCCTGCCAAGAATTCAGCATTTTCTAATGTAGTTTTCTGCCATCTCTGATTGTTTGAAATGTATTCAGCAAACAAGCAAGAGGGTGCACTTTGTGAGGAACCTGATAAAGGAGGTTGCCGGTTTTGCCCCTTATGAGAAGCGCATCACTGAGCTGCTTAAGGTCGGAAAAGACAAGCGTGCCCTTAAGGTTGCTAAGAGAAAGCTCGGGACCCACAAGCGCGCCAAGAAGAAGAGAGAGGAGATGGCCAATGTTCTTCGCAAGATGAGGTCTCTTCTGTCTCAATATTCTCCTCAATTTTTTTCATTTTTATGTATCATTGCTATCTCAATTTTATTGAAGGACACAAATGAAATGATTGTGTATATTTTTTACCTATTTACTTTTCTATAAGAGGGAATAAATAGGCTTGTTCAAGTAGCTTGACCTTGCGTATATTTTGATTGTGGTGTGCAGGTCAGCCGGGCATGGACATGGTCCCACAGATAAGAAGAAATAAGTTGCTTTTCTAAATTGCTTGGTAGAGACAGCAGTGTTTTTGTTTGAACTAGTGTTGAGAAGTTTACTTTTTGTAACCAAGACATTTGTACTTCTATTTCGGCTTTTTGTTGGCCTCTTTTACCTTAATCAGTGTTAATCTTGAATATTTTTGCCGTTCTATGTTTAGAGTATGGAGATCTCTTATCTGTCAAGCCTTGTGGTTTAGTTTATGGCTCTGCACTCTGAATTGGGGTCTCTATTGGCCTGAACTCTGATCTGAGGTCAAATTTGATTGGCTTACCTTTTGTGGTTGATATCTGCAATATTCTTTGATTACTGACGACCTTCCTATTGTACTAGCCAAATGCCTCACTTTGCTTCGGCAATAATAATAATAATACAATGTATATATGCCAAATTAACACTATGCGACAGCATTAGATTCATGACCAAGAACAAATTTAGTATTGTGATTGAAGGATGAATAAGTGAGATATAGTTGTAAGTTATACCTACGCCACAATGTTGTTACACAATTATTTAGTATACATAGTTTCAGCTAAATAATTACAATTGTTCACCGTAGGGGTAATTAATAAAACAAAATGTTATTTACAATGAACAAAATAATTCCAATTGTCACTCTTCCGTTTCTTCTGTCTTGATGTTTTCATGACTGCATAAACGAGGATATAAATGGTTATGTTGATTGGATGGCTGTTAACTTTTGTTTCATAAATCACCATGAATTCAATTTGTGTAATTCTCTATTTTTCTATTTTGACAGTATAGGTCATGCTTGATTATGTTTTGTTTGCTAATTGGTTTATGAAAATAAGGTATCGTTTATTGGTATTTACAATAAAGTTTTCCTTTGAAAAATTTATTGGAACCAAACAACCCCACGCATGTCTGGTTGATTTACAATTTGAAGTTCTTTACTCTCCAAAGTTACCACTCTCCTACAAATGATAATTTAGTAATTCCTCTTAAAAAAATTTATTTTGTACTACTAACTGGAGTTACAAGCCCATGCAAATTGTAAATCAATCAGACATGCATGGGATTATTGTTTGGTTCCAGTAATTTTTTAAAGGAAAACTTTGCTGCAATCCAATAAATGATAATTTAGTAATTCCTCTACTTGCAAATTTTAAATCAATCAAACATGCATGGGATTATTGTTTGGTTCCAGTAATTTTTTTAAGGAGAACTTTGCTGCAATACCTACAAATGATAATTTAGTAATTCCTCTTAAAAACAATTATTTTGTACTACTAACTAGAATTATACACTAAAGATACTACAAGCAATTTTCAAATTTAGAATTGATAGGGGTGCGCCAGGCCCATGCAATAGTGCAGCACAAGGGCGACGCTTGAAGGCCCCAGTAGCAAGCTACTGTGGTGGACCCTCCCCCACAAAAAATAAATTTAATATCGTTGTGAGCACATGGCCCACATATCAGATATTAAACTGATAAGAACAGATACTACACTTGATCTTAGCCAAAAGGCCGAGAAAGGTATGATTTGAAACGAGGGCGTGCCTGCTGTTTTATAGGATCTCAGGAGACTTGAAGAAGATAGGGATGCATTGTGGGACTAAAGGAGTTATCTGCTTTATTGCGAAGCACCGGTTGTGCCAGTTTACCGTTCGTCTCGTTGCCTAGCGCCTACGAACCTTCTAATTAAACTGGGTCCTTCCTGGGCCACTGGATCGGTCTTAGTATGGGCCTCAGTTGGAGATTGCAATTGATCTTAGTTTTTTTTTTTTTTTTCCTTTCTTTTATCTTTTGAATTGACTATTGGATATACACTTATAAAAAAAAACAGAGAAATAGTCGGTACGAAGTAGTATAAGCTATATATTTTGGTGATCATAATATATATATATAGAGGTAGGCTAATAAACAATTGATTGTTCCTAGCCTTCCGTGCAACCAAGTCATTTTTCAATTTTTAAAGTTTAAATATTTGATCCAAATCGTTAGATGTGATCTCCATATTAAAATGTGCTACGAGACCAAATTTTACATTTTTTAGAATTTTTTTACTATTTATTAAGCCACTTTGAAAATCGTTGATCCAATGGTGGCTTAACCAAACAGTAAAATCAGAAGCTACCGTTGGATCAACGATTTTCAAAGTGGCTTAATAAATAGTAAAAAAATTCTAAAAAATGTAAAATTTGGTCTCGTAGCACATTTTAATATGGAGATCACATCTAACGATTTGAATCGATCATTTGGACTTTAAAAATTGAAAAACGACTTGGTTACACGGGAGGCTAGGAGCATCGATTGTTTATTAGTCTACCTCTATATATTATATTATATATATATATATAGAGAGAGAGAGATGAGCTACGATACATTACAATTTATAGGTATTTTTGTATATTGAACTATAAATTACAGATTCAAAGTTCAAATAACCGATCCAAACCGTTCCTCTTGTTCTCCATATTAATAAGTGTTTGGAGACCAAATTTTATATTTTTTTTGAAATTTTTTACTATTTTTTTAGATTTATTGAAAATCATTGATTTTTTATGGTCTAGATTTGTCTAAAAAATAGTGATTTTCAATAAATCTAAAAAAATAGTAAACAATTTCCAAAAAATGTAAAACTTAGTCTCCAAACACATATTAATATGGTGAATAAGATGAATAGTTTGAATCAGTTATTTGAATTTTGAATCCGGTGATTAATAATTTTTTTTTTTTGATAAAAGGCTTCTTTGCCCGTTTCATTAAAGAAACAAAGTACAAACACATTCATCCCAGTTCTTAGTTTTTAAACAAGCAAAAAACGTAGCTAACCAACAATAATTGCAAAAGAGATGTCTTAGCAAGGCTAACTAATGTAGACATTTTAGATAGATTATAAATGTCTTGAAAACATTTAAGCAACAAATGGGACTGGGGCAGCATCCCCATCACCAGTAGGCTTATACACCACCATTTGGAGCGCAGTTCCATCACAGGCATCAATTGGATCCCAAATTTGCAGGGGCACCACCTCAAATCTCATGGGGCAACCAATCAGCAACCACCATCTCTCTAATATGCTTTTTAATATTCCTTGTCCAATAATTTATAAGAGAAACCACCATTAGTACAATAGATCGAAAAGATTTTTTCTTAGTATTTTGAAAACAATATTCATTGTGAAGTTTCCATACGGTCCAACACAAGGTGCTGAACATGATAAGGAAAGCAGTTTGAGAGTGTTTAGGTAGGGAGAGAGCAAAGTTGATGTCCGTAACGCTAGACCATGTATAGAACTGATCTTGGCTCTTACCCATCCAAAACCACATATGTTGTGCTAATCTACATTTAAGAAATAAGTGTTCAGTAGTTTCTATGTCAGAATAGAATTGGCAGGAGGTATTGCCTACCCATCATTTTTTACACAAATTATGTTTGGTTAATATTCAGTTCCTAGCTACCAACCACATAAAAATTTGAATTTTGTAAGGAATAGGCAGCTACCACCATATCATTGGATTAGGAAAGCAGATTCCCCTAAAATTCAGAATTTTATATATGGATCTAACAGAGAAGAGCCCAGAAGCCTCCCATTTCCAAGCAAACCTGTCATATAAATGAGTGAAGGAGAAAGAACTAAGGAAATGTAGAATAGAGTTCCATTCCAAGAGAGTGATAAATTCAAATTGCCTTCGAAACTTAACCGCTGCCCCCTTGAGAAGAAATAACATCTCTAAGTGAAACATTTTTAGAAGCACAAATGTCATACAATTGTGGATAAAGGAATTTTAATGAAATTTCATTATTCCAAGGATCTGTTCAAAAGTGGAGTTGAGAGTGCATACCTGGGTAATAAACTACACTGCATTTACCTACAGAGTGTAATGCTATAATTGCTTTCCAAAGCGGGGAGTGAGGAAGAGCTGGAGTAGAGTAATATTTAACACTAATAATTGTTTTCCATAAACTAGTATAATCATGATCCTGAAATTTCCACCACCACCTAAGTAGCACAACTATATTCATTTGTTTGAGGTTTAATATCTCCAACCCACCTACATCCTTGGCCATGCAAGCCAAAGGCCAATTAACTAATGCATATTTTTTCCTACTCTTAGAAGTCCCTTGCCATAGAAACCGACATCTAATTCTATCCAATTTTTGGAGCACATATTGAGGAATTTTAGAAATGGAAAGGGTATACAGAGGGATGGAAGACAAAACTGAATTGATCAAAGTAATTCTCCCCCCGATGGAAAGCAATTGACCTTTCCAATTTTGTAATCTCTGTTCTACCTTTGCAATTAAAAAATCCCAATCTTTTCTAGTAAGGGTAGCCTTATAAAGAGGCAAGCCGAGATATCTAAGAGGGAAATCAGCATGTTTACATCTAAACAATTCTGCTAATTGATCTCCTAAAGTATAATTAATAGTAAACAGTTCAGTTTTTTGTAAATTCATTTTAATACCTGAAATGGCCTCGAATACCAACATAGTCCACCAAGCATATTCAACATTTGTTGGATCAGCCTCTAAAAACAGAATGGTATCATCTGCGTAATGACAGTTGGTAACCGAATACCCATTTTGATAAGCGGGACCTAAACCCTTAAGCAAATGAGCATGTCTACCTTTTGTAAAAAGTTGGCTCAATGTATCTGTAGCTAAAATAAAAAGGAAATAGGAGAGGGGGTCCCCTTGCCGTACCCCCCTCTTACAGTAGAAATACTGTGTGAGTTCCCCATTTACATTTATACACGATTGGGAGCTATGTAACAAAGCAGAAATCCATTCAATCCAAGTATCACTAAACCCTCTAAGTTTTAACACTTCTAATAGGTCTGCCCAATGTATGGTGTCATAGGCTTTCTCAAAATCAACCTTGACGATGACACCTGGTTGATTACAATTTTGACATGAATGTATAATTTTTTGGCTAATGAGAACATTATATAAAATATATCTATCTTTGAAAGACCGATTGACTAGAATCAATTAATCGGACCATGATACTATCTAGCCTATTTGTAAGTATTTTAGATAAGATCTTAAAGCAACAATTAACTAAACTAATGGGACGAAATTTATTGATGAGGGAAGCATCCCGTTCTTTGGGAATGAGGCAGATAATAGACTTGTTAAGATCTTATCTAAAATACTTATAATGATGTGAGGAATACCCTCTAAGAGGTGATTAGTAATTCAATGTAAAAAAATACTTATAAATTGCAATGTATCGTATCTCCATTTTTCTCTCCCTCTATGTATTTTTTATAATTAGCTGGTAGTCAAATTCGAACAGGTTAATAGTTGATCATCTCCTGTACTCGGCTTAAATATCAGATTCAATAAAAAAAATGTCAGAACTAATATGTTCTTCGAGGATATAACACTATTGTGCTGACTATCATTTTTGTACGTATATAATTTAATTTTTAGGATGTCATGGAAATTACTTGCAAACCAACGATGCGATATTTCCAAATTGAAGCATTTCGAATGGAAATTCTTCATTAATATTGAAATTTGCAAGGATAGACATTCATCTTTCTCTAAAAAAAATGTACAAGGACACTAGCAAATAAATCAAGAGTAATAAATTGAATTATTAACTTACCAAATTATTATTTCCTACAAAAAAATTATCATAAAAATTTACTAAGTTATCTTTAAAAAATGATCAACTAGCAATTTTATTAGAAATTTGTTTACTTTTATTAAGACGGAATTTAAGAAAACTAATGTTGGTTATTAAATGTTGAAAGAGAATTCGAAGATAAAAAGGACTCATTGAGGAACAAAATTATCTATCACATAATTTTTTTATAGTATTATTCATCTATGAGCTGGCCACTCATACACTAATTTTCATATACTGCCATGATAATATTCTAGATAGAATTCTTTTACAAACTATCATTCTTTTAAAAACCATCAAACATAATACCCTCTATATATAATCATTAACAAAATGTTTTCCACTTTTGCTCTCCTTTCTCCTTCCTCCTCTCTTTCAGTTATTCCTCCTTTCTCCTTTGTTCCCATTTTCCCGCTTAAAGCACTATATTTTGGAAAAAAAAGATTAGAGTTGGCTTATTCGGTTATTCCAATATCATAATCATGTTTTAATTCTTTTCTTCGTGTATTATTTTTAAAACGAGATTTCAGCTGATCAAAATCATAAATTTGTACTTTTATCGCAAAAGAAGTGTGATTTCTAAGAAATTAAGAGTCTAAAGAAATCAGTGTAATACATTCATATATATATATATATATATATATATATATATACACACACACACACACAGTTAACTCGGCTCAAAATAATTAACAATCATTTCAACGACATAATAAGTTGCTCAGGGATATGAATTTTACCTTGAAACATTTGAAAGACAAAGTGCATCTTTAGTTTGACAGATGTTTTCATTTTCCTACTCTCTTTATATTCAAAGGCAGGAAGCGATTCAGAATTTTTGAGAGACAAAAAAATAGCAAATTAAATTTAAATAGCTAATCAGGTACTTGATAAAAAATAATACTCTCTTCTAATTTTCAATGATCTAACTTCTAATTCTAATTATCAATCTAAAATCAAAGAATATATTTTAATTTTAATCCTAAATTTAACTCAAATTAAATATAAGAAATTCAAAGAAGTACAAGTTTTTTCTTTTCAAAAAGAGACAAAATTGGTTCGGACTTCTGCCTAAGTCTGCCTCTGACAAAAGGGTGTGCATCTTTATCATACAGTTAGGGGCGGATCTACTGTATCACAGGGGGGGCCCTCCCTGAATTTTGAGTTTTAGCAATGATCTATTGATACTGATCGACTTTATCCCTTCCTGAAAATTTTTTTGCCCCCCTCTGGATGTTTGATTTTTAATTTGGGTTAAATTTAATGTTAAAATAAATTTCTTGAATTATGATTGGTAATATTAATTATAAGTTATAGGATCAGAAATTGTAAGTCAGGGTATTGAAAAATATAAATCAAAATATTATTTTTTTTATCGAGGACTCAATTAGTTAATGGGTTTAAATTCGATAAGCTATTTAAACCCAATTCGATATTTCATACACATTGTTATTGAATTGTGTGGTTTAGACTTTAGACTTTAGACACGAAATATGCATTCAAAGTAATAATTAAGGTAACTAACTTATGTGCATGGGTAAGCTACCAAGTAATTAAGTTATGCATAAACGTCAGACAGTTGTTAACACAAAATTGTACTATTGTTTTCAATTTGTGATATCGATTTTATTACGGCCGGGACACATATGTTAACCATACCTTCTGCGTTTTTTGGATGGAGACCGAATTCTCTGCCTCTCTGGGGGCAGGAAATTCCTATCCCCAGAGTTATTGTTAGTGAAGCTCCAGTTTAAAAATGAATAGTGACTGGCTGCCTTTAACAGTGACCGGTCTCAGTTGTAGGGATAGAGGGGGCAGGATTTTCCTGCACCCCGGGAGACAGAGGATTTGATTTCTCTTGGATGACCTACTGAGGGAAAACGATGGGTGGGACTAATGGCAGAGTTAATTATCTGAATTTTGAAAAATAGATATAGGTCTATGTATAATTAGGTTGATATCTATTTTTGAAGGAAATTTTGTCTACTTGTGAACAATCTGTAGTTTGAATTAGTTAATTTACGGCAATCTGCAACTCTCTAGCTATATCAGTAAAAGAAATTGCATAATCTTGAAAAAAATTTCCTGGCTATGCCTCCAGGTAAGACTTTGTTGATAGGGGAAATATTTTATTCATGATTCTTTAAGTGGCAAGGCAAGTAGGATCACTAGAAAAATTTAGCTTCTAACATTAAATATTGGGTTGAGAATAGGTTATTTTTGGGGTTAAGACTATTCAGAATAGTCTATTCGGTGTTTGGTTGAGTTAGAATAGCTATAATAGGGAATTTAAACTTTTTTGTCTTATTGGAATAGGCTATTCCTATTAGAATAGAGAATCCAAACTTTTGGGTATGTTTGGTAGCAATGAGAATATGTTATTTTTTTAGAACAAGCTATTCGGTATTTGGTTGTATTAGAATAGCTAGAATAGGGAATCAAACTTGTTTGTCTTATTAACAAGTTGTTCTAATAAGACAAATGTCAATTTTCCTATTTTAGTCCGACAAATGACAACTATTCTTAATTAGCTATTTTAACTATTCCTGTTTTGCAACTAAACATAAATAATTTGGATGTCATTTGAATGAGTAAGGCTATGGTGCTATGGGTTGCATAGAGGGCCTCTATGCAACGGTTCAGTATTCAAGTTTATGAAATCCTAACGGTCGATCCGAACGTTCAACATGATCTCCATATGAATATGTACTTGCAAACCAAATTTTACATTTTTTAGAATTTTTTTACCATTTTTTAGATAGATAGAAAATTAAATATCTGAATGGTGCAAATTTTTTTAGATCAAGTGATTTTCTACTTATTTAAAAAATTTCTAAAAAATATAAAATTTGGTTTGCAAGTACATATTCATATGGAGAACATGTTGAATGGTTCGGATTGACTGTTAGAATTTTGAAAACTCGAATATTAAGCCGTTGCATAGAGGCCCTCTATACAACCCGTAGCCTTCCTCTTGAATGAGAATATAAAACTCTGGGCAATCCAAGAACCAAAAGATGTACTTCGGTATAAGATGAGTGTCCTCCGGCTGAATCAAAGAGAAAGTATAGAGGAGAAAGAGTAGCAAGGGAAAAAGAGGAAAACAAGTAGAGTTTATGAAGACATTTTGTTAATAATTTTAGAAGACAACTATTTTATTTGATGGTTAAAAAAAATAGTAGCTTGTAAGGATTTCTGTATAAGCAAGTTAGACAAAAATTATATAAAGTTGCTTTTTTGAGATAAAACTTAGGTAAATTTTTTCTATCGAAAGTATAACACTTTGTTTGGATGGAGAGTAGAGGAAGGGAAAGAATGAAAAGAAAAGAAAGCTTTTTGTTGAATTGTGTTTGATTGACAAAATTATATCGGAGGTGAATGATACAAAAGGTGAAAGATTTAACTTTGTATCATTGTAATTAATGGAATCGGTTTTCTAGATATAATGGATGGAAATAAATTTTGTTGCAAATATTTTTAGAAAAAATAATACAAATATCCAACTCTATATCTTACCAATATAATTTTCATACAAGCTTTTTATCACAAACCTACAATAGTCACTAAATTTCTCATTAATTTTCTAAATTTTAATCAATCAAACAAGAAATGAGACGAAAATAAAAGTTAAATTTGTTTTCTCTCATTAATCATCAAAACACGAAAATATTAAATATGTTAATCTTCTTTCATATTTCATTCTATTTTCTTCTATTCTTCACCTCCCTTTCCTTCCTCTACTCTCCATCCAAACAGGGTGTAAGAAGATATCTGTGACTCTCTCTCGTCCAGCGGAGTGTAAATCATCTATAAATACTGCATTGCGCATCTATAAATCATCTAAAAAAATTTAGCAGCTATGATGTGCATAATAAAAGCTGACGTTAACTTAAGACATAATTTGAGTTGACTCGATCAAGATTTTATAATACGGAAACAATAAAATTAAAGTTTCTAATATTTTTAAGAATTCACCACGTATTACAATAAAATATTTATAATTTTAATAAAATTCAGCGATTAAGACAATATGAAAGGTTAGCTATCCTTTATATGATCTTGATAATTTTATCTATCGCAATCTTATTATAACTACCTATTAATAAACAAGGTTTAATAATATTTAACCATAATCTTATGATAAAAACATGAAGAGGGTTCAAATGTCTCCATTCTGTGTGCTTCCACCATGCTTCCATTTTAAAAATATTAATGACTCAAAATTTAAATTATAAACATCAAAGCTAAAATGTTAGATGTCATCTATATTATTTTTTCTATGCGCTCATAAAAAATTATCAAATTTCAATAATATTTTTATGTGAATCAATCAGTTGAAAAATCAACATTTAGAAATTATCCATCATTAGTATGTTTTTACAAATTCTTAATGACAACTAAAACAAAGTTGAAATGTAATAAATTTTTACAAGTGCATAGATAAAATAATGTAAATCATATCTAACAATTTTATTTTGACTTTTAAATTTTAAATTTTGAGTTATTAAAGTTATAAAAAACGGAGGCATAATAAAGACATTTGAACCCTACTCTAAAAACATATAGCAAGTTTTCTATTTAAATTTGGACTGTTTAAAATAACAACACTATATTAAAGAGACTCGTACATTCTACTTCAGACTAAATTGATTTAAATTTTGATCATACGGTTCGAATTCAAACTCAAAATTTGAATTAGATCCTGACCTTCCAAGTTGGGCCTCAAAACGGATAGGATGTATCGTAATTGGACCAAAACACAAAAAGACGATCTCATTTCATAGTATCATAACAAGAATGAGAATTGAACTGGGCCCAAAAAAAAAATTCAAAAATCTTGCACTTGAAGGACCTGAATTAATATTATTAGAACTTAGTTAGATAATTAAATATTTAATATATGAAAACCACAAAGAAAAGCACTCTATTTTCAGAAAACAATGAATCCTTATGGTTTGGGGTCTATTATCTTTCTTCCATTTATAGAAAAACATTCCAACAGAGGTGAGTTGAATCTTAGTTGGGAGGGTAATCCTGTCATTTTCAAAATTAATACATTTTCAAAAAAAAAAAAAAAATAGAACTCCGTCCATTTTTATATGTTCAAATTCAGATTCTAACATCCCATTTTAGTTTTGAACATGATCCAAACATGATTTAATAGATTTCTATTTTCTTTCTTCCAAAAACAATGTTCCTAAAACTATCAATAAATATTTGATATTTCTTTTTATCTATTGCTCTTTCGACGTGCGCGGATGAAATTGAAATGGGAGATGAGAGATCAATTTATTGCATCACCGTAGAAACAATGAATGGATCCTCTTTGGGTCTTAGATCATCGAGCTTTGGTTCGCTACAACTAGCACATAATGGAGGAGCTGCATTGCAAATTCAGACGCAACCTGTCTCCGTTTCTTTCTCGGTGAGAAAAACAACTAAAATGCTTTCACCAGGGTTGAGGGACAAGGATAGATTTATCTCACGTATTTGCAAGATGGTTTGTCGGCGACGTATCGGTATGCTGCTTCTCATTTTGGTCTGCATTGGTGTGTTAGGCTCGCTTACCTTCTTTTGTACAAAAGGTTTGATTTCAACTTCCTTTTTTTTTAATGTCAATGGTTATGTGCTCAAATTGTTTCATTAAAACTGTTTGTCAAAAGATTTGATTTCAACTTCTTCTTCTTTTTTTAATGTCAATGGTTCTGTTCTCAAATTGTTTCATTAAAAATGCCAAAAAAATTTAGCAAAATGATTGAGGAATTTAATGAAATTCTTTATGAAGGATTAAATTGAAAATCGAATTCTGGGCACAATGGTGAATTCTAGGGCTATTGGGGGAAATTGAGATTTTGAAATAGTAGAAGGGTAATAATGGAAATTAAAGCCCAGTGCTGATTGTTTTCCCATGATTATTGTATTCCTTTTAAAAAGTCCGTTAGTTCATGACTTCATGTCAACAAAGTTATTTTCGTTTTTCTAGCAAAATGCATGTTAATTGTTTCTGACAAAATCTTTAATTATGACTTCTCACCAATTTGGTTGAGTCGTCAAAGCTTCATTGCTTCAATGCGTTCCTTTATTTATTTTTATATTAAAAAAAAAAAAAACACTTATTTTATTTGCTACCATCAACTTAAAGGCAGAGAAAGTGCCATCGTGCCACGTGGCATCACGGATTGATTCTCCTACCATTCGATACTCCATTAACATAACGACCAACTAATAATCAACAATTAGTAAATCATGTCCAAACCTGTTCCACGGCACTCGGTTCACGACACTTACTGGGGTCCCATTTCTCGCTGGTTGGTGTTTGCTCTATGGTTCATGAGCTTGGTTCACTCACAATCAATGACGATCGGAAAAGATTAGGCAAACTTGTTCTTCTCTTAGACCGGGTCACTGCTAGTTGCCCGGTAGATCTCTGGAGAATGATTGCAACAACCTAAAATCTTTATCATAGAATGCATACAAAAGACAATTTTTGCTCAGCCACTGTTGCTTATCGCACCTGGTAGAAAAAAGGACCGGAGTTTGAATAAATTATAAAAATTAGTTTTGTGTCATATGAACATATAAAAATCTTACTGAGTATGAAAAAAAAAAAAATCTCGTTACTTGAAATTATAATGTGAATCGGATACATCATATATGCAAAAAGGTGCATCAATTAACGCTAAAATTTATTTACAATATTCAACTTTTAAAAATAGATAAAATGGGGAGCTAAAATAATAAGTGAATAAATATTTTTTTTAAATAAAGAAACTTTTTTCAATATTTAATTCAAATTAAATATTAGTTGATGTCATGAATATGCAAATTTCAAATTAGTTATGTCACATTTTTAATACGCATAAGTATAGGTATGTCATACAAATAATAGTGATTAAATATATATTTAAATAATCTAATGTCATGACTATGTTTGGATTTTTTTTTCTCTCTATTATAATTGGAGAAAACTTGATTGTTTTTATGAATATATAAAGTTGTAAACACATAAATATTTTAATATTTGACAACAATGACTTATTAAAATTGTTGTGGACTTGTGGTTAACATTATAAAATGTAATTCAAATTTAAATTTTGTGATATCATTTTTTAGTTAGATGTTTAGTTATCTAAATAAAATAATAAAATAAACTGAACCATTATTAAATAAAGTGGATGGCTGCATATTTAGTTAACTTTCTTCTAAAAAAATATATATCTAAAAAATAATAATAGTGCTTTTGAAGAGTTGCGTTATTAAATTTGTATGCAAATTTAAAAGAGTTTTTGGAGGAGTTAGTTCAAAAATTCTGATATATACTGGTTATATAAGTATTTAGGTTCATTGTAACACAAAATACATCATTCAAAAAATTTAAAAACATCCTTTAACTCCACTAATATCTATTATGGCAATAATTTTTTGATGAAAGAGCTAAAGACTATCAAGTTCAATATAGTTAAAAAAAAATTATAATATAACTTGTGTGTCAAAAATATTAACTGCAATAATTTTCTAAATCGAGAAATTCAAATACAAAAGACTAACTATTATAAACTTATCCAGAAAAAAAACTTATTCATGAATAGCTAAATAACTTTGAATTGTATTAGAAATTCTACTGGAATAATTCTTGAGGGAACGCCTGTAAAAGAAAGGACCGTCCGATCGGGTCGAGACTCTGATGTACCAACTATCATAATTAATAATTATAATTATAATTACAATGCAAGCAAGCAACTAATTTTGGTGACTTAATACGACCTGTAAAGAAAATTACATTACTATTATAAAATTATAAATTTCTTTAATTATCGCTACATCTTCCTCTTTAGTTCACAGTCGTTTGGTGCATTCCGTGTGCATGTAATGTATATATAACCACTCAAAAACAAAATTGCGTTCCATTTCACAATTAACTTCTTCAAATTGAGAGGAGAAATGAAGGCGCGGATCTGTAATCTGTGATCTGTGATCTCTCCATACATGCCCTAACCCTAGATTTGGAAACCGCGGAAGATGGAAATTCATACCAATTGTGCCATTCTGTTGTAGTTCCGCCGATTTTGTGCATTTATTTTTCGATTGATTTTCCACTTTGTGCGATTTTTTGGACATACAAGTCCGAGGTAATTAGATCTCGCGGACAATTCCGTTTCGGGTAGCTTATCATCTTTTGCATTGATTGAGGAAGATTTTTCCTGTTTGGGATCAGTTGCCATCGTCACCAGCTGAATCGATTGTTATCGAATTTCAAAAATCAGATCTCCTATTTTTTGTCCTATCCTTCTTTCCCCGTTTTGAATTAAATTGCCATCTAAAACGAACTGGAGATGAAAGATCGGATCGCATTACCATCACTGAACAAAAGATGAGTGGTTCTTCATTGGGGCTCAGATCTGCGAGCTATGGATCATTGCAGCAGCAATTGCAAAACGGAGCTGGTCTCGCGCAATTGCAAATCCAGATTTCACCCGTATCCGTACCTGTTTCCGTTAGAAAGACGCCTAGCAAGATGGCACTGCAAGGGTCTAGAGACAAAGAGCGGGTTCTCAATCGAATCTGTAAGGTTGCAGGTAGAAGGCGGGTCGGAATGTTCCTACTGCTTCTTGTTTCAGCAGTGGTCTTCTGTTCTCTCTTCTCATTTATTACTAAAGGTTAGCTAATGAGTTTCAGGTTGCTAATTTTGATCTTGGATCAGTAATGTGCTTGGATATTGTGCAATTTTCCAACTTAGTTCAGGAGTTACTCGCTCTTGGTACATGTCATAGTTAGTAGTTCAAAACTTCAAATTATAATTATTTAAAATCATATGTTGATTCTCTAAGCAATTATGAATTGGGAAACGCCTGACGACCCCCCCTCCTCTCTATCTCTGTCTCTCTGCAAAAAAACAATAACATGTAGGATAAAAGAAGTTATTGTAGAGAGGATTCACTGTCAACACCCCTTCCAAAATCACTTTGCATTGGTATGCGATATTCACAAAGAACACAAGTAATGTCATTTCAAAATTATTGATACTGTGACCATTCTTAAATATTGAGATTATGACTGTTTTCTTCTATAATTTTCAGATGATGATACAACTCCTGGTATAGAATCAAGTTTGGGGCTCTCAAACCACAATACCAACACTATCACTGTTAGAGAAGAAATCCCCCTGAATACAAGAACACCGCCAACAGTTCCATCGCCTCATTTGAAACTAAACATAATGTTTCCTGTACCTATTTCTGATTCAAGTCAGATGTTCACCGAACATCCTTGTGCCAACTTCTCCTTCATGCCCCCTCCTATCAGTCCAAAGCGCACAGGGCCCCGCCGTAAGTTTTCTAACTATTTAGTTGTGATTGTTTACCAGTAATGGGTTTGGTGGTTTCAGGGCCTTACCATTAAAGTGACCATTGATTTCAAGGGTTTTGATTTTTGCTTGAATTATGAAATTTTGGCTGATGTGAGCTAGTAGTTGACTTTACTGGGACATCAAGCTGCTTTAGGGTAATATTTTAGGATTTACTTGGTGCTTAAGCAATCAATTGAGAAATGGTCCCGGAGAACAAGTAAATGGTAAAAGAAAAAAACTGTTGATGTTGTACCAGATTTGACAAAAAAAAAATGTAGCAAAATGTATTTGCATTACCATTTAATAGCATCCTAACTAGTTATATGCAACCTCAGCACAAAATTTATGGAGTATCACTAGTCTTGAAGAACAGAATTTTTATTTTCTAAATCCAGGAACATAACTTAGTCTAGTTCATGATTTAGCCCATTGTCATACTGAAAAATGCCTGAAATTTCTCAGAAGTTTCTTGTCAGTATTAAGAATACATTTTTGAGTTTGTCATCTCTTTTGATTAATATTATTATTTTGACGTGGCAGCATGTCCAGTGTGTTATGCATCAGTTGAGCAGGCCATGTCACTCATACCCATTGAGCCATCTCCATCTCCAGTTCTCAACACATTAGATTTCATTTCAGATGATAATTTGGTGGAGAGAGAGACACTAAATGGTGGCTCTTCTTTTGGAGGTTACCCGTCTCTACTGGACAGGGACTTGTCTTATGATATAAGGGATTCCATGAGGGTACACTGTGGGTATGTTGCTCTCCTTATCAGTTCAGTTTTTATTTGTTTTATCTCTTTTGTAGCGCCAATTCTTAAACATGTCGTCCTTTTTTTCACACCATTTAGGTTTGTGAAAGGAAGGAGACCTGGTCAAGGTACCGGCTTTGACATAGATGAATCTGATCTCTCTGCAATGGAGAATTGCTTTGGCGTTGTGGTTGCTTCAGCAATTTTTGGTAATGTCTTGTTACATTTAATGTGGAATTAGACACATGCCCCTATAATACCTAAGACACAACTTGTTAAATTGTAAGTATCTCATAAAACAGGGAATATATCACTTGTTCCCTGTTTGCTTTCTTTATAGGATCCCGAAACAACCCTCTCTCTCTCTCTCACTTATAGAAGGTGGTTTGGGTACAGAAAAAATGGGAGATGAAGTGTGTAGAAGATATTTATCCTGTTTAATAGAGTTATGTTGTAGGGGTATGGTTACTATTTTCTCCTCTTGCAATATTAAAACATCATATTTTAATCTTTGATAGAGTTTCATTTGAAATTTACAGAAGCACAAACCTTGGATTTCCTTCTGATAGATTTACTGTACTTCAGCCCTTTTAATTTGCAAAACACTGAAATTACATCTCTATACTGAATTCTTAGGGGGAAAGCAAGAGTATTTTGTCCAACATCCTTTTTTTTTAAATATTTTGTTTATTTGATGTACTTAACAGGAAATTATGACATTTTGCAACAACCGAAGAATGTGAGTGAGCAAGCAAAGCAAAATGTGTGCTTCTTCATGTTTGTTGATGAAGAAACAGAAGCCTATATGAAAAACTATACCACAATCGATGAAAATAAATATGTTGGTTTGTGGCGGATTGTTGTTGTACGAAATCTTCCATACCGTGATGCTAGGCGTAATGGCAAGGTATTATTTCTTTTATTCTTTTAACAAATGTCTAGATTTTCTCTGGGGGACAATATCATGGTTAACCTGCAAAAAGCCTACTCAGTCCCTCTATTGCCGTTGCATGGATAGGTGTGCAAAACATACATTGTTCATTTGGTCTTGTACCCTTCATATATATATTGATGCTTTTATTTCAAAATGATTCATTTTATAACCTAATTATTGACACATGTCAGGTGCCAAAACTTCTCCTTCATAGGCTTTTTCCAAACGTGCGCTATTCTATCTGGATTGATGGAAAACTTGAGCTTGTAAGAGACCCCTATCAGATTTTAGAAAGGTAAAGTGCCACTGTTCATGCTTATGCCCTGTAAGTTTCAAATTGTTTGTATTTTCACTGTTTGGTGGGCAATAATTCAATCCATTTCAAGTATTATTATGCATTTATGCTCAGTACAACCTCAAAACAAGATGGAATCCCTCATAAGTCATAAGCTAACATATAGTTTTAATACAATTCTTTATAACGTGGATATTTTGGTGTATTATGAATTATACTTCCTTACAGATGGTCCATCTTTCTTATTTCTATTATCTCTAACAGATTTTTATGGAGAAAGAATGTAACTCTGGCAATCTCGAGGCACTATAGAAGATTTGATGTGTATGAAGAGGCCGAGGCAAATAAGGCAGCTGGAAAGTACGACAACTCCTCTATTGATAACCAGATTGAGTTCTATAGAAGGGAGGGTTTGACCCATTACTCTTCAGCCAAACTCCCTTTTACCAGTGGTGAGTGCTTTTGGTAAAAATCCTGAGTTTGGTACTGGCTGAATGTAATAACTTTCAACATCAAAATTGTTGTATTTTCCTTTGGAGTTCCATCCTAGTGTCAATAAATTAATTTTGAAATGCCAATTTGCAAACTCATATGTTCTGCTCTAAAACATGTTAAATATGATGTAGTTAACATCAATAACTATATCCTCTTTCATTTTCTTTGGAGCATGACCAAATTCCCAAGCTGTGTCCTTCAGCTAAAATAGTGACACTAAACAGGAAAGGATGGCATTTTGGGAATCCTTTCGTGTTAAATGTTACTTGAAAATTGAAGTAGAAGGCAGGGGTATAGATATACATCCCATGTTATGTAATAAATCTGCATGATTGCATGTGAAGTTTGGCAATCAAGCTGCCAAAAGTAAATGGTAATATGTAGTTTGCTATTATAATCTTTTCAATGTTTTCTGTTTCATGACAGATGTGCCAGAAGGATGCGTGATAATAAAAGAACACATCCCTATAACGAACTTGTTTACATGCCTCTGGTTCAACGAGGTTGACCGGTTCACAGCCAGAGATCAATTGAGTTTTAGCACAGTCAGAGACAAGATAAGGTCGAAGGTTGGCTGGTACCCTGACATGTTTTTAGATTGTGAAAGGCGTGATTTTGTTGTTCAGGTATTCAATTTTTTTAAGTTCTCCCTTCATCACTTTTTGAAATGTCATGTCTACCACTGCAAACAGCAACATTTCACCTTGCATATATTACTCTCTCTCAATCCTTTGAATAAAAAGAAAATAATTACCCTTCTACTTCCCTAGTTTTAATGCAATTTATGGGCTTATGGAAGCTTTTATTCAAGCATTACAAAACAAAAAAGGAAATGCATATTGCTGAAAATTTTGGAAACAGCAAGGCATGTCTACCCCCTACTGAAACTTGGAAAATGTCACTTGCTACATTTTCTCTTCTTATTGATTTGAAATGCTACCAAATTTACCAAGTTTTTTTTTATTATTTATAAGAATCATCAGCATAGGCGCATAGCTATTGCTTGGCAGGCGAGGCATGCAATTTTTATTGTGTAACAGTTATGGATGTTTGTTGTAATCCTATTGGAAATCTAATGCCATTCCAGGCCTACCATAGAGAGTTGTTAGAGCAAAGACAAAGGGCCTTGAAAAACCGGCAGACTCCAGCACTTCCTGCACTTACTGAAGCACCTTATAAGAAACCTGCTGCAAATGAACTTACGAGAAATCCTCCGAGGAAGCTAGCTCCAGTGAAACGTCCAAAAGATAGGAAATCTGGTTCAAAGAGGCATAGGCAGAAAGCTACAAATTCTTTTCTATAACTTTTATTTTTTTTTCAGTAAATGTTTGGACTATAGGAATTGAGCAAATGTTTAGTTTCCTTAGTACTTACCCAATCATGCGGTGCCAAGGGTCTGAAAATTTTTGTCGGCAATTGTTGATAGAAAAATTAGCGATTCATTCTGTTGATGTTGTTTTAATTGTTCTTGTTGTACATAACCGAGTAAAATAAATAGAATTTTATTACTCTCCTCCAGTAATGTGTTTATTCTTAGCCTTCCACATGGGAGGACAAAACATGAATCTTAATTTCTGATCTAGTTTCTCAATGTGTACTCGCAGAACATGGCATACCTTTTTCTTTCTTATGTAGGGTGTCAATGAGCATGATACGGGCTGGATGAAGACATTTTCTTACAATATCTACTTAAAATTAGTCTTAAGCATATCCTATCTTTACATGTTATTTAGTCTTATCCATACTTAACCCTTGAGAAGTAATGAAAGGAATAATTAATGGATTAATAGCTAATATGAAATTTAAAAGGTATAACAAATAAATAAATAACACAGAATGTACTATAAAAAATATACAAATTATAATTTTTAACCCCGTTATTTAAAATTATAAATTATTAATCAAATAAAATTAATATAAATGTTGTATCAAATAATTTGTCATGAAGTGCTGATTAAAAAACTATGTAAGATGTTGGATAAATCAAATTTATCATAAGTTATTAGATAAAAAAAATATATAACATGTTATAAAAATCCACCTAATCACTGTAATAAAAAAATAATTATATATATATAGATAAAAATAATATTACATATATTTAATATTTATTAATTATCCTATAATTCAATTATCTATTTATAACGAATACAAAATAATTCTTATCCGTATTATTATACAAAAAGCTAATGAAAATTATTTCTTGCTCATACTTATACCTATTAAGTTAAGGAAACAAAATTATCATCTGCACTCATCTTATCAAATATGATATTGATTGGATAAACGGTTATAAGGATTTTATTGACACCCATAACTGCAATATGCATTATAATGATTCTGAATTCGTGGTTTTTAGTATACGGCATCACCTCACTTGGACTAGCCGAGGAAACAATGAGCCGTTGAACAATCACACCCGATTAAGTGCGCTTCCCGTTAAAAGGATTTTATTCGGTAATCACCTCATTTTTGCACAAGGACCATTAACAATAACTTTAGCTTTTCACATAGCGGAAACAATACATTCTAAAGTTTTAATCATGTTGCTGTGAAAGTGAAAGTTTAATGCCCTCCTCAGAACACAACTGAGGATGAACTGGGTTTAATAGGGGGCATTATTACAGATTTTACTAAATATTCTTAAATCTTAATGGTCATGTTTGGTTGCTACTTAAATTTAAGAAGGATTACATTGCTTACTCCATCGTACTCTTATCTTACACCTCATTTGGCAGCTTTAAGTGCGGAGTAATTAATCCGTGGAGGAGTAAGATGTTGGAAATGAACCTCTGTCTATGACATGGGCCTTAAGGGCATAGTAAGAGCAAGAGTGGAGTAAGTTAACCCGTCTAGAGAGACGGTTTAACTTATTCCGCCTATATTCCATCTTACTATTCATGTTTTAAGTGTGGAGTAAGAGATTTACTCCACCTCTTACTCCAAACATAACCAATATCTGTGCTTCCGGGTCTTAACTTTAAACTTGTATGTGCCTGTGTGCCCGGAAATTCTGAGTTCTGATTTAGAATCAATGAACTGAAAAGCTCCTATGTATGCAAGTGCGTTGTTGTATTAGTATTCTAGGTTATAAATTGTGCGACAAAATTGTGTCTCCAGGGAACAGCGGGGCTGTTTTTGCGGTCAAATTGTACCCAGCTGGTGCAACTACGAATTCTCAGGATGGTGTGACTGATGTTTTTGGGAAATGCTTGCCTGTTCTAGAGGAGATGATGAAGCAGAAAATGCCATTGCTTGTAAGTTATTGTTATATTATTTATTATTTTTTAGATGAATAAAAACTTGACTGCCGTTTTTGTGAAATTTTGTTTAGGTACATGGTGAGGTAACCGATCCTAGTGTTGACACGTTTGACAGGGAGAAGGTGTTTATTGAGACAATTTTGTCACCTCTAGTGGATAAATTGCCGACATTAAAAATTGTAATGGAGCACATCACGACATTGGATGCAGTCAACTTTATCAAATCATGCAAAACAGGCAAGCAATTGTTATAAGGCTATGATGATGTTTTTTTCTTTTAAATAAGCCCCTTTTGTTGCAGAGAAATGCAATAATATTGTACCAATGATGGTTTATCTACTGGTTCAGTTGCTGTTATGAGTACGTTCATCATTATCTGCTACTTAGTTTTGTTAAAGTATTACTTCTAATGATGCTAGAGGCTAACTCATTGACGGAATTTTTTATATATATATATCAAAAGTGTTGCACTTTTATGCAAGTAATCAACAATGCAAAAGTATTCTGCAGAGTTGTTTTATTCTGTTACCTTATTTTAAGTCTTTTTTTTAGATAGTAAAATTAACTTGTTGTCACTTGCTTACCCATGCAATTTAATATTTTTCAGGCAATGTTGCTGTGACAGTGACTCCGCAACATATGCTCCTAAATAGAAATTCTCTCTTTCAAGGTGGTTTGCAGCCGCACAATTATTGCCTCCCCATATTGAAAAGAGAAACTCACAGTATGTTCATATGATCCCTATGCCTTAACAAGTTTTTAAGCTTTGAATTACCAATCTCAACTTAACAAATGTTTTCTTTTTTTCTTTTATTTTCTTTTTAAATAAAAGGACGAGCTATAGTAGAAGCAGTAACCAGTGGGAGTACAAAGTATTTTCTTGGCACCGATAGTGCACCCCATGATAAAAAAAGGAAAGAGTGCTCTTGTGGTTGTGCTGGCATATTTAGTGCACCTCTAGCTCTATCTCTCTATGCAAAGGTTTTTGAACAGGTAAACTGGGGAACTTGTTTGTCAACAGTAGTAAACAGATTATATTATCTATGATTGCGTTAACATTTGTCGATATTTTTGTGGTAGGCTGGAGCACTTGACAAGCTAGAGGCATTTACGAGCTTTAATGGCCCAGATTTTTACAGTCTTCCAAGGAATACTTGCAAGGTAGTATTACAAAAAAGCTCCTGGAAAGTACCTGAGACATATAGTTATGCATCGGGAGATATAGTGCCAATGTTTGCTGGGGAGACTCTTGAGTGGGTCCTATGCGAAAAATAACTTCCATTTTCTTTTCCTTCTTTTTGCAATTGCCTTTTAAATTTAATTTAGGTACATTTGTTCTAGATTACAGGAAATAAGTAGAGGAGTATTGAAATTAATTGTCTTGTTTTATGATTGCTGAGAAATTTGTTTACTAAACTTTTGTTCTGTGATTAGGCTTTAAAAGTTTGCATGCAGTACATAGAAACCACCTAGGAAAAGACTACGATGCAGGTGTGTGTCTATGCACCCGTACTGGTTTACCTGTCCAGATTTCTTTTTATCAGCTATGGTAGTGTTTAAAATTGGGTGGCTTTTTTTAGCAGGATTTCTGAGTTGTCTTAAAAGCTGTTATTGTAGTGAAGATGATGTTATTTTAATGGAGATCGCGTTATGACAAGAGTTGCATCTAATGATGATAGAAGAGAGGGTCCAGGGTTGAAGTAACTCTTATCATTAAATGTAACGGAGATGAACGGACTTTTAAGACAATAACAGCTTTTAAGACAACTCTGAAATATGAAGAAAGATGAGACAAGAGATGAAAGTCTGAAACTCCACTTCTTTTATAAACAATTGCTAGTTTTTCCTCAAAACATTACTAGTTCCACCACAAAATGTTCTTGACCTAGTTTAAATCAAAATGAAGTATTCCCCACAAATGAAACACTTGTGCCTCTTCGATGATGACGTAATTTGAACTGTTTAATCCTCATTTGATGCTCCTGATCTCGTTTAAGGAAGAGTTCTCTGCAAACTCATCTTCAATCCAAATCAACAGCTCCCGTCTCAATTTTCGATCCATAACCCCCTTTTCTGCCATCTCCTGCACCAAAGTCTTAGCCTCTTTTTGACTCTTGAGTCGACCCATCTCACCGATCAAGGCCCGACATGTAATATCATCCATGACCCGCCCCATGCTCCCCAATTCCCACATGACCCTTGTCGCATCCTCAACCTCCCCTCCAATTGCCAATGCACTCACAATAGAATTACTAGCTCTGCTATTCAATACCAATTTCTTCTCCTTCATTTTATCGAACAACTCGAGTGCATTCCTGGTACGTCCTTGGGCACACAGCCCGTGAATCAGGTAACTGTAAGTGCACCCATCAGGCTCTAGTCCATAAATCGGCCCCATCTGGTGAAAGATCCGAAGCGCATCATTTAAGTGCATTGACTGTACATACCCCTTAATTATAGAATTTAAACAGAGCAAATCAGGTTTAATGCCCAATTCGATCATTTGTCTGAAGAGTGCCCGTATATTGTCCATGTACACATACTGAATGTACGAATTCATACTGCAGCGGTTTAATAATGCAGTAAACAGTAAATTGTAGGTGTGTGTGGTGGGTTGTGTGCTTGGGTCTTGAGACTTCAGCATGACTGTGTACACATGAAATGCCTTGCCAAGCCGACCTGCCTCAAGGTAGAAATAGATTAGTGTATTACACAAAGAAGAAGAATTAGGCAATGAAGGCAGAGATAGAGCCAGTGAGGCGACTGAGTCCATTTCACAGAAGAGACGAGCGGAGCCGAGCTTTTTTATGGTGACGATAAATGGGTTCAGGTCGGGTCGGAAGCGGGGGTGGTGAGTGAACCAGGAGAGAAGGCGGAGACAGAGAAAGGGGTCGGATTGACGCGATAGGAGAGAAGAGATGTCGTCTGGAGTGAAACGGGGCGGGAGAGAGGAGATGGTGGCCTCGAACCGGGTCTCATCGATGACAGCGGACTTGGATTTGAGGCGCTGGCGCTTGCGATGCGAGACCCGTTTACCCGAAGTGTAGGGAGAAACGGGGACAGCGGCCATGCAACGGAGGCGAACGGGCTTTAGAGAGAAATGGAGAAGAGATCGGATCATCGCCTCTAATGAGAGAATCGGAGGAGGAGACTGATTAGAAAGAAATATTGCTGTAGGGAAGGGACGAGACGAGCAATAAAATTTCTTTTCTCGCACTTCATATCAGATCCAATAATTATTGGGCTTTAATGGGCCTGATCATGATCCGTTTAAATTACATGTTTCTCTTTAGTCCACAACAACTGAGAAAATAAGATCCGTCGGAGCAGCGCGAACCAAACGATGGCCGCCACGTCATCAGCTTCGTTCTCCGCCTTCCCATCCCTGACGAGATCACTGCGCCACCACCTCCTCCCATACTCTGCCTCTCTACAATCCCTTTCTGTTCACCCTCCTTCCAACCCTTCACTCTACTTATCTCGAGGTTTTTGCCACGTAGCGGCCGCAGCGAAGCCGAGCACTGAACCGGTGCTAAAAGGAGTAGCGGATAAAACCGTAGCTGAAGCTGTGAAGCGGATTCTCGAACTGGTATCCCTTTGAGGAATCAAATTTTATTTTCTTTCACGTTAATTTTTTTGTAGTTGTAAAGGCTGTATGTTTGTTTTAGTAGGCGGGGCGAGCTGCTTCTAGAAGAGAGGTTTTAAGTACGGGGTTTCTAACACCACCTGTTGTAAAGGAGACGATGCTAACAATTGAGAAATTCACTGATGTTAAAGCTATTGCGCAAGGTGGCTATCCACAGGTTTAGTAATTTTTTCATGTTTAGTAATGCTTGTTTGTACTATAATTAGCAAGACTAGTTTAATTCCATATTAATTTTGCTCTTTTTTGTCATATTTTAGGCTGAGAGGTGTCGAATTTCAGTTGGCCATCCTGATTTAATGACATGCGATCCAGATGTCATTGCTGCCTTGAGGTTTTTAAGGATCTTAATAGAACAGTTTTGTAATGCTTATTCAAGGAAAAGACTATAAATAGTGAATTGATTAAAATATACGCAAAAACATGTCTAGTATCTCAGGGAACTTCAAGTTTGAACCATGTTCACATGGTGACTTTCTTGGTGCAATCCTGGGGACGGGAATTGAAAGAGATGCCGTTGGTGATATCTTAATGCAGGTCTCATTCTTTATCAGATAATTTGATCTATTATATTATACTTTGGTTTTTCAAAATATTACCTAGGTTGAATGACGTTATGCATATTAATTTTGCAAGTTGTTAAAGTGATTTTTCAGGGAGAGAAAGGTGCACAGGTACTTGTTATTCCTGACATGATCGAGTTCATTACAGGCACACTTGACAAGGTGAAATTTCTAATTTTCTCTTAGTTATTGGAGATATCTCATAAGTTGAAAAATAATCATGCATAGCATCACAGCATGAGAAATACAAATACTACCTATGAAATTTCTGCACCCTGCCAAACTTGAATTAAAGAATAATACAGACCTCTTTCCTGACCAATTTATAAAGGCCAGAATTTGTCCTCATCCTTCAATTTTAATTTCTACAAAATTGGGAGAGAAAGGAGAGTTTGTGTTCAGTATTTTCAAGGAATTAGCAGAGAAGGGTTTTTAGGGACTTCACATAGTTTTATAGGAATATGTGATGTTTCATGTTTTGCGTGGCAGATATGGCATTTTGAGGTTTTTATGGGTAAACATGAATTATTTTCATAGCAATAATTCATCTATATTTTCTTGTTCTAGGTTGGGAATGTTGGTGTATCATGCACTCAGATACCATTACTCGCATTAGAATATGAACCACCAAGGTAATTCTTCAATATTGCGACACTTGATGGTATATTTAGTTTGCTGTTCTTTCACAGTTATTAGAGCTCTTGCATAGATTCTCATTTTATTCCCAGGACAAAATCATTTAAAACAGTAGAAGCTTCATTAAGAGTCGATGCACTGGCTAGTGCTGGATATAAAATATCACGCTCTAAATTGGTTAGCCTCATTAGGTAATTTCATCCTTGTTTTTACATATATCCTTATTTCAATTTCTCTTGATTTTTTTTTGTTATATTGTTAATTATTTAAAAAAAAAAAGTTAATTACTATCAATGTTACCTTTTCTTCCCATTTTCTTCCCACCTTTAGAAGAATAAAGCATATATAGCTCATAAATATATTCGTATGATTTCCTGAGAGGTAACTATCTTGTTTTCATATAGGAAATCACTATAGAATCTTTGAAAAAGAATTTTCTCAATAATAAAAAAGACTTACTATCTTTGGGATCTAATTCTACACCGCTGCTTAATATCATAGTGGATCAACTTTATTACATAAGTGGATTCCTAACTTAATGTCCCCTACCATGGCATAAGTAAGATACACAAAGCTCTCTGCTATCTTCTGTCTCCTATTAAAAATTTACAAGGATTGGAGACATTTTGGGCACTCTATTTAGATAAGTTTTTATCTGTTAAAAGTTTGCAACTTAAAAAGTTATTTAATAATTGTTTTCTTCCTTCTGTGAAGTAAAGGAGATGTGCGTGTGAATTGGTCAACAGTGACGAAAAATGGGGCAACACTCAATGCTGGAGATGTTGTTTCTGTAAGCGGTTTAGGGAGGTTAAAGGTAAAAGCGATATTCTGTTTTTCTTTTCTTTTTTCACAATATACAACCTAATTGTTCTGGTACCAATTCCAATTGGTATTGCCACTTTATAATGGGCTGATGCTATTTGTAAAGCTGGTATCATAAAAACCCATATGAAATATAACACCTATTTAGGTATTGAGGTTTATTTACTAATGTTGGGGCTATTTAATTTCAATTTTAATTACAGATTGGTGAGATCAAGAAAACACGAAAAGGAAAATATGCAGTTGAGTTGATCCGGTATTTTTAGGGTTTATAAGTGTCTGGAATGAAATTTAGGGTGAATATTGGGTCTAGGGGTGAGTAAATTACTCATAACTCGTGAGCTGCTCATGACTCGCTCATTAAGTGCTCACTTAAACTCACTCATTTATCAACTCGCTTAAACTCGCTCATTTATTAAATGAGGGAGCATGAGCATGTCCCAACTCGCTCATTTAGAATTTGCCACATATAATCCCTGCCACATTTAATCCCAAATAAATTTCTGCTACATCAGCCTTGCCTCATTAAATCATGTGTAATATTCATAATTTCTGTCACCATAGCTGTTGGATTTTTATTAGTGCTGTTATTAGTTTCTGTTAGATTATTATATTTTTGTAATATGTTGATTGTTGTCTATTGATGCTACCGTGAAAGTATTACACTTTGTTGGATGATACTATTGATTTTTGTTATATTCTATTGTTGTTTGTAGGACGATAGCTGTGAAAGTATCACTGTTGAAGTATTGATGATATTGTTGATTTTTGTAATATAATTCTATTTTTGTTGGATTTTTATTATATTTTATTTAAATGAATTGTGACAATTTATTAAATTTTAGGACTCATAATTCGTGACTCGCTCATAACTTGCTCATTTCCGACTCACTCATTTACTAAATGAGCGAGCATGAGCATACCCTAACTCGCTCATGCTCGCTCATTAATCACCCCTAATTGGGCCTATGATTTGGGCCCCACAAGAAAAAGAGAGATAGGGGAGAAACACTGCCCACAGATAGAGAGAGAGAGACTGGTGTAGTACAGAATACAATACTCAGAGGGGCCTCTGATGATACGGAAAATTTGTTAATTTTTTGTGATGAGCATTTCCAATTGCCAACTTGTTCAATGTGAATTGTGCTTGTTGATTTGCACCGAATTTTATCATAATTGGCATTAGAATTTTGTTAAATATAATCCAACTAGATGGCTTACTTTCTCTACATGGGTGAACTTTTGGTCTGTGTCACTTTTTGTAGTGAGTGGCTTTCCTCAAGACTCCACTCTCTTTTGTAAAAGAAATTCATATATCATATAAGCTTTCTTTCTTTATTTTTTCTGAATTGAATTTGTTTTGAACAAGTATGAGCCATGTGCTTTTTATTAAATATGTAACTTTTCTAAATTAATCTTGAATAAATGCACGGATCTTTTTTTGGTATTATATGAATTGCTCGTACTTGATCGGTAATTGCAAAAATTACAGTAAATTTTATACCAGCAAAAGGAAAATGATGAAATAAATATAATTGCTGGATTGAGTACAGATCAGATTGTCGGTCTTAAAAGAATCACCGAAATTGGGGACTTTGATTTGTTTAGTGCTCCGACATTTGCTGGGCCTGGATCTCAACCTTCCAAGCAATTTCTCTCTTTTTCAATTTTCTTTTCTTTTAATGAACAGTAAACTGCCTTGCAATTTCTCAAAGAAATATGTCAGGGTACACATGATCTGTGTACATCAGAGGTGCTATATGATGTGGCGCAAATATAGCTCACTTGTATAGTTGTATTAGGCTACCGGTATCATTTTTTTTTTTGCTGGCACATGAGTATAGATTGAATTTGTGTGTTTGGCACATATGGATAAATGGATGCAATGCAAGGATTCTATTTTTTGCTGAAATAGAGAGCACCGCTCATTCTTTGTACCGGGGTTCTTTTTATGGGTTATAATGATTTCAAATAGTTTGTAGCTAAACTGGTTGTAAAAGAAGCATTTGAAATAATTTGTTGTGCTATAGAGTACAGATAAATAAAATTTTACATTTTTTTTAACAACAGCTTACAAAGCATATTCACATAAAAATATTATTTGCCATAAATTCATGAATCATGATAACGAGTGTAGGGTCCCACATCCTTAGTTCCACGCCTGACTTAAGAGGAAAATATGAAAAGATGGAGTAAAATTAGCAGATAATGTCATATGTATATAATTAGAGTAAAGCTAGGGTATGATGTACTCATCAAGAGAGTTTGGTGAGCATAACTCCAAAAGTTTATCGGATTGACTCTATACACTGAATTCAAACCATTAAAATCCATGTACTTCATGAGTGATGTATATACATGTAAAATTTTGAAAGTTCCGAGTTTATAAGTTATTTTATATATTCAATTTTTATTATTTCTTTGACCGCTTGACCTTGTAGCAAATAAACTCGAAACTTTCAAAATTTTGCATGCATATGCATCACTCATGAAGTACATGAATTTCAACGGTTTGGATTCGACGTATGAAGTCAATCCGGTGAACTTTTGAAGTTGTACTCACCAAACTCTCTTGGTGAGCACATCACACCATAGCTTTACTCATATAATTAACTATTTAATTATTTTGAAATACAAACCACTGTTAGAAACCAATTTGTTGTGCATGTATCCAAAATAATTTAAAATGGCGCATTCATAAAAGAAAACCAATCATTTAGAAATGGGGGCGTGCAAAGTTTTCCAAGTTCACATGGAGAGAATCAAATTAAATATCGCATTCTTGTTGGGGGCTATAAGCAAACCCTTTTGGACATTTTCGCATCAAACAAATAATGCCAAAGTGGCTTTGTTTGGGACTATGCACCCCTTAATTAATCCCAGTAAGCAAACTTTTGGGTTTTTCCTCCCATTAAATTAGTCTAAATTAGATCACTGTTTGACCTTATCTGCCATTAAACAATCTAATAGAGGGCAGCTGGTTTTGGTACTTATCTGAAAATGCAATTGCAAGGAAGATTCAATCAAACTTCAGATCAATCAAAATTTAATCAATGATAGAACCAGTCGCATCTTTGTATTTACGCCATTGGGTGAATTTTTTATAGAATTAAAAAATAAAATATTTGGCAAAGGGATTGATTTTTTTTTTATTTTTTTAACGTGGTTCCAACAATTTTTGAATAAATCTGCGGTTAATAACGTCTGAAAAATAATAGAACTATACCACTGGTGTGTTTTCATAAACATGCACCCATTCGAACCGTACCATTAATGCGGTTTCATCTATTTTTCATCGAAAAAAAAAACAAATCATTCACTTTCCCGAATAATAAATTTTTTAATTTCTAAACAAATCATATGAGCAACTACGAACATTTTTTTGTTGTATTGGGAAAATTAAAGCCAATAATAATAATTTTCAACATTCAGAGCTATCTGATTGGAAATAATTAAAATTAAAGAATTAAAAATGAATAAGTGTATGGTGGCTAACCAGCTCACGAGAAATTGGGTTTGACTAAGTTTTTGTCTTCTTTGGTTGATGGTTACAATTGAAAAAATAATTGATTCTGCACTCTGAATTTTATTTTGTTTTAAGGCCTGATTTGGACCAAATAAAACATGAGGTGACATATTATTCGAATTAATATCATTTTTTTTTTCTAGAACGGTGCTCTAAGTTCTGACCAGACCAATTCGTATCTTTGACATTGAGTTAATTAAAAAATAATAATTCATACAAAAATGTTTGCTTACTGTCATTTGAGAACATGCAATTCTAAGGACAAGAATTTTATCAGAAAAAAAAGTGTAGCTTGTTCTTGACAATTTGCAGCATGATATACGGAGCAATTAACAATAGAAAACCGACATATTTGAAAAGAATTAAATAATATAACAAATGCAAGCAAATTTACGAGTGAGTTTAAATCCGAACCGTTCGATTATAATTCAGACCAATTCGATCTAAATCCGTAACGTACGAAACTTCTTTAAAATTCGTACTAATATATAGCGAACAAACCAGATTCAAACTCAAAGAATGAGTACCTTTGATGATATGAATTCCAAATTTACACAATCATGTTTTTTTTTTTGTCAGATTTACACCATCATAGTTATCCATATAGAAAAATGGCAGCTTCTACATGAAACAGGTAACATGCTGATGGCAATGCTCTGCCTAATAATCCTGTCAAATATATATAAATAAATAACAATAATAGCCCTCTTGAAACCTCCAGTTCAAGAAAAAAACACATCATACAAAATTTGTAGTACAAAGGCGGTATCACATCATCATCATAAACAAGAGTTGGAGGGAAGTCGCTTGATATGATATTTGTTCTTTCTCAGCTCTGTTTTTGCATCAAACGGATTTTTGTGATATATAGTGGAGAATATGTTGATAAAATAATTCAATAAATAGCCGCAAAAATAAAGGCAAGAGATGAACTTAAGAAAATAATTTGCGCCGACTTTAATAGATGTAGGTAAAAAAATTGACAAGATAGTTTCGAATATATTAAATAACGAAGGATGTGAATTGCTTTGTTTCATCAAAAAGGGAAAAAATAAATAAAGGTGTCAATGTATGATTTAAGGTACCGGTTGGTTTTTACTTATGAGCGAATCTAGTAGAGGTTTAATTTTCAACTTCAAAATTCAAATATTACTTGTTTAAAGTGTAGTCACATAAAAAAAAATACCGGATCTCTTATTTTATTTGTACAATAGCAAAATAAAATATTACTAGACAGTGTAGTTGCGTATTAAAAGTGAATAATCGTTTTTTTTTTTACATCTATAGCGGAATAACACTTTTTTTTTGTCCAGTTGTTAAACATTATTTTTCCAAATACTGTCAATTAACCTCTACTTTTTTCAACTTACATAATTACATACCTTATTGATGATTCTATTTTTAATTGTAAGACAAATTAGTGAATAAGATTACGGTCGATCCTCAAGCAACTCACAAAAGTTGTGCACTAAGCTAATTTTTTTTAATTTATTTAGACGTACAAATAAACTAACATCTCTTATAATTAACCTTTTTATTTTCAACTGAAAATCTTTCATGTTTTGAATTTTTTTTGTTATTATGCGTCCATATTACATATAGCAGGCCACATGCACCGAATGTTAAACAGTGTGTGTGTGTGTGTGTGTAGCAAGCAAAGTGGTGATTTATGTGCTTTAAGGTGTCTTAATACGACTAATTAAAGTGATTTAGAATGCTTTAAAATAAAATAAAAGTTAAAGCATCTTCTTAAGTGGAGTAAAGTTAATTTTTCAAATTCTTTAGTTTTTAATACCTTTTATCCTGGCACTATTTTGTGTTAGTACTAACATGAGAATTATGATCTTTTTTTTCTTTAATACTATTTTCTCTACTTTAATATTGTCAAAAACTACAGTTAGTAGCGTTGAATGGACGTCTCCATTTTCTCTGAGAACTGCAGAGGAAACAAAACTTGGCATGAGGGTTTGTTTTGACGGTTGGTGGAGTCAAAGAAAGACACTTAAAGAGGGGAGAAGAGTACTTGTATTTTGTGTAAACAACAAAGGCCAAAAGCGGTCGCTTTTAATTTGGGACCCAATCCATCAAACGAAAGTGATTAGTGAGTCTCCTTTGATTGAGATCGGATCGGATCGAATCGTCTCCAGTTTATGGAAACAATTGAGAAGTTAATCAACGGTAAGGGTTATTTATAATTTATAAATGATGAATTCTCCCTTACCTGAACTAGCTTGTGTCAATTCAATGACACTTTGTGATATAAGTAATGTATCATGAAAAGGATATGAGATTAAATCACATGCATCGGTTGATATTTCATGCAGTCAGCAATACCAATCAACTAACTGCCCTGAAAATATGCATATTATTATGAATCATTTTATTTTGTATTTGTAAAACTCTATATGTAGGTTGATTTGTCCATGGTAAAATTATTTATTATGTACGATTATATTATTAGTAAAACTTAAAACTTTTTTTTCAAAGGATATTGTTTGATAAAATACTTACATGTTGTCTATAATTTAAATTTGTCATGTGTCAATTTTGATGCAACTCACGAATTATTTGGTTATCGATCAAAAGCTGATCAAATTTTAACCATTAATTTTACAAGTTGTTTAATGGATGAGCAACTAGTTCATAATATTGTACTAACCTGATAAAAGAATTCTATCTAAAGTACAAAATATACAATTTATCCATCATAAGTCACGGATCATGTCCTCATCAATAAGATATACATTAACTTTAGCAAAAGAAAAAAATTGAAAGAGCTGACAGTAGCTGTCAGTTGTATTCACTTTAACAAAACATAGTTGCACGTACTAGCAAAAGAGTTGTTCATGTCATAAAAATTTGACAATGTTAACAAATGTATATCTGCAATATCACATTAGTTTTAATTTAAGATTTAACAACTTGTAAAAAAAAAAAAAGTAAAGCCGACAGCTATTTAACAACATATGACAAAATTAAATGACCTCTTCTGAAGGAATTTATTTACCTCAATTCCATCTGAACTCAAACTGAGCTGCCTGACTTATTATAAACAACAGGTTGTCTCCAGTAATAATAAACTGGAGAGAAGGAGTACTGCACCTGCTACTCTGCTAGAGCTCTCGCCATTGAGTAGCTGTTTCCGGTCTCCCTCGTGCAGCCTTTGCTGACTGAATTTATCTAAACATTGATTTGTAGAGCAAGATGGGCCCACTTAACACATCATTTCATATTTTCATGTCCCCGCGACAAATTTTTCTTTTTCTTTTTTTAATAAAAGTTTTATACCTTCTTAGTCTTAGACCATGAGAGAGAAAGATGTGGTCAGGCGCCTAACCTGTACCTGTACCAGTACGCAGTACCCATCATTTTTTGGTGTTTTCTTTTTTCTTTAACAGTCAGGACTCAGGAGAAATTCTGATTTATTTCTTTCTAATAAATGAGCAAGTTCCGTATGTCTGCACTCTGCATCCACAGTTGGAGTTGCACATCTCTTTTCAAAGATATTTTTAATACCTCATAAATCATAATTAGTATGGTATACTGTATTGGTTGCATATATTACAAAATATAGCGAGGCCCTGTGCAATTTTGTGGTATTTTTATAGGAAGCAGCTAGCAGTTCCTGTCCTCAATCCTTTGAAAATCTCCGGATTTTTTAAACTAATTCTATAAATAAGTTCATTAGATCATGTAATATTATGGCAACAATTCTATAAACAAGTTTAATAGATGTTCTGTAGATGAAACCACGTGGTCTCAGATGAAAACGCGTGAAAGTTATTGAAAACGCGTGACAGCTGTTGGGGACCACCTTTTGTGAACATGCACGTAGTATCATGTAAACATATATATATTATCCTGTAAACATACACATTATCCTGTAAACATATATATTGTACTTGAAATTATGGCAGTTGTGGTAGTTAAAAGCGCATCAGAACTAAGCTAAAAATAAAAGACTTTTATACACCGAGATTTTCAGAGAACTGTAGCCCGAATGACATTACATTTTCTCATTTTTATATGATACATAAGTTAACTCTACGGTTACTATTGTATATAACACATTTTTTAGCCCATATCCTCTGCTACTTCGATACATGTTGTAAAAGTAAACATCGACAGGACTCTAAACGAGTCGAACTGAGTTGAGATAGGCATAGTTCGAACTTAATTCATGTCAGAACGAGCCAAGTCGAATCTGATTTAGTGATTTTAATTGAGACAATCACGGTTCAAGTCAACTCATAAATAATTCGCTTTGTGCCGTGAGATATGCATAGATCAAATTTTTTTCTGTTGATTTTATGTTGTGAGCCGCGTATAGATAATGAATGGAAAAATAATTCTAACTTCTTATAATGATAGTGAATATGTAATAATATAAGGTAAAAAATATTTTTTTGTTTCTTGCAACGAGCTAAAAAACGACTCAAATTGTGATAAGTTTGAACTCACTAAATAATAAGTCAAAATCGAGTTAACTAATTATAATATTTTTCAAATTGATCTTAAACAAATTATGAGCTACATATTTTTTTTGCTTGATCAAAATAGTGGCACAAAGCATTAAAACTTAAAAACTCAAAATATCTAGGTCGTCACATCGTTAAAATTTGGCACGTGCTTACTCAAGAATTTGAATCTGCTGTAATTCAAAACTAGTGAGTAGTGACATTGAAATCTTTGCAATCCGAATTCAGCCGTTGAACTATTTCGAGATACAAGCACTAAAAATCAGTTGTTTCGAGATGCGTTGTAAATAAAAAATTTCAACAGCTAAATTCAAGATTGCAAGAATTTCAGGTACTGTTGACCGGATTCGGAATTGCAGCAGTTTTATTTTCCTTAATGCCTTTGAGCACAATGCTTTTGTATTTTTGGTCAAATAGATGTTTTTCCAATTGAATCAGTTCGTTTTAAAGTAAACAATATAAAGTTTAATAAGTAGACCTTCCAGGAAAAGTCCGGATCGAATAGTCAAATAATCGTAGGATCCACTTGTCTTTATTTTATTTTTATTTTTTTCTGGCAGCATTGACGCTGTTTTGGTGGTGTCGCACAACCTTTTTTGCAGAATTTAGGTTCACTTTTATAAAAGAATAACGAAATTGAGAAAAGTAATTAAAAAATATTCGTGGCATTGACGAGTGACGACTTACTACCTAATTGTGTTTTCTCACTGTTTGAGTTTAAATCTGATCCGTCTAATTAAAATTCTGATTAATCCGATCTAAATCTGTAATGTACAGGTTGATTTTAAGATTCGTACTAATATGCAACTAACGGATTGGATTCAAATTTGAACGGTTAAGTAATAACTTAGATTATATGAATCTAATGTAAATGTTTAGTTAATAAAAAAAAGAAATTGAGCATTAATTTATCAATTTTAATCGATATTAGTTCTACATAGGTCCACAAAGATAAAATTGATGTTTAAGTAATATTTTCCCCTGACATCGAAATGAGCAGATATCATTTTTTATTCTGAAGAAACGAAAATAAATAAGAGTAAATTTCTCTATAGGTTACTAAACTTTGTTATTTGTCATGAATTAGTCACTCAAATTTGATTTATCCATTTTGAGTCACTCAACTTTATTATTTATCCCAATCAAGTCCCTTTATATTTTTCCATCCAAAATTTTAACAGAATATGCTAATTCCGTTAGTATTTTGGATGGAATATGCTCATTCTGTTAATATTTTGGATGAAATTAGCATATTCTGTTAATTTTTTAGACATAATAGGAATATTCAGTTAAAATTTTGGATGGAAAAATATAGAGGGACTTGATTGGGACAAATAACAAAATTGAGTGACTCAAAAGGGACAAATCAAACTTGAGTGACTAATTCGTGACAAATAACAAAATTCAGTGACCTACAGCAAAATTTACCCAATAAATAAATACGAGCATAAAGATGGTAGAAATTATAAATCCGTGTTTGAAGAAGAGCAAAATTAATTAATTTTACAACCTATAACTAAAGAGGAGAGTTCCAATGCCTCATGTCTTTCATGCTTCATCGTACATCATATTTTATATTTTTATTTTCAAAGTATAAATTGTCGATCCAAATCATTCAATATGATATTCTTATTTTAGAGATAAAATTTTATAATTTTTGAAAAGTTTTTACTATTTTTTAAGATGGGCAAAAAATCACTGTTTTTTTAACGATAAAAAAACAGTGATTTTGTATCTATCTTAAAATATAGTGAAATTTTTCCAAAAAATATAAAATTTCATCTCCATACATATTTTAGTATAAATATTAGATTGATATGTTCGGATCAACAGTTTGGACTTTGAAAACGAAGATATAAAATCTAAGTAATGACGAGGTATAAAAAGTATGAGATATTGAATCCTTCTCCTAACTAAATAAGGGTGAATTTTGCTAAATTTTTTCATTAATTTGTTCATTTTTCATTCGTAATTATATGAGTTAACTAGAGTCATCCATTTCGCATTTATTTCAGATTGTATTTAGTCCGTCTATTTTCAGGTGCCGATTAACAAAAATTTGTTCAATAATGTTATGAATTTCAGTATAAAATTCGATGACTTATTCCAATATCATTTTTCACTTTAATCCAATTTCTTAAACGAAGCTTCAAATAATCAAGATGTTGATCTTTTCCGAGAGATTTTAGTAGCATTAACATTTTTTATCACTTATCAGTGGAAAGATTTTTTACCGAATTTTTTTCAGTTACCATCCTGATAATTCAAAATTCACACATTACCACTGAAATTGACAAAATTCAGTTTTTGACACTCACGCAAACTGAACTTGTGCACCAAATTGAGCTTGTGCGCAAGCTAGGCTAGCGCACCAGTCCAATTTGGTGTGCAAGCTATCAATTTTTTTTTTAAAGTTATGTTATGTTGTGTTTAAAATTTTGTACCAATTTTTTTTTTTTTTGGTTATGTTATGTTGTGTTTAGAATTATATGTTTGAATCAAATTAGACAGAGAAATTGTAGAAAATAAAATGCACATGTTTAACAAATAAAAGATTCTACTAAGTCTGAACTAAAAATTACAATAAATTATACGCACAATTTGATCAACGTCTTGTACTAAGTTGATGCACAAATTACTATAAATTATGCGTAACATAGAACATAACTTAAAAAAAGATGGGTGTCCAAGTTAGACTTGCACATCAAATTGGTGCACATATTTGATGTGTGGGTGTTAAAAATTGAATTTTAACAATTTTAGTGGTAGTGTGTGAATTTTGAAATATTAGAGTGGTAATTAAAAAAATATCGGAGATTTTTAGTTGAGCGGAGCAAAAAATTTAGAGGAGGCACAATTTTAGAATTATTTTTAATATCAAATATATTTTTTATCTTTCCACGGAAAAAATATAAAAACAGAAGTATATTTTAAAAAAAAACTGTGCTTGGCCTAGAGAACAAGTTTCTCTCTGGCTCTATGTGATGATGTTCTTTATTTTTATGATATATTTTGTTCGTGCGAAATAAATTGTCTTGGACTCAATTTTTGTGGACTCATCATCCACAAAATCACAATCCAAATTTTGTACTAATGCGAATTACATATGATAAATATGTAAGCCACGATACAAACAATATTTATATTTTTGGACAATATGTTACGTGCAAGATTTTAAATAGCGATTATAACACTATAGTTTTTAAGGTCCAGAAAAACTATAGCACAATCATTGTTAAATATTTAAAGTTATTATAAAAAAATAATTAATAACATAATAGCTTTTAAAGCATGATAAGATATTGCGTAGCTATAACCAGCTATTTAGAGTCATGCACATGTGTGGTGATTGTCAAGTCAAATCCTTCACAATATTACGAGAGCCTCTTGCGTTTGGCCAGCGAAGGAATGGTAAAAAAGATTGTTTTTATGTGTTTGAATGAAAAGGTAATAATGCTGAACTCGAGTTAACTATTTCGCTATTTTATTAAATAGTTGGATTAACAATGACTTCAAATTGCGAACGAGCTGCTAATATTTGCTATTTTAATGATTCATCCAAACAATATTATGTCCATTGATTTTAGCGTGGGAAGTAACTCAGCGGTGTAGTTAGGATTTAAATCAGGGGTGAGGAAAAAAATCAATTTTTGAAATCTAATTAAAATATTAAAGTCCAAATTCAAAAACCTATAAATTGCATTATGCGTTAGAAAATATGTATTTTACACAATGATTTAAATAGCGTTTATTGCGTTATAGCGGCCGGGTTAAAAAAATTGCGCTATATCCAAATAGCAGCGATATAGCGTGAAATAGCGCGCTATAGTGGCACTATTTGAACATAGCGCCATAGCTTTTATGGAAGAAAAACGCTATAGCGTGCTATTTAGAACACTAATTTTACAGTGTAAGATAACAATCAAATACAGTATGAGTTTTTACAAGAAAATCCAAAATCCAACATAAGACAGATGTCTAAATCTGAACAGTAGTGACTCTGCTACTTAAGGAACGTGAGAGGAAGTGAAGCCTGGACATTTGAACAATTAGAATCGTTAATATTATTAACTTATTTTAGCTATCGGGTCGGATTTAGACATATTTAGCTATCGGGTCGGATTGGAAATTTGGAATTGACAATTTGACACTCCTAATTAAAAAATAAAAACAATGAAATGTGTAACCCACCACATAGAAACCCATAAAATACACAACACAACGAATCCGTCGCACTCTTTCATCTGACAAGTCCCTGGACTGGTCGACTCGACTGTAGTGATTGGTAAACGGGCCGGGCCGGGCGGTCCGAGCAAAACCCGGGCACGGGCACGGGTAGCCACGGTCACGGGCGTCACGGGCACACGGGTACAACGGGCCGGGCGTCACGGGTTTTTTTTTCAAAAATCCTGCCCTGCCCGTTTAATACCCGTGCCCGTCACGGGTTCGGGGGCAGGACGGTCCGGGTACCGGGGGCCGGGCGGTCCGGGTCCGGACTGGTTTTTTTTTTTTTTCTGTTTTTTGTTTCTGTTTTTCTGTTCTGGTTTTTTTCTTCTAGTTTTTTTTCGGTTTTTTTGGTTCTATTTTTTTTGTTCTGTTTTTTGTTTCTGTTTTGTTTCTGTTTTTCTGTTCGGTTTTTCGGTTCTATTTTTTTTTGTTCTGTTTTTTTTTCGTTCTGTTTTTTTGTTCTGTTTTTTTTTTCTGTTTTATTTTGCTGTTTTATTTTTTGTTTTATTTTGCTGTTTTATTTTGCTGTTTTTTTTTTGTTTTTTTTGCTGTTTTTTTGCTGTTTTTTTTCTTTTTTTTTTAAACCAATAAATTATAAATATAAATTCATACCAATTTAAACTCATTTGACATGGTTGTATATTTGAACTCAATAATTTTTGTTATAATAAAATATAAATCAAAAATTTCTTAAATCAATTATTTTAAAAATAATTAAGCTCTTATTTTAAAACAATAGATTAAAAAATAAAAGTTACCTTCCTCTTTTATTTCGGGCTTGGGACCGGCTATGTAAAATAACATAGGCAGAGTTCTAACTTTTTTTTTTGTTAGTAATTTTTCATTAAAATGAATAATTTAAAAACTAATTGAAATATTTAGAAATTTATAATTTAAAAAATAACCATAATAATTAAAGATGTTAGAAATATATACCGACACTACATATCTAGAAGTTCGCATTCCTATACCATTGTTTGCTCTCTTCTGCACCGTCTGAATCCGAATTAGCCTTGCCCTCGTGCCGCACCTCGGTACCGCTTTCTTCAGTGTTGGCTTCGGGTGATGACTGTTGTTGAGGCAGATGTTGCGTGCGCTCTTCAGCATCAATCCAGTCTTTCAAGCACACAAGTCTCTCAAAGACATGTGCACCCAACTTACTGCGTTTGTCAGAGAGGATCCTGTTCGCCGAACTAAAACAACTTTCGAAAGCGACGGTTGACACCGGCACGGCAAATACATCACGGGCCATCATCGCCAGGATTGGATAGATCCTTGCATGCCTCCTCCACCACCCAACGATGTCAACATCTTTATTTAACCTATTAAAAATAAATCCGAATTTCAAAAATAAAATCTAACCTATTCAAAACAAATCAAATTACTTCACATATTCAAAAAAATAAATCTAACATCTTTTATTAACCTATTAAAAATAAATCCGAATTTCAAAAATAAAATCTAACCTATTCAAAACGAATCAAATTACTTCACATATTCAAAAAAATAAATCTAACATCTCTTATTAACCTATTAAAAATAAATTCGAATTTCAAAAATAAAATCTAACCTATTCAAAACAAGTCCAATTAGTTCACATATTCAAAAAAATAAATCTAACATCTTTATTTAACCTATTAAAAATAAATCCGAATTTCAAAAATAAAATCTAACCTATTAAAAACAAGTCTAATTACTTTACATGTTAAAAAAAAAAATCTAACATCTTTATTTAACCTATTAAAAATAAATCCGAATTTCAAAAATAAAATCTAACCTATTCAAAACAAGTTTAATTACTTCACATATTCAAAAAAATAAATCCGAATTTCAAAAATAAAATCTAACCTATTCAAAACAACTCAAATTAGTTCACATATTCAAAAAAAAAAATCTAACATCTTTATTTAACCTATTAAAAATAAATCCGAATTTCAAAAATAAAATCTAACCTACTCAAAACAAATCAAATTACTTCACATATTCAAAAAAATAAATCTAACATCTTTATTTAACCTATTAAAAATAAATCCGAATTTCAAAAATAAAATCTAACCTATTCAAAACAAATCTAATTACTTCACATATTGAACAAAATAAATCTAACATCTTTTATTAACGTATTAAAAATAAATCCGAATTTCAAAAATAAAAGCTAACATCACATATTCAAAACAAATCTAATTACTACACATCTAACAAATCTAATATAAACTAAATAAATCTAACAAATCTAACATAAAATAAATCTTATAAATCTAACTACTTAACAAATTTAATAAATCTAACATTCAATAAATATAACAAATCTAATTACTTAACATTCAATAAATCTAACATAAACTAAATCTAACATTCAATTTAAATTCTAAATTTTTTCTACAAAAATAAATCTAACATTCAATATTTCAATCTAACAAAATTTAATCTAGCAAAATTTAATCTAACAAAATGTATTCTAACAAAAATTAATATTACCTTTTTAATTTCATGGGAAAATCTTCGAGAATACCTTCGTAATTCCCTTTCCGTTTGCGTGTTTGTGTTTGTGTATTTGTTAAATTAACAACTATTTTTTTTTAACAATAAAATTAAAATTGGAGAATAATAAAAATATTGAGATTGAGATTGAGAGAATGAGAGATGAAAATATTGAGAGAGATGTGAAAATTTGTAAGGAATGGGTGTATATTTATAGAATTTTGTTTGGAGGGATTAAAATTTGAATTTAAAAAAAAAAAAAATGGGTAGGAGTCCAGGTAGAAAGTGGGGATGTGGGGCATGGGGGGGAGAATTTGAGTTCAAATTTTGAATTTTACACCCCAAAAAAAAAAAAAAAAAAAAATTCTGCCACGGGCTCACGGTCACGGGCACGGGTTACGAGTACGGGGGTCCGGGTTCTCACGGGCATTTTTCAAAAAAACCGGGTCCGACTCGTTTAATACCCGTGCCCGTGTGCCCGTGTACCCGTGCATACCCGTGGCACGGGCACGGACGGACCGGTCCGGGTTGGGTCCCCGGGGGCATTTACCAAACACTACTCGACTGTCACTAAAAGCTTTTAACTCCCCAGTAAAATTTCAGACAAACGCGCTTCCCAGTTTTATCCGAATTGTTACGAACCTAGGTTGACGCAGCTTTTTTTTTCTCTCTTTTCTTTTTACAGTCTCGCATTCACTCTCCCCGCACTCGCATTCATGAGTCACCATTACACCTTGAAAAAGTTCAGAGCTTCGCAAAGACTTTCTCAGACCTGTTGCTCTCTGCCCCGGTCTATTTAATTAATGCACTCCTCTGACCACATCTTTCATGTTTTACGACTTCTCACTCCAATCGGCTGCATCGGCTTAGCCATTAGGATGGATGAAGTGAAGAGTAGTAGAAATTTGTATGTGGAGATGGTTTGAGGGGTTTGAAAATTTTGCATTGGGATGGAGAAAGGCCCGGCCCAATAAAGGTGCTTGTCCCCTCTTGGTTGGCCTACCTTTGAATTCACGAGACTCCGTAGAAAAAGGGTATTAATGGAAAATAAAATAAAGAAGCAGAAGAAAATTTTTGTTTTGGGAATGTTCAATTAGACCCTTCGAAATTGTATATTTAATGACTTTATCAACTTGTGCAGTGCTTATTCTTTATTTTCTCAAAGCATGAGATAGAGAAAAGTTCATACGAAGAGTTTCAGTTTACAATTGATCATGCAAGATTGTGTGTGTGTGTGTTTAGAATATTTTATCAAATAGATAAACACTGTAAGAAAATAAGTTGACCATAACAAAGCAGATAATCAAGTAGCATTACAATAAGGTCAATCTATTTAACAACATCTGGAAGCTTTATACCTTTATTTGCTAAATTATTTTGGAACAAAGCTTATTACAGTTGAAAAGCTATAACTAAATTTAGCCGCCATATAAAATAACAGTGTTCTAAATAGCGCGTTATAGCGTTTTTCTTTCATAAAAGTTATAGCGCTATGTCCAAATAGCGCCGCTATAGTGCGCTATTTTGCGCTATTGCGCCGCTATTTGGGTATAGCGCAATTTTTTAACCCGGCCGCTATAACGCAATAAACACTATTTAAATTATTGTAAAATAATGAATTACATGGTTTGAAGTTTGGTTTTTAAAAGAGTTTGCCATCTATGTAAATGATGACACAAGTTTTGCCGATTAAAACTTTTGGAAGGGTGTAATGAAAAGTTTTCAAGAGAAAGAGATTCGTTTTGGCCATTTCTTCCCTTCCAATCTACTCCTGACAGCTGTCCCATGCTGTCCCTCTCGAGTGCAAAATTTGCAATGACTCTATGCAATTGGTCGTCGCTTTTCCATATTTTACTGTCAACTTCTACAAAATTAAAATTAAATTATCTGCTACAGTAATCCATAATAATTACATGCACCAATCTAGAGATATTTGATTTTTTTTATTTTTATGATTAAACGCAAACCCCGTTTTTTTTTTGTGGACAACGCTTTTGCTTCTCAACCGTAGACATTAATATTCTACATTCATAATTGGATCAATGGCGGTGTACATTGCATCATAGTATTTTTTATATAATATTTATAATTGCATCATTCAATGAGAATTGAGAAACAAATATAAAAAATATTTTTTAACGCGTCAAATTCAATATTCAGAATAAAAGATATACATCAAACAAGTAGGCACCTTATGAATATTTTTACATCCGACTTTATGTAACATGATTTTAATTTTATTTTAAAAAATCAGTTTTTTATTAAGATATTTCGTTTTTATTTTTCCTTCTACAATATAAAAGTAATGAAAATCACAGGTTGGCATGGTCAAAACTTGGCAGAAAATAATGTGGAACCACCTTTTCTAAATATAGCCATTGTTCTTTATTAACACACCAGATTTGGAGAAGAGAAATCAAACTATTTCTGAAAGTATGGTATAAATTGAACAAAAAACCAGAAAGTTCTCTAAGATGACAACAAAAAGTTTTCAACCAATAGAGGCAATTGACCATATAATTAGATTTGGGGTACCTAAGAAAGAAGGAATTGGTGAAAAGAAAATAAAAATGAGAAAAGAAGAATTAAGTTGAGTTCAAATTTCACAATTTCAATACATCTCTGCTTTACTTCATAAAAACCCACACCTTTCCTTCCTCAAAAAAAAAAAAAAGGAAAAATAAAATAAAAGAGAACACTAAATAGTTGCAAATTTCAATAAGAAAATTGAAGCCAAATACAACGAGTACTACCAAATCATCACATGATCTCTTGTGCAAGGATTAATTCTACCACAAATGAGCAGTAGAAATTGACTCAGCATATAAACATGGCACAAATTCATGTTAACAACTTGATTGACTTGGTTGATACCATGTTAATTGGAGATTGATCTGGCACGAAACAACTCAAATCAGTCTGAAGAAACCCTAGGAGATGTCACTGGAAAGAGCGGTAGCAATCTAGGAGGCTCAGCACCTCTCGGCGACGGGTGCAAGTAGAACTTTTTCTCAGCAATCGCCTTCTCTTCTTCCATTGCATTAACTGCCTCAGCTGGTGAAGACAGACTCGGGCTCAGCGGAGTTACTGGGCTTAAAACAAGAGAAGGGAAATCCAATATGCTCGGGGAAAGCACGTCAGATTGTGCACGAGGTGAGAAGAAGGCGGGTCCAGTAGGCACTAACGGGCTAATGGATTTGAGATTCTTGATGGAACCACGACGCTCGTAAAGCTTGAAAGATTGCTTCTTCGGACCGGTGGGACCCCGATTGTTAATTAGGGGAGGAGATTTGCATGAAGTGGTGTTGCATGAGGTGGAGCCGGTGAGCATTTGCACGACTTGCTTAAAAGAGGAGCTGTCGGCTTGCACGAAGGTGGTGGGATAAGGAGTCGTTTCAATTGTTCTTGGGATGGCAGTGTTGGGTTTCGGGGTAGTCGGATGAGGTACCGATCCGGATCCGGTAGTGGAGCCGTTGTTGGTGCTGCTGCCTGAGGAGGAGGTGGAGGAGTTGGGGGAAGGGGGGAGGGTTAACGGGTTCTTCTCGGTTCTGGGCTCCATTAAAAGGAGCTAAGGGTCTCAGCTTTGCTCTCAGAGAGTAGATCAAGCTTGAGAGAACTTGAATTGGAGATGTAAAATGCCAAATTGAAACCTCTATCTGTCTTTCTCCCTCCTTGACTCCTTCTCTCTCTCTCTCTCTCTTTATCAGTGTGCCTGTGTTTCTTCTTTCTCCTATTGTATTGGTGTGAAGGGAAGGGGAGAAAGTGAAGTTTGCTTTGGAAATAGGTTTGCAAGAGGATGATGGATTTAGACTGAGAGAAAAAAATGGGGTATAAAGGGAAGAAAGAGAAGGTGCGTGTTGTAGGATTTGTGGAGGCCATTGACTTGAAAAATTGATTCCTTGACCCGGTTTTATATTTTATTCATGAACCGGAATTTTTCAAATTAACTGAACCGGATATGTTTGCTCGGTCTGTTCCTGACTTCCTGTTATGGTACAGAGTACAGACTCGCTTTTACATTTGCATTTTTATGAGTCAATTTAGAAAATAATAATATTTGGTTATAAAAAATTAACTCTTTTAAGATAAAATGATGGCTATCTATTTATGAGTTAGGCTAATATAACTATTGGTGTTATTTGAAACTAAATAACACCACATCTTAAACTCTTAGATCTGCTTTAAGATTTATAATATCCGCTTTTACTGTTCAAGCACTTTATTTTGTATGAATCTTAAAACAGATCTAAGAGTGTAAGATGTGGTGTTATTTAATTTCAAATAACACCAATGTCATATTAGCCTAACTCTCTATCTATTATTGTTGTTATATCTCTCGTAAACATGCAAAGATATTAACAGAGATATTTTGACTTCACGCAGCATATGATAAACAGAAACAGAGTGAAAAAGTATATAACTGATGGACTGTGCGAAACCATGATAGCTAGGGCAATAATTTTACCCTTCTTAAATTTGCCAAAGATAAACCAGTATTTTTAGTAATATGTGGTATTCGGTGGTTTAATGAAATATTGACAGGTATTTAATAGACTTTTTTTATCGACTTTATTGCAAGCATCTGTTATCTAATTTTGTCATTTTTAATAATGTATAAATAATGCTAAATTAGTAGGTTTTAAAGTTGGACATTTTTTTTTTCCAAATCGACGGTATATTCAATATATTACGATGGAAATCAAGCTAAGTACATTAAAAAACCACAAAAAAACATTCATTAAGCAATATTTTTTTTATCAATATCGTAGCAACATACAACAATTCACATTGTCAACAATGGTATGTTTAAGTGTGAACTCTTAGACAATCCGAAGCGGAGACAATAAGGCCATATGGGGGTCAATTGACCACTATTTTTTTTTTTTTTCAAATTTTTCATATTCATATAAATTTTTTTATATAATTTACAAGAAAAAATATTATAGTTACTGTAAATTGACCCTATTCATAACATAAAATTTTTATATAATCGACTCCATCCATATTTGACTCATATAGTTTAAAAGTCTGGTTCCGTCTTTGTAAATAATGTATAATAATTAGCATGCCTCAGTGTTTCCCTTGATCCCCTGTTTTTCTTTGTTGAAAATTATTAAGAGGATATAACTCGGACTTTAGTAGGCAGGCCCGTTTATTTTACCAACCCTATTGTAAGTTTAGTTATCATTTAATTTGTGATTTATCAGGGAACATTTACAGTGTTAAATTAGCAATTTCTGAAGTTTGACAATTTATTAAAATATTTAGTTCGTTTACAAGTTACCATGATTTTTCAGTAAAAAATTTCAGAGTTTAAAAACCGTTTCATAATTTGTTATTATAGAAATTATTATAAGTTAATGTATGGTGTTAGATGGATTATATTCATATTTTCATTCTACAGTAAAGAAGTTATAAATGATTGTATGTATTGAATAAATGATTAGGAAATCAAAAGAAAAATTGAAGGAGAACAAAAAAAAAAGTAAGATATTAATAACTTTCTCACTGCAACACCATTAATTTAGGTTTACTTAATTTTTGTTCTAACAATATTGTGTGCACTGTATGTGTAGTGAGTGCATGTCTAATTAGATTTGTACTTCTACATGTAAAAAATATCAAAATGATGCATTGAATCTAAGGAAGACAAATTATTTAATTGGAGGCTGATATTCAATTTGAAATTTCATCATTCAATCAGAGCCGTTAGTAGATCATGACGTCTCGTGCTTAATATAAGAATAGAGATTTTATTATAATTTTCGTAAATAAAAATTCTGAAAACCTTTTACTGTCTTACCGAACATGGATTTTAATTCGTATCCTCTGAGTCAACTCAAATCTTGAGTTATTCTCTGAACCGTCTGATTAAAATTTACATCAATATTAAAAGTTTCGTATGTTATAAACGTGAACCAGATTGGTCCGAACTCTTATCACACGGCTGAAAAAATTAACTCAAACGGTGCTTTAATGCAGAGGATATGGATACGCTTGATTTTAATCTGTGTCATAAGCAAAAATAAAAACGCGCCTTTGTAAATCTTAAGTTAGGCTATGTTTGAATGTATTGAGAATAGCAAGAATAGCGACAATAATGCTGTTTTGATCCATTCAAACATACTTAATTGTTATTTGGAGCAGCGAGAATAGTGTTGTTTTGCTATTTCTATAAAAAGTTGAAATAGTAATTAGTGTTATCTTAAATATTCAATCCCTCCATCATTATTCTAAATATTCAATTCAAATAATATTTTTGCTATTTCAAATAACACCACATTAATATTATTATTATACTCTTTTAAAAATCACTATTCTAACTATTTTCGAGTGCATTCGAATGGACAAATCTAGGATTGTCTGAGTGATTCCCCGTTATTCTTTTTACAACCGAGATCCTTTGTTTTGATTCTAGAAGATTAATACGTCTTTAAGAAACCTTTTGTCTTTAATATGTGAAATAGGTTGTCTTGACAAACATGAACCGGGTCATTATTTAATCCCCAGCAACATACATAATGTTTTCTTAAGTATAATTTAAGAGAAGGGATCAAGTTACAATATTTTTTGAGTTACAACAAGTTACAACAAGCATTATTTACATTTTCAAAGTTCAAATCGTCGATCCAAACCGTTAGATGTGATTTCTACAATAAAATGTGCTTGGAGACCAAATTTTATATTTTTTGGAATTTTTTTACTATTTATTAAGGTGGGTACAAAAACTAGTCAAATTCATACCATTGAATTTTGTACCCATCTTAATAAATAGTAAAAAAATTCCAAAAAATGTAAAATTTGGTCTCCAAGCACATTTTATTGTAGAGATCACATCTAATGGTTTGGATTGACGATTTGAACTTTAAAAATATAAATAATGCTTGTTGTAACTTGTTGTAACTCAAAAAATGTTGTAACTTGATCCTTCCTCATAATTTAAACATAATTGGTTGCAGTAATAGAAACGTACCAACGTGTCACTGTCTATGGTACAAAACCAAATATATTGTGTTTATTCTTTTTATTTGGCACTTTCAAAGACAGTATAATAAGGCTTACCTTCTCAACATGAGTGTTCAAATTTCTTTATATTTTAATATTTGTATTATATTTTTTTATTTTATTAAATCTTGAACAGTATATTTTAAATTTAAATGATAAAGAAATCATTAAATATGATATATATTATTTTATCTATGCTCATGTTATAATAATAAAAAAGGTATAATTTACTGTATAAGCATGGAGCAAGTAATACAAATTATACTTAATAGTTTTATTTTATATATAAATTTTGAAATGTTAATGTTTAAGATTTAAAAAATAAAACATAAAGCCTAAGGTGATAAAAGCTCTTAGAACAATACCAGTATTCATTTTGATTTTACATTTAAAAGAGATGTTTGACATTGATTTGAGACTTTCTGTACTTAACATATCTTATTATTTTATATTGTACATATTTTTAGCATTTTAAAAAATATTTATTTGTGTCTAAAATTTGTTAAATGAGTCATTATATAAATTATTTTACTTTTGAAAAAATACATAATTTATCCTCCATAAATATTTCTTATTTTCAAGTAAATTTAGAAGAAGAAAACTCAAGCGAGAGATAAATATAGCGATAGAATTGCAACAATCAACTATTTTTAGTAGCAGATTGGCTTGACAGCTTGGGTGTTTTTGAAAAATCTTTCAAAATCATGGTTTTTTATTTTTTAAAATATGATATAAATAAAAATTTCGATCCTTTTGCTCACAACTTAAGGGAAATTGTCGGAAGATGAGTGTTATTTACTTGTTTTTTAATTGAAAATATATGTCCTAATTTAAGCGCCTTCTTATGTAAAGTGCACATTTTGGAATGGTGATGAGTCCCATTATTTAAATCAGTTCTATATTTTATATCTTTAAATCAAGGCAAATAATGGATGAAATAATTGCAAAAACTAGTGACAGAAGCAAATGAAATATGCAACTCCTGGGTCTATTTTAAAACTAATTAATTGTTAACCAATATATAGTTTTATTATTGATTTTGTAAATACATGTCAAATTGCATATTCTTAATTTAGCATATGCTTTCGTGTCCCTCGAATTTTAAATAATGTCTAGATGTATAAACAACGATGCTATAAAATAAATTCAGAGATTGCATGTGTTATCCAATATATTTTATTGATTATTTTTTATTACGATGTTCAGTAATTTAATAGTAAAATTACTGGAGATTATGGAGTTCAGATTCTATGCGGTATCTTGTCGTGTAAATTAAATCCGAACCATTCATTATTAATTTACAGGAAATTAAAAGAAATTACATAAATTTTAGCACATCCGAATTCATAATCAGTCCAGTTTAGAATAACCTCATTCCGTGAAGTACCAAATTCTTTGAATTTATATTTTCCCGCCTATTATACATTAATTTTCTTGATTCTATTAAAAAAAATATTGATCAAATAACATTTTTGCCAAGAGACCGAATCGTCTGCCTCCTGGAACAGGAAATTTCTGTCCCCAGAATCACTATTAGTGAGCGCCCAATTCAAAAATAAACAGTGACCGATCCCAGTTATAAAGATAGAGGGGGCAGAATTTTCCTGCAACCCGGGAAGCAGACAATTTGAGTTCTTTTGCTAAACGATCTCTGTACTGAAATTCTCACCAAAATAATTGGGCTGGTTACCTATAATTGCTAAACAATATGTGTGTGTGTGAAAAGTTTCAGGTCACTATTTGGCGTTTTGACTTGTAAGATGCTTTTAGGCATTCCATTCTCCACCTCTGTGCTGTCTCATGGGGCACTCACTGAGAATCAAAGAATTAATTGCAAGAAAAAAGAGCGGTGTACAAATTGAGAACCTCAATATTTTCTCATATTTTCTTTACACACACACACAAAAAAAAAGCAACAAAAAGTTAAAACAGCATCCCATTCTCGTTTAACGGTCAGCAGGACCGAGAGTTCACATCCAATGCTTTCACTGTGTAACAGTCTGTGTGACGGGTCGCACAGTGTAAATCATAATGACAGCAGTTTTGGTTTTTGGGTAATATTAAATTTGCTAATGACATGTTTCTAAGAATAAAATTATAAATATTTTTTTATGTGTTGAAATAGATTTAACATGTTTTTTTACTGTTGCATATAGCTGGTAAAAAATAATGAACATCTTTAAAATATATCTTAAAAACTTTGACATGTTTCTAAGTTAAACGTGATATATGTTGTGTGAAGATTATGCTCATTTGTAGGATTACGGATTTAAGCTTTGTTTTTGACGATCATTTGAATTAGTGCTACATCTTTGAAACCTAAATTCTTATACAATTCAAATACCACAGAAATTTAAAATTGTATTACCAAGATATAATACTACGATGTTTTAAAATAAAACAAGTATATTTAACTTGAACAAATACTAGTACAGTTTAAATACTAAAATTTCTATGATATCAAATTAACTGAATGACAAATAACACTAAATTGAACGTTTTATCGCTGCTACTTAATGATAGTTGTATTTTGTTGAAATTCACTAAATCATGCTACTTCATAGTAATTTAGTGTTAAAAATTCAAAAATATGAAATATTATATGTTGAAGCTAATAATATCTCTATATGCATTTTTAGATTAAAATCAATTTAATTTAAGTTGATTGACGAAAAACAAACTGAGAGTAAATTTGAACTTGCTCATTTTAAATGTACATATACTTCTATTTATAATATTATCAATTCGGACGAGGTTTGTTGTTTTCACTTGGAAGAGTTGAGAAACAAAGCAACACAAATAGTCACACTACGAGCGCCGCAGTAAAACCCAACTAGTTCTTTCTCTCCTAATTAAATTCATATGCAATCTGGCCAACCACTAATCTAGTCTACCTGCACAATATGGCCTAAAATAATGCTGTTGGCCACAATCAGCATACTTGAAAGCATGCATCATTTACCATTTAAATTTTTGTTACGGCACCCAAAGCCGTGCACCTATATTGTAACTAGAGTTACTAGACCATAATCATTATATATTTTGTTTTGTTTATTAATCGCTACATTACTTGGGGATATTCTATGGCACTTGTCGAGTGATGGTTTGTGCCTAAGCATAATAGCATGTTTGTAATTTGAGAATAATTCGGAGTTTGTGATTTGGATATAATACGTGTTATTCTGTTCTACAAATAATTAATGCATTTTTTTTGTAGTTGTAAATTTCACTGATAATGAGAATAAATAATATGTCGTCCACACAATTTGACAAATTCGAAACTAATTCAAGAATAAACTGAAAAATAATAATACGGATATCATTTAGAAATCTTGTTACCAAGACATAATATTTATGAGGAGGGATCAAATGCCTCCATTTTTTGTGCCTCCATCACGCCTCTATTTTTAAAAATTTTAATAACTCAAAATTTAAACCTTAAAATTCAAAACAAAATTGTTGGATGTGAACTACATCACTTTATCTATACACGTGTAAAAAATTATGGCATTTTAACTTTGTTTTGATTGTCATCTTAAGCTTGTAAAAATATATATTAATGTGGATAATTTATTGACGTTGATTTTTCAACTTATTGATTCATATAAAAGCAAAATCAAAATGTGATAATTTTTTATGGACACATAGAGAAAATAATATAGATCACATCTAACGGTTTTATTTTAATGTTTAAGATTTAAATTTTGAATTATTTAAGTTTTTAAAAATAGAGACATGATGGAGACACAAAAAATGGAGGCAACCCTCCTCAGTATTTATATATGTATGAAACGGTGATAATAAGTTGCCCTGACATCACAATTAATTGCAACTGCATGGGAAGTACTACTTTTCTAATACTAATGTGTAATTTACTAATTTTTTTTTTTACTTTATATTACGTTAATACGATGAAGTCTCTTCGTTAGATAAGTCTAAAGAGACCTATCTAACAAAATAAATCATACAAAAAAATCCAGCCTGCTCATTATTCTACAAACCGTCGAATGGTCAGTCCCATAGATGATAGATCTAGGTTATTAAATTTTCTTGAATTTTTATGCGGCTGTTTTTTGGTCAAATTGTTGATATAATTTAGATTAAGATCCTATTTAATGACAGTTGACTAATTTGAAGCCCAAGAAGGAAAGCTGACTTTGGTGCTCTATGTCGCTTACAAGTCATTTAATCCAAGCTAAACATATTTATAGGTATTTTATACAATCTAAAATTAGTGAATTGCAATCAAAATTGCTAACACTTCTAACTTCTATACATATTTTGTCAATCATTCTCATAACCCCTTTTTTTTTAAAAAAAAAAAAAAAGTTCAAATCAGTAACATTTTGATTAACTAAAACATCAAGAAAATAAAATTTGAGATTATACATCGAGATATCAAGTAGTGTAGATATATAAATATAAATCTTCGTTGTATAATGCAAGCTGTGGATATTGTCTTTTATAAAGAAAAATCAATTGAAGGAACTCAAAAACCCAAATTTAATTAAAAAACACATCTAGAATTTAATCTTGACTACAGGAACTTTCTGTACTTCATGTGTGGAAGGTCTCACCGAATTCATATCACAAGGCAACATAATCTATATATTTTTGTCTGTTTAGATCCAAAACCATTCAATCAGAATTAAATACGAATATTAAACAGGCCTCATGCATTCCATCTCAGATTGTATATCAATCCGGATTCTGATCCAACGGTTTGAATCTAAACATATATATTCTATTACATCAGAGAGGTCCAGAGGATATGACTCTGGTATCACCTGAGAAATGCTTCATCAAAGAATTACATATTTCATGGGATTTACTCATTTACAGGAATTGCAGATGGATTTTACGTAGCGGGTGTAAACGGTCGGATAAGGATCAGATAGTGGTCTTACTATATTCGTATCAGTTATAATTTTTTAGATACGGATCAGATATTAAATGTTACATATATGAATCAGATATTGGATGGATACAGATATTGTTACATTGTTCATCAAAAATATATATCTATATGCAATTTAATAAATTATTTGTACAAATGCAATTTAATAAATTAATTTAAGAAAAAATAACACATTTGTTGTAGTTTAAAAATGTAAACGGTTGGATACGGATAGTTAAAAGTTTTACCGTATTTTTATTTGTTATAATTTTTTAAATACAAATACGGATACAGATAGTATCGGAGACAAATACGAATTGAATAATTTAGATAATTTTTTGAATTCAGATCCGGACGAAATCAGATAATATCCGATCCATTTACACTCCCAATTTTACGGACGCCTTTTTCTTTTGGGAGCGGTTAAAATTCAAGGGAATGGTGAGAAATGGGTCCCGCAGTGCCGGAGTGTTGGATTCTTTTAGGCTGATTATGGGCCAGTCAGTACTCAGTACCAGTATCATCCCTATATCCAATGGATGGGGAATTCATATCCTCAGCATTTAACTCAAAAGGGAATCTCTTGAGTTAATGAATATCAATCATTTGATTTATTTTAAGATTTGTGGAGACTAAATTTGCATTAATATTAAAGTGCTCATACATTATAGACAAAAACCGAATTAGTTCCGTTTAAAATCAGACAGTTAAAATTCATTAATTCAAAAAATTCTCATTTTAGTTAATGCAGAGGATACGGACTCATGAATGGAATCCACACATTAATATTTGCGGTACTTTTAATAAATATCTTTCATGAAACTAGAGAGATTCATCATTTTATTTTATCACACTGTTATTTACAGTATGCGGTTATTGGATTAACATAAAACTATTAAAGAATTAATCAGAAATAATCAGTTCTAATTGAAAATAATTGATTGATTAATTGAAATTTTTTGTAATAATTTGATTACCGCCAAGATTAATCGACCTAAATGGACGTTTTTTTTACAACACTGATTTAGGAGTGGCAACAAGCTGTTAAAGAACGAGCTAGACTACACTCGTACTCGGTTTGTTAGTATATCAAGCTGAGCGAGCGAGTTTAGATTTTAGGTCCCGAGCTAAAACTATTTCTCAAGACTGACTCGTGGCTTGTCCGAGCGAGCCGAGCTAGCTCGTTATTAGCTTGACAGATTTATAAATTTATATATTTTCTTTCCTGCTATATCTTAAATTTTCATAACACATCTTATCAATTGTGGCTAAAACAAAATAATATTTATATGACTAATTACTGAGGAATGCTCTTAATTCAATTGTAATTAAGTAAATCAACTATTATAAATTAAGTTTACAGCTAAATTCATACATACAAATATATCAAAATTCTAAATTCATACAAATATATTCACAAAATAAATTCATGCATATCAAATCAAACAAATTCATACAAATTAACTTAATTGTTTATAATTAATTCACACATATTCCATATAAAATTACTAATCAATTTAAACACAGTCCAAAGTGCAATTGCCATAACATTGGCTATAACATTCATAGACCATAATATCCCCAATCTGAAGTGAACGGATCCGATTAAACTATTAAACTATGCATATTAAATAGCTTGTTAACGACCGAGCTGGCTCGTACCAAGCCAGGCCAAACTCAAACTAATTAATTCTGATTCGAGTATGTAGCGAGCGAGCTAATTTTATAACTTGATTTACTAACGAACAAACTGTTACTAATCAAATCACAGACGAAAACCAAGCGAGCCACAAGCTTTTTTTCCCAGTCTTACACCGATTCATTTATCTATTTAAAAAAAAAGCCATCTACCGTTATTCAATGTAAAATGATCAAACATTGGCGCCAGCAGATAAAATGATGGGAAAGCCTGGCTAGAACTGAATCTTGGCAGAGCGCAGGTGGGACCGCGTCACCAAAACCTCCTCGCTTCGACAGGTCCGTCCAATGTGCAGTGTTTGTCTTTTGTTCGTCGTTTCACTTTGCTATTTCTGTACCCAAAGTCCCGAACTCATATCATCTAATTTTAATTGGATGGTTTGAATCAGTGTTGTAAAAAATAGCCGTTGAGACTGATTAATTAATCAATCATCGCTGATGGCGATTTAATGGTTATGGATTTTTTTAATTAATTAGTCGATTATTGTCCTTGATTCCTGATTATTTTTGGTAAATTATTTAACCGCATCATATTCGTCTGATGAACACATACTGTTATTTACATACTAATTTAAATTTGTGATGTAATGCAAAATATCAGAACTCTTCCGTACCTTATCTAAAACGGGATTATTTGTACAAAAATAACGTCTCAAACTCAAACACACACACCCCCCCAAACAAAATAAAAAATAAAAAATCCGATATATTACGATATATATCAGTAGACATTATTATTAACATTGTCATCTTTTTAATTCTATTATTTTTCTGACTCGTATTTTACGTTCTCTATTCTCATCTAAAAGATAAGATGTTTGTATTTCTTTTAAATTTTTTATGCAGTTAATCATGTTATTTTTATATATCAAGAGATAATACGTGTTTAAATTAATTTTTAGAGCTTCAGAAAAAAAAATATTATTCATGTCTAATTTATTTGACTGTAAAATATTTTTTTTATATAGAAATTATCACTCTAATAATTTAATTTACACAGACATAAATATATATTTTTTTAGATCGAAGTCCGAATGGCAAGCGGATATTTACCCCGGCAAGTTATCTGAATGCGGCTTCCTTTGAAACTAACACCATGTTTGGATGGAGAGTAGAGGAGGGGAGGGAATGGAATAGATAAAAAAAACTTTCCCTCCAATCGTGTTTGGTTGACAAAATTATGGTGGAAGTGAGGGGTACAGAAGGGGAAAGGGTTAACCTTGTATAACTGTAGTTAATAGAATCGATTTACCTTCCAATTTGAGGTGTAACAGATGGAAAGAAATTGTGTAGCAAATATTTTCACAAAAAGTGACACAAATGTCCTATCTTTGTATATCTTATTTCTATATAATTATCATTCAACTTTTTTTCACCATAGACCTAGCTAGCAGCCACCATAGCCATCCTAGTTGATTTGGTCTTCCGTGAAATATGATCTGCAAAATTAATATTTGGCCTTGCTCTCTTTTTTTGTTGTTATATGACCTTCTTTTATAATTGTTATTGTTGCACTACTTTAATATTACAAGTTATTTTTTTTTTCGTTTGCAATTTGAAGCTTTTGTACTCAACACTTATACCAGATAATGAAATTCAGTAAATTAGTTGGATATGGTTTCATTAAGAACAAATTTTTTGGTCATAAGAAGTTCAACATACATTTCTAGCAAGACCAGTTTTAGTTCGACAAACAATTAATGTGGTATCTATTCCCAGCTGTTAATTTTGCAGGGTTGAGCATTCACACAGAGGATGTATATAACATATGTATTTTTTTGGTACAGTATTGTTCTTGACACACCAGGCCATGCGGTACATACCACAGAAACTTACATTTATATTCTTCTTTCTTTTTACATATTATTATAAAGGGTATAATAGTCAAATATACTAAAAATATTTGATTACCCTTCTATAATTTTAATTAACCAAACAAGAAACAAAATGAAAATAAAAGTTAAATTCATTTTCCCTCATTAATCATCCAAACATGAAAAAATTAAGTATATTAATCTTCCATTCTATTCCATTCCATTCCCTTCTATTCTTCGCCTCCCCTCCCTTCCTATACTCTCCATCCAAACAAGCTATAAGTACCCAACAGAATATTTTATTCTCTGAACAAATCTGGTATTTGACCTATGTTTAGTAAATAGTAACGAATCTTATAATGAATGCATCCACAAGTATTAATAAAAAGGGTATTTTTCTCCTGTGAAATAGTCGCCATTGCAAAATCACATAATAATTAGCATTTCGTTTTTTCTCTCACCTATTATGTCATATCTCATCTTTCTTAAAAGCACTTATTTTTTTTTAACTAGCTGTATGAGAGAATCCTTACTAAATGCCAACAGCTCTCCCCTGATGGTTAATATTTTGAGAACACCAGTATTATTTTGTTTCATTATAGTCATTGAAGGAAACCCGATTTTTTTTATTTATATCCAAAAAAAAAAAACCAATGAAGGGCTGTATTTTCAAAAGTACCTAAATCGGAAAAAACTTTTTCGGTTTTAGCACCAATTATCAGAAATTTTTTTTCGGAAACTCATGTCTAAAACCGGAAAAAAAATTACCGGTATCCCAATTCCGGAATTTTTTTTTCCAAAAATGGGATTTCCCGGTCTCCAATTTTTTTTTTATAAACTCATTTTTTTTATAATATATATAGACACACATATACATACGATGTGGGCTGTAGTAAGTAGATCAAGAGGTCGTTCCGCCCCTTGTCCCCGAAAATGGGTAATATGTTTTCATACAATCTTGCTCCCAACTTGATTGATTCTAGAGGGCCTAGCTAGCGAGCGATCCCAGTCCGCGGCAGAGAACATGTATTATATATACATATATATACATGTATTATATGAGATGTACTACGGTGAGTTGCAAAGTAAAATGCGTTTCTACTTCACGCTGTATTTTATTTTGAAAGTCCAAACGACCGATCCGAACCATTAGATGTTTAATCCATATTGAAATGTGCTTGGAAACCAAATTTTATATTTTTTGAAGTTTGTTTACTATTTATTAAGCATTTTTTAAAATTGCTGTTTTGCTGTGAACAGTAAAAACAGTAAAATTTTCTGGACCATCAGATCAGCGACTTTCAAAATTGCTTAATAAATAGTAACACAATTCCGAAAAATATAAAATTTGGTCTCCAAGCACATTTCAATATGGAGAACAAGATGAACGGTTCGGATCGACGTTTTGAATTTTAAGATCGCAAAATATGAACGTGAAATAAAATAGTTGCTTTACTTCGTAATTCACCGTAGCCCATCTCTGTATTATATATACATGTATTGTACTGTATATACATATACATGTATTGTACTGTATATACATATACATGTATTATATTGTATATATATATATTATACATATATTGTATAAGAGTAAGGGTACGGTGAGTTGCGAAGTAAAACACGTTTTTACTTCATGAATATCTTCATTTTCAAAGTTTAAATAGCCGATCCAAACCGTTATTAAAATATGCTTGGAAACTAAATTTTACATTTTTTAGAATTTTTTTACTATTTATTAAGCCACTTTGAAAATATGAAAATACTGGTGAACAGTAAAAAACAGTAAAAATTTCTGGACCATTGGATTGGCGATTTTCAAAGTGGCTTAATAAATAGTAAAAAATATTCAAAAAAATGTAAAATTTGGTCTCCAAGCACGTTTCAATATGGAGATCATGTTGAGCGGTTAGGATTGACATTTTGAACTTTAAAATTGCAAAATATGGGCGTGAAGTAAAATAGTCGCTTTATTTTGCAACTCACCGTAGGTCCGTAGCCCAACTCTACTGTATAATATATTATACATACATATATTATACGTATAATATACATATAAATTTTTTTGGTAATTGGTGTTAAGACCGGAATTTTTTTTGTCGGTTTGGATACTTTTGAAATTCCAACCCATGTTTGGTTATTTTAAAAAAAAAATTGGATATAAATAAAAAATTTATATGTATATGTATATCAAATTTGACCTCTGCTGGTAAATTAGCAAGTCTGGACTGATACAGGGACCAAATTGCAAAAGTGATTACACTAGCATGTAGAGAATTAAAAAAATACACAAAATTGACACAAATTTCAATTTATTTGGATTTTTTTACAATTAGTTATGAATTTTCAAAGTTCAGCTTTGGAAAAAACTTTAAACAACATAACTTTGGTTAAGAAAGTTGGATTTGGGCATATGACACTTTTTGGAAAGGGGTGGGACAAGACAAATCCGAATACCGCCCTGATGGTTGCCCCCGGACATCCGAAATATCAGAATCTCAAAAAAACGTTGTTTAGTGCCTCAAAAATTCAGTTTAAGTTTTATTTCAACAGTAGGCATACAATGATCAGTAATTTGTTTATAAATGTCGTTTGGGATTTTTTTTTATAATATATGTATATGTATATATGAGATGAGCTACGGTGAGTTGCGAAGTAAAACGCGTTTCTACTTCACACCGTATTTTTTTTTGAAAGTCCAAACGATTGATCCGAACCGTTAGATGTTTAATCCATATTGAAATGTGCTTGGAAACCAAAGTTTACATTTTTTGGAATTTTTTTACTATTTATTAAGCATTTTTGAAAATTGTTGTTTTGCTGTGAACAGTAAAAAACAGTAAAATTTTCTGGACAATAAGACCAGCGACTTTCAAAATTGCTTAATAAATAGTAAAAAAATTCCAAAAAATGTAAAATTTGGTCTCCAAGCACATTTCAATATGGAGAACAAGATGAATGGTTCGAATCAACGTTTTGAATTTTAAAATCGCAAAATATGAGCGGGAAGTAAAATAGTCACTTTACTTCACAATTCATCGTAGCCCATCTGATGTATATATAATATGTAAATGACTTTATAATAAAAAAATTGAGATTGGAAAATCCCATTTTCAGAATTTTTTTTTTAGTTTTGGAACTAAAAACCAAATTTTTTTTTTCCGGTTTAGACACGAGTTTTCGGAATTTTTTTTTTTTGTCGGTAATTAGTGTAAAACCGATTTTTTTTGTTTTTTTTGAAATTAAAGCCCCTCTTGGCCTCTTTGGTTATTTTTAAAATTTTCTTTTTTTGAATATAAATAAAAAATCGGGGATACTCTATTTTTTTAGGAGAAAGTGGGCTATGGCCCAGAAATTCAACTATTACCCACCAAATCTGCATTGACTACCATTTAGACTCCAACTAAACCCAACCCATTTTCTCATCTGCTCCCAAGAAGAAAAGATAAGGCATTACTAAGGTCCCAGCCCTAGCCTGGACCACTGTTAGTTCAAATTTCCAGTCTGTTTCAAACGCAGCGCGGTAAAGGAAGGAAATTCAAGAGGAAATGAAACTAAAATATATATGTTACTTGCTACATAAAAAAAGAGCAAAGGAGAAAGAATGAAAGAGGGAGTGAATATTTCTCCAAAACTACATGTAAATGTTATCTTTTTTTCCTCTACGTGTATTTCTCAAGCAACTACACGCGAATACTCTCCTTTCTTACCTAATTCTCCTTTCCCCTTCCTTTCTTTATACTTTCCTTCTCTCATGATAATTTTTAGGCCTCAGTGTGAACTAGTTTCTTCGATTTGCGGTACATGCTTTCTTAAAAGAAATCATGTATTTTCCTATTGCATTTTGCTGTACTACATCAGTACAAGAAGGGCTTAGCAAAAGCTAGAAAACAAGGGTCGCTAGAAACCAATCTATGATTGCTCTTTTGTTGACTGCTTTTAACGCACTACTCTGGACCACGGCAACTGGGGACAAGACTCGGTGCTCAGAGACAGTTGAGACATCCACCAGCTGTTCATCTTTTCTTAATTAATGCTCACATCCTGTGCTTTCCTCACCTCATTTCAAGGGTCAAGGGCTGCACCCGTATCGACCCAAAAAAAAAAAAAAATCAGACCGGATAAGGATCTGCCATTAAATCTTTCAAATACGCCCAGGTTTTTGGCAAACAAAAATGTATTCCACATCAAAATAATGACTGACACAACTTTTACTGTTAAAAAAAGACTAATATTAGAACCAGGTAGGAAAATCAGATACGGGTTACTGATCAATTCACAAAGCATGTAACTTGCCTGCCTAAAGCAAATATATGATTGTTTTTGGACATTTCTAACGGAAAAGAACTGACAGGCAAAATTAATTGTAACTAAACAAAACCACCTAAAATTTAAGAACCTGTGATTCATTTTCAAACTTAATCAGACCATAAGACACCAGTTACTCATTCCTGAACAGCCTACTTACTGCCAATGAAAAATTGACATTTCAGCAAAAATTAAACAGACAAGCCGCCGCATTGAGAAACAACAAGCCAGGATCAAAGAGAACGGGAAATGTTCTTGAACTCTGTCAGGCATGACTGGAGAGTCTTTTGGCGCTTTTGGAGGGATTGTCGCTCCATCCGGATGTTCTCAATTGCACCTGGTGCCACAAACATGTCCATGAATTTCTCGTCATTCACCGCAAATAGTTCCGTGCCCACTGCCAGGAACAATCTATCCCGGCTGCACAGCGTTCAAAGAACAAACAAGGTAAATTATTGGGCCAAAAACTAGTACACAGTAGGGGGCACAAAGAAGGCCAACAGAAATCTTAAAAAGGTCCACAAAGGCATGGGGCATTGAAAAGGTTTCATGACAGTATACCAAATAGGTATCATGGAGGATTGAATACCAGCTAATAGATATAAATCTTGATTTAATTAACCTACATCAACAATATATTTGATAACAAATGAAATAAAGAGATTAGTTCAAACATACCATGGTGTTAAAAATCCTGAATTCAGTGCTGACGGCACATTTCTCTCAATCAAAACTTCACGTATCCTTGCAAAATGCTGAGCTGAAACAGAGCATATATTTGCATAGGGAGATCCAAGTCTAGACCCGATATCATTGCCACCTAAAATATACCCATTAATCCGGTCCCTACCAAGATCTGGGTTTTTTGCATAGGGGACAACACGCGCTTGCCTTTTTTTGGCACCACCACCTTCCCCCACATTATTGTTGTTTCCATTTTCTTTCTTTTTTCCCCCATAAATATCAACTGGCTGGTCAGGAGAAGGCGTCTCAGGGACAGTCAATTGACTCTCTCTTAGCACATCCTTTAAATCAGCAGGACCCTTGCCTGGTGTCAGTGGCTGGTCATTCTGTGGTGGGGGTACATTCTCTTGATCTGCAGCATTTGTGGTGCTGTGTTGTGAACAGCGTAAATCAGTTAGGTCAAATAAGGTGGTTGATTGGAGGTGGGCAAGCTGGTGGATTGGGTTTGATTCAGGCTCGTAGCAAATATGGGAGTAGGGGCTTGTGACTGAATCAAGGTGGTGCCGTACCAGTTGTTTGCACTCCTTTGATAGGTTTCTTATGAAATTACTATATGTACACCGTAAGGCAGCCAGAAAACCTACATATCCCTCCATGTCTTCTGTGTTCTGTTGGTCTGACAATATGAGGAAGCACATATTAAGTGGACATGAGATGTGTTAAAAAGGGTACTGAAGAAAGTAATAAACACCATTCCAGAATTATAACTATTGTTGGTGTACCAATACCAGATACCACCATCTTGCCCGATCCATCAAAGGCTACTAGCTTGATTATTCTTTCTTTTGTATTTTATTTTTTTACTTTTACAGTTTACTAAATCATCTGGGCTGATGATGCTTATTCCCTCCATGGTCTCAAATTAGGACTCAACATCTAGTTCAAGCTATAATATTGAGGATAAATAAACCTGATTTGTTATTATACAAGTGATGTACAAAAAAACACATAACATCAAGGGATCAATACTTACACTGAGTCTCATAAGTGCGGCTACGCTCCATTGCAAGGTCGAATAAACTTTGCAAAACAAAAGCAAGACGATCACATGCAGTGTCAAGAAGTGGCGCCAACCATGCACGTGCAGCTGCACGTGCAATCTCGGCTGCAGCTTCCATCACAACTCCATTCCCTCCCCTTCCAGCATGAGCCAGAAGTATATTTGCCACCTAAAACCACAAAATATTATGTATATGGATGTAGCTATGTTCCAATAAGTTCTATTATGGAAAGTTGATTTATTGTGACTAGGCAAAACAATGAGATACACCTCAACCCTGTAACATGGAGCAATATACACATGCCCTTCTGTGCATGACAAATACCACCTTGCCCTCTGTCATACTTTAGAAGTAAAACTTCTTGCTTTAGTTTGCCATTTTGAGGAGATTCAAACAGTGAAACAGGTTTGGTATAAGAATCTATTGCAGAAAATGAGGGAATGAGACGGACAGAAAGTATCCTTTTTTTTTTGCCAGGATATAGTGTATAATTCCCTTGGTTTGTTGGGGCATGCATAATACAAACTTGAAGGATACAAGTTTGTAACAGTATGATGCAATTTTTTCATTGTGTTAAATAAGAAATCATCAAATGTTCATGATAGAGCACATACCTTCTCTCTGGACACTGGAGGACATTCAATAGAGTATGTGGCACATCGAAACTCATGCAAGACTCGCTCAAATGCTGCACCACCATATAGCCTGAGACTTGAATTAGTAGGCTTTATATTAGCCGTCACACCAGGCCAGCAGTTGATACCACTGTGCATTAGTTCTTCTGCTGTGGTCTTTCCCCATTGCTCTGGTGATGGGTCAGCTGCACCATCAATTAATGCACCCTTTGCCAATGAAAGAAAAGATTAGGATAATCCATTTACCATCTATAACATTTTTCATATTAGGACCATTTGAACATCAGTACCAGATTAAATTTTCATCATAACATTTTTCTTTTTCATTTCTGGTTTAGACCTTGAATGTGCACGACTATATAGACCCTATACAAGAAAACATTAGGAAAAAGCAAGTACTGCAAAGACTGTAAAGTTAAACAATCAGCAAGTCTACATCCAATACCAGCTGGTACCCATTAATAATTCATTACTGCAGACCTTCCAACCTGAAAGCCAAATACTCAAATCAAGCCCAAGTCACCCAACTGAAACTGTGACATGTACATTTCTCTTCATTGCATGCACGCTTTATCCATGCATAAATTCAAAGATCCAAAGCTAAAACTAAGATATGGATCAAATCCATGGAATTTTCACGACTTTACCAGGATACATGTACCTATTAAACAGAAACCAAAATCCAACAAGCCACTACATACCAAGTGGCCACAAATAGACGCAGCATGCATCATTGCCGCTCTCCTGAGATGTGCCACATCTGAAGTTGCTTGCAACTTGAAGTCCATCCTAGCCATCTCCATTGACACCTCACTACATCTATGCTCCAACAAAGCCAAAGTTGCTGGTGCCGCCTCCTTGTACCTCTTCTGCAATTCATTTTCCAGAAACTTCTTTAAGGAGCCAAATCCAACATAAGGACCATACTTTTCCTCACTGAACCCTCCTTTTATGTTTTCACGCATGTGCCTTAGTATGTCGGTGTCAACTTGGTGGATCTGTCGCCGAAACTCTTCATTAGAGATGGTGCCTCGGTCTTTTGGAAGTGCAACAAAAAATGGGTGTGTTGTGTCTCCGAGGTAGCCACTTGCACTGAGATAGCTGTCAATCTCCCACCGTTCAGAGAATTCCTTAGAGGTAGTTGTAATAATTAGTAAAACTTGAAAACATGGAAGTTCAGGATACTTACCAATTTTATAAAGCTAACTATTAACCAATAAGTTGCCCATGTTTTAACCTATAAAATATTATGTAGTTTCTTTGAATTCATAATCTTGATAAACAAATATTAAAAGTCTAAAAATATACACTAGCATGTAGATGTGAGGGTAACCATACCCTAAAAAAATACGTAACCAATGTATAGTGCTTCCCCGGAACAATCACTGTTTAAATCAGACTCTTCTAAGGCAGCTCAGTCATAATCCCACCATTGCATTTTAAATAAAACATTGAGCATAAAACTCTACAAAGGAGTAACTTAAACAACACTATAAATATAATGCAATATCATATCCACTACCAGACTAATACCCTTCAGCACATGCCACTTTATATCAGAACCACAAAAGAACCAAAACTCTTGGTTTTGCACTGCAACTTCTTACCTTTAACCTGTTGTCAAATTTGGAGACAACAATGATTGTGCGCTTGAAGGTGGGATCAATCTCGCGAATGGAGTCAAGCCAGAGGGACGAACACCACTCGACACTGCTTTGCTGAAGAAAGAGAAGGATGCGGTGTGGTGGGCTTGCAAGAGACTTGACCATGGATAGGATATCGTTGGGTGTGCTCTCTGGTTCACCATTCTTTGCCTATGAAAATGAATGAAATAACATAACTGGTTAGAATAGTTGTACTTGTGCAAGGACTGGAAATTCCAAATTCAGCACCATTTAGTCATGAAACAATATAACTGCCCAAGGTTGTTTTTGTTTAATTTGGTAAGGACTGGGGCCGGCTTCGGAGTGTTTTTGGCAGAACGAATAATTGTCTAATTGAGTAGATAAGATAAACAGTGGCGTTTTTGCACAACGAATGGCTTAACTGTGATTTATTGGGCATTAGTTTCTATGTTGCATTGCAATGAATGGCAGACGGTCTTGATATACAGATTTATTGAAAGAAGAAAAATTATATAAAGTCGACAATTATACTAAAAGAATTGCACAGCCAATCACTCATTTCAACAGCTAACACAGGCAGATATCAACAAAGAATATCTCACCGATACATCTGAATTTCATTTTGGCAAAGAAAAAACTGACCTTCAAAACAAAACCTGGAGTGTCAATAATGGTGAGATTGGGGCAGTGTGCGTATTCAGCTCTCATGACTATTGGTTTAGATGAAACGGCAGCTTGAACATTTCTAAGGTGTGTCTCAGTTCTGGATCTTATCAAGTCAGCTATAGCTGATGAAAGAACCATCGGATTGCCATATTCTTCTGAATCTTCATCCTAATTTCATTTCAAAAACAGGTTTCAGTTATTACAGAAAAGCCCAAAAATTTGTACAACTTCATTATATATTAGGCCTATGTGCAGTATTTATAGGGGTTTGTCTCATGTGACCAATAGTATGTAACATTCAGAGACGAAAACTCAACAAATTCATCAAAATACAACTTAAATAAGTTTTTTCTGTAATTGTAGATAGCATCCCACTGCATCAAAAAGCTTTATAAGAATATACAGAAAAAAAAAAACCTTGTATTGATCTAAGGTACTCAGCCTACCAATTCTTGCAGTCAACAGTTGTTCACAAATCTATACACCTAACCTTGTATTTCAATTGCTACATATTAACAAAGTGGAGTGTGTCATTCCACCGATCTACCAAGCATAGAATTAACTAAATTCAAAAGGTCGTAAAAAGAAAGGTCGATCAGCCCTGGTATCAATCTTTTCGATATTCAACTGAGAACTCAATCATTAGATAAAATCATACAGATGTCATGCCCAGATATGTTGCATAGTTCCAAAAAGTAAACCAATGGTTAATTGCTCATAGTTCTGCTACGGCTCACCGCTCACAGGCACTAAAAACTGGAAAAAAGAAAAGAAAATAGCAATTGTTAACTTATCAACCTGAAATCTACATCGGGGCTCCAGAGCTGTTAGATCGTGCACCATCTGAAGAACCAGAGGCCGTCGTGTTCCCATCTCTACTTCTCTGACATTGAACCGAAACCCCAGGAGCGCTTCCAAGAGCGAGCTCTTGCCGTCAGATTGGCCACCAATGGCCACTATTTCAGGGATCGGGAGCTTTTCTCCAAAGGCAACCGCTGCAGCCTGGAGTCGGTTGTATGCTTCGAAACGTGATTTGGTGGAATCGGAAGAGGTGTTACCGGAGGACGAAGAGATGCTGTCCATCGCCGGAGGCGGAGCGCGGCGGAGGATGGAAGTAGCAGCAGCGGATGGTTGCGATTTGGAACTTGGGGTTTTCATCGGGGTGGATGCCATTGTTGAGAAAGAGAGTACCCGGAGTGGCACGGTAAGGGGTTCAGATTTGAAATTTGAAATGATAAACAGGGTTAACCCAGGAAGGACAAATGGTATACTGGTTCGATGTGGCGGTTGTTTAATACACTTATCTGTATCGATTCGTAGTTTGTTACTTCTCAATTGTTACTTTGTCAGTGTGAAACCGTTCAAAGCCAACTCACAATACAGATATAGACTGGCCTCTGAATATCTTTCTCTGATATCTTAATATCTTATATTATGATTTAACTGTTTAAATCATTTTCTATTTTACTCATAATTTTTTAATACATTCTGTTGAGAAAGGATCACTTAACAATAATTATTTCATTAAACTTGATACTCAATTTTCTGCACAAATAAAAAATTGAAAATTAAAGATATGTAATTGGACATATAGATAATCTAATGTCATACCATTTAAGTATTATTTGATGATGCATAAGAACCGTTGATTTTAGACTGTTAAAATTTTAAATTACTTAATATACCGAATTTTTTTATTAATACCTTAAAAAAAAGTTTTCAATGAATATGTCCTCGCATTTCTTTTTCAAATCTGCCCCAACCACTCCATATAAAGGTGGCCCACATTGAAGACTTGGCCGTCCCAGGCTGGGGCGGTCAGCTATGCAAGTGGTATTAATTTGATTTTTTCTTTCTCCTGCCCACTTCAAACTCATTCCAACATTCAGCAAAGGTAGAGAAGGAGAAAGAGAAAGAGAAAGATAAGAAGAGACAGCGATTTTGGGCGATTTTTTTGGACGACTACAGGTATTTTTTTCAAAATTACTTTTTAATTATTTTGTAATTACTCATTTTACTTTTAATTACCCTCTAATTACTCTTTAATTACTCTTTAATTAACTTTTAAATTGTTATGACCTATTATTTAGAATCAACTAATTATTTTGTAATCGTTATTTAGAATCAATACAAGTTTAATCCATCATTGTCATTTGAAACCCTAGTTACAATGGCATCCAAAGTCGAAAAAAATAGAGAAAGAAGTAAAACCGAACATGAAGAAAAATAACACTTATTAATAATTTTTGAATTGAGTGAAACCCTCGCGATGAGGAATTTGCAAAATATGTTTTTGCCCAGAGGTACCGAAGAATTATTGAGCACTCTTGATCCATCAATTAGAAAAACGTGTATGGAAGGCTGGAAAGATAGGAACCTTCCAATTGGATGGAAGGCTGGATATGTTCTTTTGTTTTTAATGTGGCATAGCTGTTGACCCCAATTGCATGGATCTATATGCAGATCTAGTGAATGATGCTCGTCTCACTAAGTGGGAGTGTCCTATGTACATCCGTTGGGCTGAGGATAAGAAGGGAGCAAGTTCCTCATCTTGGAAACCATAGTCTGGATTGTATTTTGTCGTAGTTTTTTATGTTTGAACTTACTAGCTTGTATAATTGTTATGTTTGAACTGATTTTTAATATTTGAATTTTATGTTGTTTTATTTTATGTACTCTATGGTATTGTACTATTTTGTGTTGTAATTGGATTGTATTAACTTATGTTGTAGTATTTCTGTTTATATGGATTGTATTATTTTATGTTTATTTTGTTGTTGAACAAGATGAACAGTAGCAATCGAGGTAGATCGTCCAATCATGGCATAACGAGAGGAGTGCCAATAAGTGGTCGAGGTAGGAATGAGGGAAAAGAATGCCTCTGCAAAATATATTTTGTGAAAAAAAGATTTGATATGCAGCTTATTCAATTTGAAATTTCAAACGATGACTTTGTGGAAAACTGATAGAGATATGGTTTTAAAAAAATGATGCAGAGCCTCCAACATCAGACGATGACTTTGTGGAAAACTCATATGGATATGGTTCGAAATTTTTTTTGATGAAGAGCCTCCAACATCAGATGATGACTTTGTTCTGTGTACTTATACTGGTAAGGCGAGCACTTCACCAAGTGTCACTAATCAGAAGTTGTCTCCTAAGGAGTAGGATTACTTGTGCACACAATAGAGTTTTAAATTCATCAATTTAGAATTTATGTTTTAAATTACTTTCTTAATGTATTTTAGAAGATAATTTATGAGTTTTTGTGTATTTCAGAAGATCAATTTATCATTTATCTTCGAATTAATTGTTGAATATGCTAGAAATAAGTGTAGTTCTAAAATAGTTCAACAATACAATTAAAGTTCATAATTTAGTTCAAACCAAACAAATAAGTTCACATATTATTTCAAATGACAGTGATAGATTATACTTGTATTCATTCTAAATAACGATTAGAAAATAATCGGTTGATTCTAAATAATAGGTCATAATAATTTAAAAGCTAATTAAAGACTAATTAAAGAGTAATTTGAGGGTAATTAAAAGTAATTAATGAGTAATTGTAAAATATTTAAAAAGTAATTAAAAAAATACCTATAGTCGTCCAAAAAATCGTCCGAAATCGTCTTTCTCTTTCTCCTTCTCTATGCCTTTGGTGAATGTTGGAATGAGTTTTGAGTGGGCAGGAGAGAGATAAAAACGAATTTATATCACTTCCATAGCTAACCGCCCCAGACTGGGGCAGCTAGGTCTTTGTAGCGGACTGTGCCTACAGGGGGCGGTCAGGTCTTCAGGGTGGATCGCCCCTATAGGAGGCGGTTGGGATAATTTGAAAAAAAAAAATGCAAGGGCATATTCATCAAAAACTTTTTTTTAAGGTATTATAAAAAATTCGGCTTAATATACAATGAAAAAAACACCAAACCCGATCATTTTATGTATGCGTTGTATATCGACAATATAGATCAAATTAAAATTCATTTTTAAAAATTGTCGACATTGCCAACTTAAATCTATATAATATATTTTTAATTTTTAAAATCCTTTCGTATTTACTAATCAAATTTAATTAATTTATGAACTCTAGTAAATATAAATGAAACCTATAATTTATTACTCTTCTAAAAAGGAAACTGACATAACATTCTTCTTTCCCACATAATCATTTTTTTTTAAATCTCTTTATTTTATCTTCCTGAAAAAAATAATCTTTTTGTTGTCACCTAATTATTCATTTATTAAAAACTATTTTTATAGAGAAATTAAAAAAAATAACTGAAAGTTAATTTCAATTAAATAAAAGGAGAGACAATTATGTTAATTATTTGGAGGCTTTGGTACAAACATAGGAACTACAACTCTAGTTAGTACCGAATTTTTTGTAGTAATCATTTCTTAAAAATAAATAGATGGAGTTCATATGGATGTGGGAAAATTATAAGGATCCTGATAACAATCTCCGCATTAACTTTAAAAAAATCACGACGGGATCACTAAATCTTGAGAAAACTGCGAGTATTTAATATGGATCATTGAATTATTTACCTTCACTTAGAAAAAATACCACTACATATGCAGTGAACTTTATTTTTTTGGTCCAAAACAATCCATCTGTTTTCCCCGCGCAACAATTCTTTTTTTCTTTATATCGTCCCTGCACAACTGGGTGGTCCAAAACTTATTGGCCCGAACTGTTAGTTTGCAATAATCTAGAAGTCAATAATATGATAATTTATCATAAAATTTTGTTCATGTATTGAATGTTTAAAATATCATTTTGTTGCATTGAGTATTATTGCATTTATAAATCATTCCGAGTTCATGACTGGAATTGTGAAACTTCATAATACATATGATATATACTCTTAAAAAGTCTCTGACCGAGGTAATTAGCAGGAACACTTATTACTGCTACAAGGTTAGTGTGTGGATTAAAAGATGGTCAAGTTTTACATACCATTGACAATATATGTTATTTTAATCACACAGATATATGTTCTAGGAACATGATATTAGACAGATCTCGAATGAAACATTAAATAGAATTGTGTTCGTGTCATTAATATTTTCATTCAGTGTCAAGTTCGACAGGATGAGGTATTCATCGTCCCTACTAAGAGATGTGTATGTGTAAGTGTTATTCAACGCTGTCTGTAAAAAACAGTCATAACAGTAGCACTTCCGTATGTATAGCTTAGCTGAGAAAGTGATGATTTACCAAAAGTACTATTGTCCCTCGTATTTTGTACAAGCTATAGCATCACTGGGCCCCTTGGTAGAGTTAGATTATCTGCATGCGGTATAATTACAAGAGTAATTATATTTGATAATCTACTCAAGATCAAGAAAAGATTAAGTTAACAAGGATGACACACACACCTACCTTGAAACTAATCTGATAGCTATGTGACAAAAGAACTAACACAAGTCAATTGTTTATTGGATCATGATATTGTACAGTACAGCATCATCTGTGTAATTGGATGGTCATGATGTATTCTGCCAGATGTCTCTCATGATTATAGAAGTTAAAACAGTTTTAACTCTATTTACCAACATAACACAGATCCTATTGGGTCACACCATATAGGAGCTATTCGGAGAATCTTACTGATTAATTATAAATTGATTATAATTAATATTAAGATAGTTATAATTAATTATACGTGATATAATTAAATTATAAATGTCATATAAAAATGACAAGCAGAAACAATGGTTAATTTATAAACGTACATGTTACGTTGTATAAAAGTTACCAAAACAAAAACTGCAAGAAATATAATTGTTCAGAATAATTATACGGATATTAATTGTATTCGGGCTAAGGGCATTCAGGTCTTTTCAGATTCGTCCTTATCCGCATGACATGTCATCGATCCTATTTAGATAACAAGTCATCAATCTTATCCACATAACATCTCACCTCCCTAGGTGGCATGCCTTGTCATAGGGGTATTTTGGTCTTTCCACACCATTTTAGAGGCTATAAATAGAGAGGTGCATGAAGAGATTAAAATACTAATTCACTCGTATCGTTTCGTGTCGAAACGAATCAGTATTTTCTCTTTTTCTCGGTTTCTCCAAATAGTGTTTCAGTTGGGAAAAGAAAGTTATACGTAGTTGACGTATAATCTTGCGGGTTGTTGTGAAGTATATTACAAGATTGATGAATAGTGTTTTCCCAAATTTTGCGGTAATTCTATTTTGCTCATTGATGAAACTGAGTAACCAAAAATTTGTGTTTATGAGTTTTCGTCTTTTTCTTCATGAATAGTGTTTTTGCAGAATTCCGCGATTTATAGTATTTTTGGCAAAAGAAATAAATCGCTCTCCGGTTAGTCCTGATGGATAACCGATAGAGGTATTAGACGTCTGATACTCCGAGACGAGTCATTCCCAGATGTCGCTCTTCTCGTTCTGTTGCATTCCAATTAGAATTTGAAATCAAAGTATAAATATGTTATATTAATCTATTTAATTGGTAAGTAGATTAAAGTTTTAGAAATCAATCGTGGAGTAGATCTGTAAAATGATTAAATTGGGTTTTGATGCCAAATGAATACTGAAGGTGGACCGCCTTGGAAAGTTTCCTGACACATCCCGTTTAATCCTCGGCTTAAGTTAGAAGTAAAATTTTGTTTTACGTTCTTTCCGCATCTTAAGCAAATAAATGGGTTTGAACAGTCAAAACCCCAACAGACTTAATCAATGGGTTTGAACCATCAAAACCTAACACGAACTTCCAAAACAACCAGGGGGGGACCACTCAATTTCCTTTTTTCTTGAACATCAATCCATCAGTGATTCCCACACAATTTTTTTTTTATCTATATCATCCTCGCACAACTGGGGACCATTAAATAAACAATACCCTCACCTAATGATTAATACTTCTTAGACATAATGATAAATACTTGTCAGAAATGATGATAAATACTTTTTTGAACATCAATAAACAGATAACATTTATTTCTAAATATTTTAATTGCAACTTTCAGTAAAACATCTATGACTTAAAAAAATTAGATAAATATTTTATGTTACATGGATAAATACTTGACGATACAAAAATGAATCCTTTGTTCTTGAATTTACCAAGAAGTAATGTTTAATCAAATCAATGTATCATAATGTCAGAAATAATGATAAATACTTGTTGTACTTAATGATATATACATGTTGGACATAATGATAAATACTTTCTTGAACATCAATAAATATTTATTTCTAAATATTTTAATTGCAACTTTTAGTACATCTATGAATATTTTATATTACAAGGATAAATACTTGACAGAAGTAAATGAATACTGTATTCTTGAACTTTCTAACAAGTCATGTTTAATCAATGACTGTTATTAGTGGGACCATCAACAGTTAAGGAAGTTATTAGGGGATAGCATAATTTAATTCAAAAGTTAGTTAAGGTAGTTATTAGAGGGGATTGCTATTAGGGGACAATATAATTTAATGTGGAGATAAATGGAAGTTATTAACGAGATAAATGGAGGGGATAAATGACAGTTAAGGAAGTTAATATTGATAAAAATAGCACAAGAGGAGGGTTCAAATACCTTCACCATGCCTCCATTTAAAAAAAATATTAATAACTCAAAATTAAAACTTAAAAATTAAAATAAAATTGTTGGATATGATCTATATCATTTTATCTATGCACGTGTAAAAAATTATAATATTTCAATTTTGTTTTTGTTGTCATCAAGAACTTGCAAAAAACATACTAATATAGATAATTTATAGACGCTGATTTTTCAACGTATTTATTGACATTTAAACAAAATCGAAATGTAATAATTTTTTATGAGCACATAGAAAATAATATAGATCACATCTAATACTTTTATTTTGATTTTTAAATTTTGAGTTATTAAAATTTTTAAAAATAAAAATATATTGAACGCAAAAAAAATAAAAGCATTTGAACACTCATTTGTTAATAATATCTGCGATCTCGAAGGGCGCAATGCAAATATTATCAGCGCCACCTTTTTTTTGTTTTTTGTTCCGTTCAAAAGCTACAGACTTTTTTTTAAAGCATCACTTTAAGATATTATTATTATTATTATTATTATTATTATTATTATTATTATTATTATTATTATTATTTTATTTCAATCACTTTAAGATATTACCCATGACATGTCAGGTGCATTCACCTTAGCTAGTGTGGTGCATGTTTTTGTAAAACTTATAATAGTAAGACTAGGAGTCTAGGACCCATACTATTCTCGACAAAGCCAAAAAGAGAACTCTTTTGAACGAAAAGTAAAATCAAAGAGGAATGCATAATTAGTATCCGAGCATTAAAAGTGCGTAAATTATAGCTGTGTGGTGTTCTTTAAAGGTGCGTAGATAATACTTGTGTATTAATTAAAAATATTTTTTTTTCAAAAAGATATGTCTAACTTTGCATATATAGATTTTTTTAAAAATAGCAACTAAACAATTCGGTCCGTCATTTTTATTAATGCCCTAATTTTTTTTTTATTGAATATACCCTAGATTTTTTTTAAAAACTACCCCAACTGCCCTCCATAGAGGCAGCCTGATCTCAACAACTAACCGCTCTCTAGTGGGGTGGTCCACTTTTTTTTTTTTTTTTTTAGATCTTAATATTTTCATTTAAATAATTTTGTCGAGTTTCTCAAATTCTTGTTTAGGGTGTATGCTAAAAAATAAGACATTGTTATCAGAATCAGACCGGACCGGCTGGTTCGGCCAGAATAAATCGGAACCGGACAGATTTATGGTTTGATTTGCTATTTGGATCGGACATGAAATAAAACCAAATATATCTAATTAAACCGGCTGGTTTTATATAAAAAACCGAAGAAAAAAAAAACCAGTTTTTGTATTGATTTTTAGTCCACTGTTGTCATATACTTCCAATTTTGAATGGAAATGAACAACTTTTGAGGAAAAAAAAAGGAGCAACTTTTTAGGAGAAAAAGTGGAATATAGTATGTATTATTTTGTGGCTAACTTTGTGTAGTCATTTATTTTTGTAAAATACTTTTGTAAACAATTATGTGTTTGAAAATAATCCAATATTTGTTGCAATATTATTCTTTTATTAACCAAATATTAATTCTAATATGGACCATTAGGGGTTCACTTGATCACAAAAACTAAAGAATTTCTATGTAGTTATTCAATTTATTTATGAAGTATAAAACTATAAAATTTCTTTAATGAAAAAAATATTTCATGATATTTAATTTAATTATTTTACTAATTCTAAGAATAAGTTTCACATTTGAGCTACAACAGATATATTATTTTCTAATAAAAATATTATTTCTAATATATAAATTTACTTTTATAGTACATTGTTAATATGTACATTAGAAATTTTATTACATAAAACATAATTATTTATAATAATAATTATATATTATAAATAAATATGTAAGTATTTAAAAAATATGCAGTCAAACTGGTTAAACCATCGGTCTGACCAGTGAACCTTCAAATCGGAGCTTTACCAGGTCGACGTCTGGTTTCGTTCTAATAACATTGAAACAAGACATTTGATATATTGATGAGTGATGTCGTAACTCTTTATAACTTCGACTTAATTTGTTAGTTTAATATCACAAGTCTAAAGATAACACTAATTAACAACCTGGCCTTGATTCTTAATAATTTATTTTATTCAAATATACATAAGGAAATATGGTTAGATTGCCTTAATGACCTTCAACTACATAAATATAACCATTATTTTTTTATTCCAAACTAGATGATTTCGATGATTTTTGAATAATAAATATAACTATAATTTATGCTTTCGATGATTTTTCAATCATAAATATAATCATGAAAAATATCAACAAAAAAGTTTAGAACAAAATTGTGAAATCTAAGAGGAGGCGGTTTTGGATTTTGGAAAAAATAATAATAATTACCGTGTAAAGGACATATATTGAATAATCATAGATAATTTCAATGATTTTTGAATAATAAATGAAACCGTAATTCACTAAAAAAATAAACAAACACACACAATAAATAGTAAATACATTTTAAAGTTATGGTCGTTCAGAGAGCATGGGTGTGTCATCGATGTTTTGGCAATAATAATGTTATGGCCGTTTAGAGAGCATGGGTGCGTTATCGGTGTTTTGGCAATGAAACATCAATACACTTTTGCTGTTATTAAGCCGGGCATAAAGCATGGGTCCGTTATCAGTTTTTTTGGCATGGAAGCATCGTTGTTTTTTGAAAAAACTTTAAGCAACCATAAATTTGGCTAGGAAAGTCAAATTTGCATGTATGACCACAATTCGAAGGGGGGGGGGGGACGAGATGGATCCAGATTTTGCCCGGGAATTTTTTCCCGGGCATTCGAAGGAATCAGAATTGTAAAAAAAAGTTGTTTAGTGTCTCAAAAATTTAGTTTAAGTTTTCTATCAATAGTAGACATACAACGACCTAAGAGATTATTCAAGAATTACTCATATAATTATTTTAAAATGCATTTACTATTTATTGTGTGTGTTTGATTATTCAAGCAAATGATATATGTTAATAATAATCAAATAATCCAATTATTCTCTCTCTCGCTCTCCAATTATTCTCTAAAAATTATAACAAGAAGTTGACATAATTGTGGTAATCTAACCATATTTCCTTGTGTATGTTTGAATAAGATAAATTATTAAGAATCAAAGTCAAGTCCTTAATTAGTGTTATCTTTATACTTGTGATATCAAACTGACAAATCAAGTCAAAGTTATAAAGAGTTACAACATCACTCATAAATAAGAATTTGGGAAACTCCACAAAATTATTTAAATAAAAATATTAAGATCTCTAAAAAAAAAAGGTTGGCCGTCCTCCACAGGGGCGGTCAGGTGGTCAAGATTGGGCTGCTCCTATGGGGGACGGTTGGGGTAGTTTTGAAAAAAAAAATCGAGGACATATTTGTTAATTTTTTTTAGGGTATTAATGAAAATGACGACAATTCGGTAGTTAGAGCATCTACATCCCTGAAACTATTAAAGTTTCTAAATTGACGTGGCAGTTTCTAATTCAGTTTCAGAGATGTTGGAGTTTTTTGTTTACAAATATGTCAATATCTTATTAAGAAACTGTTTATAAACTCTATGTTGGCCAAATGATTGGCTCAAATTGTTTCTCCTTTTTAATTTGTTGCTGACGTGACTTAATAGAAACTCTAAAATGAGTTTTAGGGATGTGAGAGTTAGAAACTTTAAAGACTATAATTTCTAAAAAGTAGTTAACAGTTATTTAGAAATCCTTTTAAATTTTAGGGATGTAGATGCTATTAGTGTGGAGGTTAATTTACCTCTAATTTATGTTTATTTTGTAGAAAAAAGAACACAAATTAATCTATATTTTTATACAAAAGTTTTTCAAGAAGGATCCTTAATTCCTTATTCTTCAGAAATAATAAATTTAAATAATAATATATATAGTGTAATGTACAGAGTCGCATTGCCGACAACATTCGAAAAGATTCTGTCGCTTTTTTTATACGTAACATATATTAAAAAAAATTAAAATTAAATCTGTGGCATCACTTTTGAAAAACAGTCAACCAATTAACCATGCCTCATGTTTGATTGTTGTCTGAAGGATGTAGCAAGGAGATAAGTTCTCGTTCCACTAAATAAGTATTAATTGAACTGAATTAAAATAGCATAAACCGATATGTAGATTGGTCTAAATTAAACCACTTCATATGATAGTTTAATTTTTATTGTATGTCATCGGCTAACTCGAATGATTTTAATAATATATTATTATTATTATTATTAATATATTAACATTATATAATCAGTATTTTATTATTAATAATAACTAATTTAGACTTTTTAAATTTTAATCCTCTACTAATTCTAATCAAATAAAAAATAATTTAAGCTATAATTTAACTTTAAAGGTTAACTAAATATAAATAAGTTAGACAGTTGAAATAATTAATTTAGACTTTAGTACACAACCAAAACACCATCCATGAGAATCTGAGAATCTGAGATACATTAACCAATCATGAAAAGAATCAATACTGATCCAATCTTTTAAAATATGATAACATATCTATAATTATGCGACAATAACAAGGACAGAACGTCAGAATCCCTTTATATCAAAGGTGTCTTTGTTGGGCTATTTTAGTCCTTACCCATAAAATATTCGCCACATGTCGCAGGAATGGACAGCACAAGCACAACATAACAGTGATAACAGCACCAACTAAAATGATCATAGACAGTACTATTTGCACCAGTAAAACCACAACTTTATAATAGTCCAATTAAAGCTCAACTGTCTGATGTTAGTCAAACCCATGTCTCCATTTCTCCATTCTTTATGTTAAACACATAAATATCTGTTCCGTAAGCAACTGTGATTAAAAAAAATAAAATTTTGGATTAATTATCAGTTCTCCAATTAAATAGTTCATCTTCTTTTAATTCTATGAATCTATTTTAATATTTATTTACGTGTAAAAATCTAAATTTATTTAAATATGTACTAATCACAAGTTTATTTAGTCTGCTTTCTTTTGGTCTTGATTTTTTTTTTTTCATTTTTTAGATATCAAATTTTGGATTGATTGAGAATTAATTGGCCACGTCTTCATTTCTTTCTATCTTTTTTTATATCATATAAGAAATGTCATTTGTGGAATAAATAATATAAAATATTTTTTTCCTAATAAAAGGGTGCAAATTGTTTCAAATTACAGAATGACATAATGTGAATCAAATTACATAATCAATTAAAGAAATATGTTGGTCTATTTTTTATTATTGAATAATTATTATTTTTATTGGACTATTTTTTTACGAATTATGTCATTTTGTATGATATTTTTTTCATCTTGTAATATGTCACTCTTCAATGTATGTACACGATATTAGTATTTTTTTCTCTAATAAATAGATACGTACTAGATTTAATATATGTAGACAGTATAGTAGAATATGTCTGACGACTAAAGAGCAGGGATTATTAGGTATCAAATTCACACGAAGTACGAGATTCTTAAAATTATCATAAACTCGCTTATGAAGATATCCTTAATTCTCCTTTCTCTCCCCAGTGCAAGTTCTTAGCTATAGGATTCAAATTTGAATTTGAAAAGAGCATGGAAAGGAAAAAAAAATTACCATGTAGTATGTACAAGTACAAACTTTATTTCCAAACTTCTTAATATTTTTCCAAACTCATATATATACATTGACAAGCTTGAGTGAGATATTTTTATACTTTTTCCTGCTGCATCTTTCTCTAGTCTTATCCATTACAATAATAATGGCGCTCTCCATGTCACCATGTATATATTACTCAGTGAGCTCCACGTGGCGAACACTGAATGGAGGGGATGCAAACAGTAGACAATTCTCAAATACCTAAGCTATTTTACTCCATCTTCCATAATACTGGCAATAATCAACCAGGCACGCGTACGTACTTGCCTCCAATTTATTCTCTCTAGTGCAATCACATATTATTCTGTGACTTCTGTCCCCTCAGTTACGCAAACATATATACATAAAATGTACTTGTGCAGTTATACAAATGCATCTAGTTGTCGGGCCTGAATCGCCTGCCACCCGAGCCAGATTCCCTCTGGCAGTTGAAGTGTGTCGCGGACATGATCTCCAGGTGGTACTGGCGTGCAAAACTCCTGCACTTGAAGTTGTGGCGCATATCAGGTGGGAACACTGTTGACCGACCAAGCTGTCGATATAGCACAAAAACCATGCGGTGGATCCCGACTCTCGGCTCTGGCCTCTCATAGAATATCACCTCTTGTCCTGCATCAATTACATTCTTATAAGTGAAAAAACGCATAAAGTTGTACCGGTAAGGCGGTAACTGTTGTTTTCTGAAAAAATTGGTAGAAACTCTACCAAGCTGTTGCTGTAGCAGACTACCAGTAACTGTCATTGTATCCTTCTCAGACAAGATGTGATACGGGGCAATACAATGTTAGCTAAAAGTTTCATCGCTAAGGTGAATCACAAACTGCTAGATGCCTAGATTCTTTTATTGGCAAACTGGCAATGTATTTTTGTTTCTGTTCTGCATAGTTCAGTAATTCACAGAAAAGATACCAATTTATTGCAACTAATAGCTAGGGATGTAAATACTGTGCTGTTTGAGCTTCTATTTAAACTTCAAGACAATAAAAATATAAAATTGAGAAGTTAATGTAAGTACGTCAGTCTTTGAGAATAGTCAATCATGCATAGTATGTGCACTATATATTGTATCTTTTGATCTATATTTTACTTTTACCCTTTGCTTCTGTCATGACTTTATAGTAATGTGCACATTGCTTATATATATATATATAGAATCCATTCCAAGAAGTGTTAATGTTTCTAAACTATTTGAACTTCTGAAGGTATATATATACCAGATCTATAATGTAACATACATTGTTCATGCTTTTGAAAATATGAAAGAAAATTATCAAGTATACAGTTTATGCACAAGGCTAGCAAGATATTTACATACCGAAGGATGCATCGGTAGTTCCAGGGATGTCAGTGACCATCCTATTAGAAGAAAAGGAAAGGTAAGAATTAAAGCATATGGCAGTTTATGAAGCATAATTATGCCCATATAATCTCTCTCCTTAATGTATTTATATGCACACAATAAAGCTAGAAAAGGCCGAGTATATTTGTCTAACATCATTTATGGTCACATACTCACATGCATTATATCATAAACCATTACCGTACAACCAAAATCACGACCAAACTCAGTGAAATTACATACTTGATGCTAATTAATCATGCATGCTGCAGATTGAACGAGCAGTAAAATTAACCCCAAAAAGAAGAAATGAGATTATAAGCTCACCAATGCAAGTACTCTCTTAGATTTGGGTTAGTTGGGCTTGGTGCATCCGGGTCCACCAGTACCTTTCAAAGTTACAAAGGAGAAAGAAATTAACAACGCAGAGCACACCCGATCGAGAGAGCGAAATTAGCATAGCACAATAAGTTTTCCATCTAATGCTGCATTTACAGTGTGTTTTTAACATTAAGAGTGTGAGATTTCTACTCACAAGTGTGTAGAAATCTGTGAGGTCGCCACCACCAATCTCAATTTTTGGTCGGTTGATGACTGCGGATGGTCTCAGTTCAGACCCCGTAACTGTGAACCTATTGTTATACAACAGTCGAATGGAAATTGATTGCCTAAAGGGGTCCAATACATCGCTTATTATACGTGACAAAACCAAAGGATCTGATGACATGCTATAATAACTAGCTAGGAAGAGTAAAATGAAACCCCTAACTGTATCCACTACCAGGTTGGCTATAATTAATGGACAATGCACGAGGAAAGTCTTCTTATATAGGAAGAGGGAAAGAGGGGGAACGAGAGAGGTCGCTATCAGCTTTTAGCTTAGCTTAGTGTGTTTATAGCTTTATGTAGTCTGTGTTGTTCATGCAAGCTTTTTGGAGAGATTTTTCTTGTAGTGGTTGAAGTTAATTAATTAATTATGAGGTACTGTTGCATTCAATAGCATTTTCTGTTGTTGAAAATATATCCTTTTGATTAAAATTTACGCTAATTTACGGTAGTTGATTATTTTTCATATATAGTATATATGTGATTGTTTTTATTATTATTCTTGTTGTAAAGCCCAAATATTCAACAAGTAAACTAGAAAAATAAATTATAATCATGAGCAAATTATTTGACAAGGGACGTGATAATAGTCCCCCAGAGAAATCTTCGGTCAAATCTCTTAACTAGCGATTTTTAACCGAGACCACTTTCTAGAAGGTCGCTAGTGTATTTACAACTGGCCTATACAAGCATTTACGTATAACATATTACGTATTTATATCTAACATACCAAGTTTTTATAAACACTAAACATATCAATTATTTATGAAGATCGAATAGTTGGCTAGCTAAGTATTTATACATAACATATTAAATATTTATATTTAAAATATCAAGTATTTATAGCTATATACTTTTAAGTCTGAATACTTAAACTTTCAAGTACTTATACCTAGCATATCAATAAGAAAAACAAATGGGGGAGCAAATATAACAAAAAAAAAACTTTAATATGGATCTCATTTGAAAAAGAAATTCGAGTACAAAATGTTTGTAGTTTTAGATTAGCAGGATTCCTTGCACATCGTCAGAAATATTAATGAAATTGATTGGAGAAAAAAAAAACCTCATTTGAAAACGTGTAAAAGGTGGTTGGGTGATGAGAGAAAGAAATGAATAACTTTTCTCTTTATGATGGAAGTATTTATACCGATACATATAAGGCCGTGCTACATACAGGGGTAGAATCCCTTCATTAAAGGGAAGTAATGGGAACGAAGGGGAAGAGGATAAGATAGTGGGCTGTCCACGTCTTGATCCTGCTCCAGACGAAGATAATCAGAGAGGGAAGAAGATGAACGCACTACTGTAGCGAGGGTAAACCGCTATGCAAAGCTCTGAAATTTATAACTCCCGATTGAGGTGTAGAATTTACTGTAGTGAGAGGAACGACGCTAGAGCTCTTCCTTTCTCTTACTCTAAGTTCAGCATTTGTGGTGCACAGCCTAACTGTTTATATATAACATATTAAGTATTTATATCTAACATATCAAGATAGACAGATGATGAGAGAAATATATATATAGATATATATATATTTTTTTTTTGACGAGAGAGAGGAAGAAATGAAGTTAAAAAAAAAAAGATGGACGTAGAAATATAAGTTCCAAGTGGGGACTAGATAATTTTTCATTCGACAATTATGATAATCTGGTCACAGGTTATCAAATAAATAAATAAAAATAAAAATTCTCTATGATTAAGATGTGTTGTGTATATAATTTAGTTCAATTTCAAAACCCAAGGATCATCCATCGAGTGATTTTTAAAAATATGTGTCAAAGGACAAAATATTTTCAAATTATGCAAAATGAACGCACTGGCTACTTGAATTATATACAACATACTTACCTTGAATTTTTATATTAATAGCTATATATATATATCGAGTCTATTGTCGAAGAAGTCAAATAAAATTGATTCTATAAATCTTTTTCTAGAAATAGAACTGCATTCACTATAATACCAATAATTATCTCCACGTCAATAAGATAATATTCTTTATTTCTTTATTTATTCAATAAAATATCTTACTTTATAAATTATGAGCTAAGAAGATAGTTGGTTTTCATAAAATAATTCAATTAATTTCTTAAAGGATAGTAGAAACAATGACTAATATTAAGCATTAATTCTCATAGCTTTCTTGCTAAATTAGACCAACATTATGCTTTTTTTATTGTACAATGAGTAAGTTACCAAAGAACATAGTGATTATTATTCCGAAACGCTCCACGTAACATTTTTCATTTTGCTTCTTTTAAAATTAAGGAAACTTCCATTTCAAGAAAACAACGGTATCGAAGGAAGAATGAAAAATAAATTTACATTTTGCTTCGTTTGAGTAACTCTGAGCAAAATATTTTTCTTTCTTTATTATCTAAAAGAGTAAAATTCTTTTTTTTTTGATGGTTGACAACGAATATATATATATATGAGGAGGGATCCACTTACAACAACTTGAAAGTTACAACATCTTACAACATCGTTTTTTTTTCATTTTCAAAGTCCAAATCATCGATCCAAACCATTAGATATTCAATCTATATAAAAACGTGCTTGGAGACCAAATTTCACATTTTTTGAAATTTTTTTTCTATTTATTAAGATGGGTACAAAATCGCTGGTTTTTAATGGTGCAGAATTTTAATAAATACAGCGATTTTGTACCCATCTTAATAAATAGCAAAAAATTCCAAAAAATGTAAAATTTGGTCTCCAAGCACGTTTTTATATAGATTGAATATCTAATGGTTTAGATTGACAATTTGGACTTTGAAAATGAAAAAAAACGATGTTGTAAGATGTTGTAACTTTCAAGTTGTTGCAAGTGGATCCCTCCTCTATATATATAGAGAGAGAGAGAGACAGGCTAATACGCTTTCGGCAGCACTTCAACCGAAGTGCTGCCACCCTATTTTCAATTTTTCAAAATCCAAATGGTCGATCCGAATCATTCATCTTGTTCTCTATATTAATATCTGCTTGGAGACCAAATTTTACATTTTTTGGAATTTTTTTGCTATTTATTAAGCCACTTTGAAAATCGCTGATCCAATGGTGAACCCCTGATTTTACTGTTTGGCAAGCCACCGTTGGATCAGCGATTTTCAAAGTGGCATAATAAATAGCAAAAAAATTCCAAAAAATGTAAAATTTGGTCTCCAAGCAGATATTAATATGGAGAACAAGATGAACGGTTCGGATCGACTGTTTGGATTATAAAAAATCAACAATGGGGTGGCAGCACTTCGGCCGAAGTGCTGCCAAAAGCATATTAGCCTGTCTCTCTCCCTCTCTCTCTATATATATATATATATATAGGATTTGGCTAATATGCTATGGGTAGCTAAGAGGCCTTCCGTGCTACGGTTCAATATTCGACTTTTCAAAATTCTAACGGTCAATTCGAACCGTTCATCTTGTTCTCCATATTAATATGTGTTTGGAGACCAAATTTTACATTTTTTGAAATTTTTTTACTATTTTTTTAGATTTATTGAATATCGCTGTTTTTTATGGTCCAGATTTGTATGAAAAACAGTGATTTTCAATAAATCTAAAAAAATAGTAAAAAATTTGGTCTCCAAGCACATATTAATATGGAGAACAAGATGAACGATTCGGATCGATCGTTAGAATTTTGAAAAGTTGAATATTGAGCCGTAGCACGGGAGGCCTCTTAGCTACCCATAGCACCGTAGCCAAGTCCTATATATATATATGAGACAGGCTAATATGCTTTCGGCAGCACTTCGGCCGAAGTGCTGCCACCCCATTTTCAATTTTTCAAAATTCAAATGGTCGATCCGAACCGTTCATCTTGTTCTCCATATTAATATCTGCTTGGAGACCAAATTTTACATTTTTTGGAATTTTTTTGCTATTTATTAAGCCACTTTGAAAATCGATGATCCAACGGTGGCTTGCCAAACAGTAAAATCAGGGGTTCACCGTTGGATTAGTGATTTTCAAAGTGGCTTAATAAATAGCAAAAAAATTCCAAAAAAATGTAAAATTTGGTCTCCAAGCAGATATCAATATGGAGAACAAGATGAACGGTTCGAATCGACCATTTGGATTTTAAAAAATCGAAAATGAGGTGGCAGCACTTCAGCCGAAGTGCTGCCGAAAGCATATTAGCCTGTCTCTCTCTATATATATATTAAGACAAAGGTTAAGGTTAAAAGTTATTTACAAATTCCTATCTCTCTAATTTTGCAATAAGAAATATATAAACTAACTAGCGCCAATTGCCGCTAATAGGGAGCAGTAAATCCCCGCATGATTTGATCCTCCCTTACCCATACTGTGACCAAAAATATATATCCATAGTCGTATCATTAATCAAGATCTGCACTGTTTTACGCTCATTAGAGAATAACGTCATTAATCAAATATTTTTTTTCTTGCTGATCTCATCTAGGACTGTAGTATTTACCATTCAGAAACGCTCAAAATTGCCTTTTGATTATATACTATATATATATGTAGAGGAGGGATTCAATTACACTCTTTTTTGGTGACATTGGATTGTATTATATATTTTCGAATTCCAAACAGTCGATTCAAACCGTTCAACATGATGGATATGTTAAAATGTGCTTGCATATCAAATTTTACATTTTTTTGAATTTTTTTTACTATTTATTAAGATGGATATAAAAATTCAATGGTCTTAATATAGTAATTTTCTTAAATGCTTAATAAATAGTAAAAAATTCCAAAAAATGTAAAATTTGATCTGCAAGCATATTTTAATATATCTATTATGTTGAACGGTTTGAATCGACTATTTTAATTTTGAAAACTTTTGAAAATTAAAAGTGTAATTTGATGTCAAAAAAAAAAATGTAATTGGATCCCTCCTCATGATATATGTATTTATGAAATTAAACAAAGTACGTACACCTTGATGAACTGCAATATATATACAATTGGCACGTTATTTCATTTACCTAGCTAATCTTAGATTTGAGAAAATGACACGTGCATACGAGGCAAAGCTAAACTAAAAAGATGGTACAAGTAGAATATTTATCTACTTTCTTTTTGAAACGATGAGGCACGGAATGAATATACTGTTACGTATCGCCATCTTTATGTCAATGCAAACTATTCATAACCAAAATCCTCCAATACGTACTGCTCGAATTTCAAAGCACAAATCGTCGGTCACGCAAAAGTGTGAGATATCTCAGAAGAATACGCACTCCTCCAATGCTAACCTCCCAGGTTTCCATCTGATGTTCTCGCATGATTGCTATGCGTGTGGATGGCATCTATCTCTCGCGTGCCTCTTCTAATCTGTTTCCCACCATAAGATGCCTTGTTGCTAGCAAGGTAATTCATAAATTGACATACTGCATCATTGGAAAGGAACCCGGCCGGGACAGTCTGATACATCGACATCGATCGGATAAAATGCTGTACGTTTCCCAGTAGAAGCCATCCATTTGACATTAAGATTCGTGCAGACTACTGTAAAATTTGTGCGGATCAAGCATGTGCGAATCTTACACCTGATTTATTTAGTCTGATGTCCATTGGATCGCCTTCCACTCCCATAACAAATCGCACAAAGAATTATCTATGAGTGCTGCTTCAGAACAACTGATCGTGATGAATTGATAGTTTGATACTCTATATGTGCACATTAATTGCAGCACACCAAATTACCAGCCAAGGCGGCAACAAGGACTGGGAAAACAACTGAAATTTGTGTCAATTCTGTATATTTTTTAATATGCTACATGTTGATATAATCACTTTTGCAGTTTAGTTAATGTATCAGTTTAGACTTCTTGATTTATCAGTAGAGATCAAATTTTATATATATACATATATAGAGGTTGGCTACTCTACTTACATAAGCATATGAGGGTATATGCTTATAAGTCATTTTTTCGTTTTCAAAATCCAAAAATTCGATCTACGCTGCTAGATGTAATCACTATATTGAAATGTGCTTAGAGACCAAATTTTACATTTTTCTGAATTTTTTACTATTTATTAAGCCACTTTGAAAATCATTGATCTTACGGTGGCTTAACAAAATAGTAAAATCAGAAGCTACCGTTGGATTAACGATTTTCAAAGTGGCTTAATAAATAGTAAAAAAATTCATAAAAATGTAAAATTTGGTCTCCAAGCACATTTAAATATAGAGATCACATCTAATGGTTTAGATCGACTTTTTGGATTTTGAAAATGAAAAAAATGACTTATAAGCATATACCCTCATATGCTCATGTAAATAGAGGAGCCAACCTCTATATATGTATATATATCAAATTTGACCTCTACTGATAAATCAAGAAGTCTAAACTGATACATTGACCAAACTACAAAAGTGATTATATCAGCATGTAGCATATTAAAAAATACACAGAATTGACACAAATTTCAATTTATTTGGACTTTTCTATAGTTAGTTATAAATTTTTAAAATTCAGCTTTCGAAAAAACTTTAAACAGACATAACTTTGGCTAGGAAAGTTGAATTTGTGCGTATGACAACTTTTCAGAAGGAGGGGGGGACGAAATGGATCCAAATATCGCCCCGGGGGTTGCTTGTGGGCATCCAAAGCATCAAAATTTCAAAAAAAATATTGTTTAGTGCCTCAAAAATTCAATTTAAGTTTTTGTTCAACGATGACGTATAACGGTCGATATTTTGTTTAGTATATTTTAGATTGTTTAGTGTAATTATTAATTGTTTAATTTTTTAGTTTGCATACAAAGCAATTCAGCTTTTTGTATAATTATATTATATTATATAATTGTAAAAAAACCTAAATTATATATAGTTATATGTAATTATATTATATATACATATACATATACATACACATATATTATATTATACATATATTAATTAAATTTATGCAATAATTAATGTTATAACGTATTTATTGCTTAATTAAATGATTTTAACATATTAAATTAAATAGCAACACATTAAGATAAATAGCATTACATGTATGTTGCTAACATTACTCACATCTTCTATACATGAACATGGAACATAAACTCTTGTTTGGTGTCTGTTGGTCAATCGGAACCGTTTAAATTAAAAAGCACTACATTTCCTGTCTTGTATCCAAGTTTGATCAAATTTTATTTTTATTTACCCATCCATCTAGTTGATTGAAAATTGAAGTATCGTATGGTCATAAACACTTCATGTTGGATCGAAGCCCATACATAATAAAACTTATGAACTTTTATGTTGGTTATGTTCAATGTTCTTCCTCAATCATTTTAGAACAGATTTGGAAAGATTTTATTGCAGATCGACTCTTGATTTCCCGCATGAAAATGAAAAGTTGGAAACTACTTTAATCTATTGTTTTAAAATAATTCATAATTATTTTTAGAGTAATTGATTTAAGAAATTTTTGATTTATATTTTATTGTTTTAAAGTAATTGATTTCAGATATTTTAAAGTAATTGATTTAAGTACCATTATTTTAAAATAATTAGTAATTTTGATTTATATTTTATTATAACAAAAATTATTGAGTTCAAATATGCAACCATGTCAAATGAATTTTAATTTATAATTTATTGGTTTACAAAGAAAAAAACAGAGAAAAAAGCAAAAAAAAATATGTTGTTTCGGCCTCTGTTCAGGAACAGAGACTGAAACAGAGAAAAACCTAGCCTTCCCGTGAACCCGGACCGCCCTGCCCCTAAACTCGAGATGGGCACGGGTTTGAAATGGGCAAGGCAAGGGTTCTCAAAATTAAACCTGTGATGCCCGGTCTGTTGTACCCGTGTACCCATTGTAGCCATGCCCGTTCTACCCGTCGCCGGCAACGGGTTTTGCCCGGTCCACCCTGCCCGTCCCGTTTGCAAATCACTACCCATACCCACTAAGAATTAATCTTATCCATACTCTACTCATACCCGTTAAGAATTTACATTACCCTACCCTACCCATACTCGTTAAGATTAGCGGATAACAAAATGGTAGTAGGCGAATAACAAATAATATAAATATAATAGTCTTATTACTTTTATAAATAAACCATCTAAACTTATCATGTCATACATATGCAATCACAATTACTAATATAAAATTAAAATATAAATATGCAATTATTTCTAAGTAATAATTTTTTATTAAGCAAAAAAAATCAAAATCACAAACATCTCTTCTAACAAATTCAATTTCTTAACTAAATAATAAAATATTCAAATAAAAAGTAAAATGTTTAGCATAATATTCTTCTTATGATATAATTTATTTTATATAATTACCCGTTAACTAACGGATACAAAATAATCTTTACCCATATCTGTACCTATTTATCTAACGAAAAAAATCCGTACCCATATCCAATAAATTAACGAAATTTTTTTTGAGATGGGCTACGGTGAGTTGCGAAGTAAAGCGATTATTTTACTTCACGCTCATATTTTGTGATTTTAAAGTTCAAAACGTCGATCCGAACCGTTCATCTTGTTCTCCATATTGAAATGTGCTTGGAAACCAAATTTTATATTTTTTGGAAATATTTTACTATTTATTAAGCAATTTTCAAAGTCACTGATTTGATGGTCCATAAAATTTTACTGTTTTTTACTGTTCATAGCAAAACAATAATTTTAAAAAATGCTTAATAAATAGTAAAAACAATTCCAAAAAATATAAAATTTGGTCTCCAAGCACATTTCAATACGGATTAAACATCTAACGGTTTGAATTGGTCGTTTGGACTTTCAAAATAAGAATACCGTGTGAAGTAGAAACACATTTTACTTCGCAACTCATTGTAGCCCATCTCATTTTTTTGTACCCATATCTACCTTATTGAATATGATACGGGTAAGAAAAATGGGTAAACAGGTGTCATTGACACCCAATAAGCATATGTGACCGCATTTTAAAACGCTGGATTTTATTATGTTTGTTTTAGATTTGTAAGAAATTAATGTTATATTTGTTAGAAAACATTTATGCTTTTGTTTTGAATTTTATTTGTTTATGTTGCTATATTTTATTTTATTTTAGTTTGTCTTTTAAAAAAATTGAATTACAATATTATGTGATAAGGTTTATAGTAATCAAAACATAAAATTGTAATTTTTATAAGTAGAACATCAAGAAAAATAAAATTCTCAATTTATAATTTAGGTTTACAGTATCCAAAATTTTAGTTTATAGAGTTATGTGATAGAGTTTAAAATATTCAAGACATAAAATTATAGCTTTTAGATGCATGACATAAAAAAAAAGATAAAATTTAAAAGTTATATTTACAATATTTAAAGCAAGTTCTGTTATAAGATATATGATATTAAAAAAATTAGATTGATTTATATTGCATTTTATATAATTTTTTACTTAGTAATTTATGATAAAATTCAATTTATCCTACATTTATGCAGTTTTTAATTATTAATTTATACAATATTTTATTATTTCATTTAATTAATAATTTACATTTTTAAAATAATGTGTTAAAAATCATACATTAGATTAAAAATTATATTTTTATATTTTGTGATATTAGGTACATGATATATTTAGTGCATATATTTATTTGTTATATGTTTGAATTACATGATATATGTTGTCAATTTATTTGTAAATTACCGTTATTCGTTTCATTACTATCTAAATGGGTAAAGGTAAGGTATGTATAAACTACTATTTAATAGATAAGAGTAGAGTATGGGCAAAATAAATTTTAAGTGAATATGTGTATGAAAATACCTCCACCTTACCCGTACTGTACCATACTTATTGACACTCCTATATCCATACTCGGTAAGTTAATGAATAAAAAGAGGCCATTGACACCCTATGTGCAACAACAAAAAAGCAACCCTAGCGGCCTAGCATCGATGGCATGAGAGCAAAGTCAGTACAACAGACAACAGTGTTTTTTTAGGTTATAGTTATACATAAGACATAACACATTCATCTTAATCCTAACCTCAAAAAAAGAGAGAATATAAATTGGTCTATTAAATACTAAACAATCACTTCTCGGTATGTAAATCTCAGATATTCACACACATAGAAGCTCATCAAATTTTAAAGAGATATTCTCTTTCGAATATACATTATGTATGATTAATGTTTACAAAATAAAATAATCTCATTTACCTCATTTCTCTATTTTTTTTTTCCGCTCGATGAACTCCATTTTTGTGAGTTATCGTCTAAATCGTCATATTTGTCTCTGCCTCTGCCTCCTCTTCCACTTTCCTCCAGCGCCATCTCTTTGACCGCTCACACTTAATTCTTCTCTCTCGTCCTTTCTTCCCTCTGTTTTAAAAGATGCAAGATCGAAACCCGTAGATCACTAATTGCAAGATCACTAGAGCGAGGAGAATAATTTTGCCCCTTTAGTTAAGCAGCGGAGTTTTGCAATCCGGCAATTCAAGTTAATCTTCAATAATTTACTCTCTTTTTTTTCTATAGATTTCATTATTGAATGAGTGTAATTGCATGTTTATTAAAGTATATTAATTTTTCAAATTAAGAAGTCTATAAAATGAATAATCTTAGTTATCCTACTTCCCATTTTGGATTTTATATGAACCTTAAAACTTTTGATGTTTAATTTGGGACAATATAGTAGATAATATATATCATATATTATCAGTACCAAAAAAGACCTTTGTATAAATTTCTGAAATTTGTAATTAGTCAATATCAAATCGAGATTTCTGAATTTCTAAATTATCATTTAAAAAAAAAATACATAGTTGTCTTGTCCTTTTGAAGAAATTCCAATCTTAATAAAACAGTGACTATGACACAGCTGTACATTGCCTCATTCATGACACAGCTATGGAAATTGAGAGATGGAGAACTAGTGTGTAATCATTGTAATTATAGCATTGGGTAGGGGGCAAAGAGGAAGAGTTTCAGTGGTTGTTATTTGTAATTATGAGAATAGCTGCAGTCTCTCTTATTCCAAAAGGAATTTTGTAAATCATCTTTTAACAATATATTTGTTGACGGCAGTTGCCATCAACCATCAAAAAAATAAAAATAAAACAGTAACTGAAAGAACACACTAAATAGATCTATATGAAAAGAAAGAACTTACTAGAAACAGGAAATAGCATCCAACTTGCTGTACCAGTACCGCTACAGCTTCAGTACCAACACTATGTTATCCCGTACCAGTAACATCCTTAGCAGATTTTTTTTCCCCAAGGATTTATCTTCTAAAGCTCAGCTTTCAATCTATTATGGTGGTAAAGATGCATCCCTCCTCAGGACTATGTTCCGCTGCTTACAATGGAGTAGCACATCGGCATCAGTACCAGTACAGTACTGGATTGTTGGGTGGTTGAGTTTGTAGTTCGCATCGGTTTGTCACAATCTAAAGAATAGATATTCTGAGGAGTAAATATGGGGTAGCCTAGTAGCCGGTGAAGCTCTATCCGCCGACAGAGAATATTCGTAATTTTGTACCCGGCATGCTATAGATGCGCCATCATCATCTCAATAACAGTACAATGTTGTGGTAGGCTAGGTTCTTGACCAGAAAACCACTATTCTCTCGAGGAATGCATAATGTTTCGCAAAAGAATGCATTTTTTCTCACCTTCTGATTTAGCCCCCAAAAAAGCATCGTCCAATTCTATTAATTGGTTAATCACTCACTTTAAAAGTCTGAAAACGCTCATGGAGTTTACTGGTCCAGCATGAATTACCTTGTGTATTCAAATCATTTATTAATAAGTGAGAATAATGTGCAGTAGTTATAAGTCTGAACTATTTACTGATAAATGCGAGTGAACCATGAAAATATGTTATTTAATATATAATTCATACTTTTTACTAATGAAATAATATATAATTCAAACTTCATTGCAAATTGTAAAAAAATAAAAAATTATATATGGACTAGATCGAACAGTCAATGAAAGTTTTATTTTCTCATTTCACATAGCAATATAGAGATAAAGTTCAGTTTTTGTTTTGGTTTTATTGCTCGAGCTTAGAGTTTAGGGTTTGGAATAAATTGAGAAAACCTCTTGTTATAATTAATTACACTTTTTTCCTTTGTGAAAGCCAAACTATTTCAAGCTTTATATATCACATGTATCATATGTTTCCCTCTAGTTCTAGAAATTTTACCAATAAAGTAGATGCTGCCACGGCATCAGGTCTCAGGTAAATCCATAAAATGGGCGAAATTACAGTTTATGTGTTTTGATTTTTCTGTGAACGATAAACGACATGCTTGAAATAGCGGATAAGTTCATAGTAATTTTAAAAATATCCAAAAGCTCTAAGAATATTTAAGAATATTTAAATATATGATACAAAGCATCTGAACTTTTTAAAAGTTTCGTCTATGCACGTGAAATGAAGGACATAAGTCAATTAAAATGTTTTAAAAAAAGCTCATATCACAGTCGTATAAATGTAAATTCAGGAAAGCAACTGCTTCAGTTCCGTGCGGCCCTGTATTCTCTGATCGATCATATATACCTGGAATACGACGATGCTGTAAATGTTGGATGACGACAATTGGTATGGAATACATATCTCATCATAATGATGGATAATAACAGAATCTTATGCGCATTTCACATTTTCATACAAACATGAGTTCGAATTGGAGGTGATCCAAGTGTATAAGACCAAATTTTTAATTGGAGTTGTTTGATCCATATAAAAATTCGTCCATATAATTTTTAATTTGTGTGAATTGATCTTATCACAGATCAAATGATTTCCAACTAAATATCTGATCAAATTCGATCCAATATTAGGCCGAAAAATGGAGCATTATTGTCCGTTCGAATTCGCTCCAAATCCAGTCGAATACGGATAAACATCCCGATATTTTATCGGATATCCGTATAGATCTGAAACCCTATATTCAATTTATTCATATAGATGCTACTTTTTTCCGATTATTCAGTCTTGATCCGGTACCAAACCGGATTCGCATCGGTACTGAACCGGGTAATTTGAATATGAAATGATTTATTATAACAATATTTCGATCTATTTTCAAATTTCAAAAAATCGGTCCGAACCGTTAAACATAATTCCTTATGAAATTATACTTGCAAATCATATTTTATATTTTTTTAGGATTTATTACTATTTTTAAGATAGGTAGAAAATCACTACTTTGAATGGTTCAAATTTCCAAATTAAGTAATTTTCTACTTATCTAAAAAGATAATAAAAAGATTTAAAAAATGTAAAGTTTAGTATTATTGAATTTAGAAGAAGAATAGAAGTGATGAACAATAATATTTTATTAAGTACGTTATAAATTTTACAAGGTCTATACATCAATATTTATAGCCTAAAATACTACTATCCATTGGGCTATTTCCTAAATTACAATGGTTGTAATCAACATCCTAATTGTGTCTCAATTACAAAGAGTTACTAGCCGTTACTAAGATCAAGCTAGGTACTAAAAATGGCTTGACAGCTATACAATTGGAGGCTAGCTTATATGTTGCCTAAAATATGTCACTGATGAATAATCTCTAAGACATATCTTTATTCTTTAATAAGCATATAAGTACATTTTTATGTGAAGATTATATTCAGCGATTGATTCAGATTGACTATTTAAACTTTTATGCCTAAGCGATGGGTTCAATCCTTATAATTAAATCGTAGAATTAGCCAAGTTATTTTGTATGAAAGATCCACGGTTATGTAAACAAAACGAATGGATAAGATGAAAAGACGAATTCAACCTTGTTAAAAGAAAAAGAATGTGACCTTCTTATTTGATTCAACTAATTTACTCAATTTCGATTTCATGATCAACTTATATCATCGATTTTGATTTCATGATCAACTTCTCTTGTGGAATAATCAACAAGCTATAGCTATATATTCAACACAAATATGAACATAATTTATCTGGTTTCGGTTAGCCCATCAAAGTAATTAGTCAATGCCAAAAAAAAGTCATTTGAAATGTTATTAAGTAAAATATGAACATAATTTTTTTATAGAAATAATAATAAATAAGTTTAGTCGGTGTTGTATATAGATATAGACATATCCTCCCGCGTATTAATTTTTCTTGAGGGTACTTCAATTTGTGTACAGAATTTTCTCCTGTGAATATAACTGTAAAATAGTTTTTTCAAGTCTCTTTCCACACTTTATTGCGTTATTTTTTTTATTAAAAAAATATATATTTCTGTTGTGAATATGTTGCATATATATTTTTGTCAGTGCCTGTCTCTCTCAAACATACTTCATTGCGAAGTGACATATTGCAATCTATTCCTTTTAGAGGCTGCTCTATTGAATGAAAAAAACACACACACACACACCATTCTTGTATTAATTAACCATATATTGAGAGATATCAATATGATGGTTATTCTTTAGATTAAAAAAAATGTATGTTGACTTTTAAAAGAAAGTATAGGATATAAATGATAATAGTTTTTTTTTAGAGTAGAGGTTAGAGGTCACGCTATTTAATTATTAATATTTATATTATTAAAATTACAAAGAATTTTTCTCCATTCAAATTCAAACTAATGACTTTTCACTTCAGACCAAAGGCCATTTGAATTTCCAGCATGAACATTTGACACTAGATAAAATGCTAGTTTTTAAATAGTTTTGTGCTTTAAGAAAATATCAAACAATTAATTAATCAAATATATATTGGATCATAATATAGTTTTGATTTTTAAGAAAATATCAAACAATTTATAATTCGAGGTTGTCAATTTATGCATTACTTTTCTAGATGCAAGGCATCTTATGATAGGAAATGGATAGGATTTAGAGCTTCAAAGGTGCCATCCAATCACAAACCATATGAAATGGACATGGCTAGTTGCATGATCACAGAAATAAAGGTGGTGGTATAGTATATTCATTCTTAACCTCGTTGTTAAAAAAGAAAGTAGATTCTAGCTCTACTTTTTTTTAACTCGAAATTAATGATGATTAAACTGTTCAAATTATTTTTATTAACAAAAATTAATGAACTCTGATTATACGACTTTCAACATATATATATACATGATAATGTTTTAGCTAGTCAATTACGCCAGACATATATATATAGTTCTTCTAGTTTCCTCCTCCTCATTTTTACCCACAACTCTAATTAGTTTAAGAACAGAAAAACATTGAGCACATTAATTTATCGATCATCATAGTGGTCATTTAATAATTTAACAATTAAGCGAATTAAAACGGCTGATAAATTTATGATGCCAATACTTTTTCAAAAAGTATGTTTTCCCCCTCATTTTATGAAGTCCAAATTATAAATATAACACATCCTTTAATTATCCACCTCATTTTTACTAAACTCAAGTTGCACTACTTGCAGGGAAATTTTGATAACACCGTAAAATTATCATAAGCTTACTTACAAAGAAATTAAGTAACATCCAAAATAATATAGTTGTTACACCTTAATTAGATATCTAGCTTAAGCTAGCCTTACCATTAGTCAAATACATAATTTGTACAAAAGTTATTGTGCACGATTAATGAGTATTAAAGAGTATTTAAAAATACTGTTTCGCCCGATGTGTAAAATGAGTATTAAAATATTTTGTCCAAAATGTTGCAAAAAAACAAAAAAAATTCCAGTTCGGATCCGGACTTTTCAAGTAATGGAGAGGATGTGAATTTAAATATTGTACAAAAATAAAGTGGACTCGCCTATTCATATTTCAATATAATATTCATGATGGCTATGTCTTTTTAATAGAATATATATATATATATATATATATATATATATATATATAATTATGTCTTATTTTGAATAAAAAAATATAGATAGTTTATGATATTATTAAAGATATTTTGAATAGCAATTTGGACATTATACTGGTTCAATATAAACATTCTAATTTATAAATTAATTTTGTATACTTATTACTTTATGTGACTTTAGATAATATTAATAATTAGTAGAAATATAAAATATAATTTTTTAAACAAAAACGCTATGTAAGATAGCTTTTGTTATAGCTACGCTATTCGCAATAGTTTTTTTTTTTAGTCTTTTCCGCTATGACGTGATAATCATTATTTAGAACCTTGGAATTTATAAAAAAAAATTATTATGATTTACTGAATTGAAATATGATGATCGGGTGGCTTTTAAGGGATGAGCATCCGCTGCTTTTCTTAAAGAAAAAGCAAGAACCTGCTATCATTTTTACTTTCTATCTCTCACTTCAAAGATGAGGAGAGAGAAAAAGAGGAGAGAGATAGATAGATAGATAGATAGATAGATAGATAGATAGATAGAAGAGCACAAAATAACAAGAAATTGAAGAGCAGTTGATCCCATTCCGGCTTTTGAGTGTGTATCCTGTGAAATATCTCAACTTTTGCTTGATCGACATGTACGGTCCCTATTCAGGGATAGCGCGAATCTCAAGGCGATGCATTATTTATTGATATTAATCATTATTAAAACAGGGTGATGCATAAGATTATCCAACATATTATAGCGCGTAGCATTATTTTAGTACATTAATTAGAACAAGGCGATGCATAAGATCATGATATCCATCTTCAATATATAATATTAGCAAATCAACCAGGTAGTTGCCACAAATTTATTCTCCTTGGAGCAACTGACATATATAATAGAGTTAGACTAATATGACATTGGTGTTATTTGAAACTAAATAACATCACATCTTAAACTCTTAGATCTGCTTTAAGATTCGTAATATCCGTTTTTACTGTTCAAGTACTTTATTTTGTACGAATCTTAAAACAGATTTAAGGGTTTAAGATGTGGTGTTATTTAGTTTCAAATAACACCAATGTCATATTAGCCTAACTCTATATAATAAAGATACACATACAATCACACACAATCAGCATTAATTAAGCATAGATAAGCATAAACTGTGTTTATGCAGTTAATTAAAGCATCTAATTTGTCAGGCCTGAAATCTCCTGCCACCGGAACCAGACTCCCTCTGGCAGTTGAAGTACATGGCGGCAACAATATCGAGGTGGTGCTCCCTTGCAAAACTCCGGCAGTTGAAGTTCTGGCGCATGTCAGGCGGGAATACTGTTGCCCGACCGAGCTGACGGTACAACACGAAAACCATGCGATGGATTCCAGATCTTGGTTCCGGTCTCTCATAGAATATCACCTCTTGTCCTGCATTATATAATTAGTATTTACATTTAGTAAATAAAAGCTAGCACTCATAAAACGATAAAATCCTCTTGAAGATGTTATATATATGGGCATTATTAATGAAGTGCCATATTGGTGCAATAAAACATCTCATAAATCATAATGAATGATGCCTTATAACTAATGCAACCAGGGAAGTTTTTAGATTTTGTTGTTTAAACTTCATTATAAACATCATTACGATAAAATTGGCAAGTTAATAAATAATCAGGTGCAAAGTCGGTTATCATATTATAAGTTTCATAATGTTGAGTGTTAATAATAAACAGGGTTTGTTTTTGCGTACTTCCGGCGTGATTAACTGAACACCTATATTTTTCATCTTTCCGAGTTAACAAGGTTTCAAACCTATATTTTCACATGAAGATCAATTCTTAACTAGCTAACTATAATAGACGTGTTTCTCGTGCTTCTAAGAATATTAAAGAAAATCATAAAATAATAAAAAAAATGCAAAATGATGAAAAGGTTTAACATATATACCATAGGAGACATCTGTGCTTCCAGGGATGTCAGTCACCATCCTATGATAGAAAGATAAGAAAAAAAAAAATTATGTTCATGGTCTCTCTCCCCCTTAATGTGTCGAGACAAATCAACCAATTAAGACGAGCTAAAAAATTTCCATTACATGAAACATTATTAATTGTTGCGTGCACTGTTCAACATCATTTATTTGACATTTAATATACAAATGTAATGTAAAATATACAAAATGATACACTCAAATAAATGCCTGTATATATAAAGACCAATATCACATCAATCTCAAAAATTAATTCTGTGTGTATACATATGATGCTAGCAAGTACACTAATATTGTCAATGCCAGTAAATTCAACAAATTGAAGAAATGGAGATTATATATTGAGCTCACCAATGCAAGTACTCCCTTAGATTTGGGTTACTTGGACTAGGTGCATCTGGATCCACCAATACCTTTCAAAGTAAAAGAAAAAAAAAGGGTAAGGAAAGCAACAATACCGGCCGTGCACCTGTAGCTAGGTGAGCAAATTAGTGTTGCACAAGATATTTTCATTTGAAAAAGACATTTTCACTGAGTGCCTTCTTTAATATCAACAACTTTGTATATACTTAAAAGTAGTGTGTCGGCTGTGCATGTATTCACACAATTATACACACACACACACACACACAGACATATATATGATAACTCACAAGTGTGTAGAAAACTCGGAGGTCAGTACCACCGATATCAATTCTCGGTCGGTTCACAACTGCTGACGGTCGTAGTTCAGTCCCATTAAGCATCAATCTGTTGGTATAGATCACTCGAAAGGTAACTGTTGGTCTGAAGGGGTCCAACACATCCCTAATTACATGTGCCATAACCAAAGGGTCCGACATTGCGGCGAGTTAGCTAGTGAGTGAACTGAAATAACTTATAAGTTGAACTAGCTAACTGGATTCAATATATCGATCAGGATTGCTTGAAGAAGTAGTGCATTAGCGATGTCTTCTTATAGGAAGAGGAGAAGAGGGGGAATGAGAGAGGTTGCTATCAGCTTTTATGTATGCTGAATTGAGAAAAACTATGTTTTAGGCTAATGAAGTTAGTGATTAGTGGATATATATATAGTCTGTCATGTTCATGCAAAGCTTTCTAGCTAAAACTATGCTGCTAGCGTCTTCTTACATGGTATAGGTAAAAGAGATGTTGCATCGGATATTACTTTTAGTTGTTAGGAAAGCATCTTTCATGCAAAAGTTGAACGAGGGAACAATTTAGCGTAATCTAATCAGACGCCACGTACGCCACTTGAAATAGAGCTAAAGATTCCAAAGTAGTCCACGTGAAAAGTCGGTCCATATATACATGAATATTCTTTTTTTCAAATTTTTATTAAAGTAGTAGCTAAATCTGACGTACACATTTCGTTTTCAAATTACATCATTCGGTCATTAATCTAAAATTTGACTATTATAAATTAAATAACTATGTATTTAATATACTATATATCAATTTTATGTTCATATTGAAAGTGACCGTTTATTATATATATACATATGGACCTTTAATTGTAAAACTTAAGGGTAATATTTAATAATATTGATGGATTAAATTGACTAATAATTATTTAATAAGACAACTAAGGGTTCATTGCGCTGATTATATTAGTTTGGTCTCCCAGAATACAAAGCATCCTGAACTTATGCTTGTTATCTCATTGGACAGGTGTGTGAGAGAATTTAAAGAAGATAGAATTCAAATGATACCCTTTAAATTAAGAAAAAAATTTATTCTGAAAGAACCAAATTGTTGTCGCTCTCATACAGAAGGGAGATGTTGATTTAGGTATATTTTCACACTTCATTTTTTTATATTTAACATATATAGATGATCCTGACAGTAGAGATAATAGTTTCGTTGGCCCCTACATTTTTAACATACATTCTGTTAAGAATGCATTATGAATAAGAGCAATGGATTTCAAAACAGTAAAACAAATCAATTTAAATAATAATATGAATATCAAGTTAAGTATTTTTCTAATATAAAAATTTGCATCGATCACATTTCCATAATTAGGTTTAATTTTCTTATATCCAAAATATTTTACCTTTTATTATATGTAAATTTTTATGATGTCATTTTTTTTCCAATTTACTAACAGTAAACTAACGAAATAAAATCTTTCAAACATAAATTTTAGTTATTAGATATGCTAAAACAAAATATGCTTTAAAATTTTTAATGTAAACTACACCAGTGGAAAAACTGAAATCAGTATCGGCCTATATGGATTGGTTATATGAAACAACCGATACTAATATCTATCTAGATCGGTTTTAAAAAAAAAACGATCCTAAAAACTATTCAGATCAGCTTTTTAAGTGAACCGATCCTAATACTATGCTAATTAGGATCGGTTCTTTGTAAAAACCGATTCTAATAATATTAAGATCAATTATTTTAAAGAACCAATCCTAATAGTGCATTCATTAGGTTTGGTTCTTCAAAAAAACTGATTCTAATAGTATTAAGATCAGTTATATAAAGAACCGATCCTAATGTATGCACTATTAGGATCGGTTCTTTATAATAACCGATCCTAATTCTATTAGGATTGATCTTTACCAAGATCCTAGTTCTTTATAATACCATATCACAAACGCAGTAACTTGATCCTAGATGTATTATATTCACTTTATATTCAAAATACAAGATATTTGGTGTTATTTTGTGGTAAAAATCAGATCGAATATGTATATAATTTAGGCCTATCAACAATAATCAAATAAGCCAATTATTTTCTAAAAAAATAGAAGTTGACATCATTGAGGCAATTTAACTATAATTTCTTTTGTATATTTGAATAAAATAAATTATTAAGAATCAAGGCCAAATTCTTAATTAGTGTTATCTTTAGACTTATGATATCCAACTGACGAATCAAAGTTATAAAGAGTTACGACATCACTTCATAAATAATGGAAATGATTGTTTTAGCCCCCTGTGCCAAGGATTTATTATTTCAAATATTTATGGGGCACCTGTTTCAGGAGGAAAGGCTGCACCACTCTCCACATATAATGGAGATGATTACTTTGTTTTATTTTTATTTATTTATTTATATTTTGTTTTTTCGAATTAATCGATCCTAATTCTGTAAAAAAAAAAATTGAAACAACCGATCCTAAGTTTTTTTTTTTTATGTTGGTTCTGCAAAAAAAAGAAAAATTAGGATCGGTTTTTTGAAACAACTAACCCTAATTCTAATTTGGCGCTAGGGTTTATTTTCATTTCGCGCCTCTGTACTTAGCTAAAAATTTTGAGTCTCAATACTATTACGACAGTTCAATAAATAACAGAACCTAATAACTCCCTATATAACCTGCTTAGGGTTCTTATTTTCATTTGACATCTCTCATTTTCAACTTAGCATCTCTCTGTCTCCCCATCTCCTCCGTGTCTCTCTCTCTCTGTCTCCGTCTCTCCTTCTCAAAGCCGAGGACATCTCGGCTCAAGTTTGTCTCTGTCTTTTAATTTTTTTTATTGTTTCAAAAATTAATTAATGGTGTTTGTACATTGTTTAACAGTCTTGAGGACATCTCGCTCAAGTTACTTAATCATCCGGCCGATCAACTATCACGGTATTAGTTTTATCTAATTTTCTCATTATTATACTTTTAAAACACCTTTTTTTTGTATTTTTCATTGGAAAATATTTTTCCATCTAATTGTTTCATTTGTTTTTCTTTTTTAGGTCTTTTCTAATCTCAAGTGATGTAATTGCAAAAGAGGTCATTATTATTTATTTTTATTGTTGTGCTTTACATTAATTGCATAAATATGTATATTGCATAAATGTGTGTTAATTGAAAAAATAGCTCAATCAGTCACTTGTATGTTTGTTAATTAAATTTTTTGGATTAAATTTTTTTGTTATAATATGTAATGCATTATAATTTGGACTCACAAAATGTTGGTTCTGCAAAAAAGAAAAAGAAAAAAGAATTAGGATCGGTTATTTCAAATAACCGATCCTAATAGTACTATTAGGATTGGTTTTTTGAAACAATCGATCCTTATAGTACTATTAGGATCGGTTTTTTGAAACAATCGATCCTAATTTCTTTTTTTAATGGTTCTGCAAAAAAAATGCATTAGGATCAGTTGTTTCAAATAACTGATCCTAATAGTACTATTAGGATCGGTTTTTTTAAACAATTGATCCTAATTCCTTTTTTTTGGCGGAAACTCGAATAATGATCGGTTGTTTCAAATAACTGATCCTAATTAGTACTATTAGAATCGGTTATTTGAAACAACCGGTCCTAATTCAAACTTTTAGGATCGGTTGTGTTTAACCGATTCAGATTAGTGTAGTATTAGTATCGCCTTGATCAGGATCGGTTAAAATCTGATACTGTGTGTAAATAACCGATCCTAATTCCAGTTTTTCCACTTGTGTTAGAATCATCATCAAGTATTTAAGTGTTTCTTTTGAAAACAAATTAATTAACTTAATTAATCTAGTCTGCAAATAAAATATATAGGAGTGATCATCGAAGCAATTATTTTGCATGTGATGAAACTTCATCTATCTTAACTAGGCTCATCAGGACTACTATAATAGAATGCAAACTTTTTGGGACCCAACCCTCTATCTGTTCAGAGAAGATCTGAGCCGTTCATTCTATGAATCTCAGCCACTCATCAAAACTGATCTCAATCTCAGCCTTTAATAAATGAGTTTGATTTTATACATTTGTTTCATGTAGTCAAGCGTGTAGAAATCTAAATTTAATTAAATATGTATTCATCACATGAAAAGCCGCATAGTAATTCAATAAAGTGTCCACGTGTTTTCCCGTCTTTCCACGCACTCCACGCGTTTTCCCAACTGAACAGGCACCAGATACGCTCCACACGAATAGGCACCGAATACGCTCCACGCGTTTTTCCAACTGTTTAAATACGCTCCACACGAATCTCGAAACACACATAATACTGACCCCTACAGCATCCCAAATAGGCACCGGACACGCGTCACGCAAAAGTTGGGATATCTCACAGGATACAGCACCCCCAATAGGCACCGGACACGCATCACGCAAAAGTTGGGATATCTCACGAATTCGCATCCTCTGAGATATCTCATATGCTGCGTGGCTTTTTCGAAAATCTCAACAGTCCAACTACGTTCTATGCAAATCTCAAAGCTAAAATAAAACTCACTCCCATGCTATCTCCGAATAGGAACCAGACACGTCGGTCATGCAAAATATAAGATCTCTCAGAGGATATGCACTCATATCTCACAGGACGCAAAAGTTGGGATATCTCAGGAATTCGTATCCTCTGGGATATCTCAAACTTTGCGTGACTTTATGGAAAATCACAACCGTTTAAATATGTTTTACACGAATCTGAAAGCACACATAATACTGACCCGTACATCACCCCGAATAGGCACCGGACACGTCGGTCACGCAAAAGTTGAGATATCTCAGAGAATACGCACTCATATCTCAAAGGATATATTTTTGGATCTTCCGTGGCCCTATTTGATGTGGTTGTTTGTGTTTTCATCTATTAACACCTCGATTGAATTAATTAATTTTTGTTTCTCTCATTATTGATTAATACATTATGACAAAATCAAATAAACATTAATTACATCTAAAAAAAGTAATTAAAATAATATTTTAATCCCGATGCAATGTATGGACACTTAACTAGTTTTTTATAAATATTTGTAATTGTAAGAATATTAATCTATGTGGGAATAAATTATCAATTTTAAGTACTCTTAAAGTTATCTACAAACAAATGAAAATACAAAACAAAAGTAGAAGATGTAAAACTTACAAATACAACCCTAATATACATGCTAATTGTGAAACACTAATTAATCTGAAAAGGCACATTCCAAGCAATCTTACCTTGACTCAAAAAGCAAAGTAACAACAAACATCCAAAAACACACAAAAAGAAGTTACTAACATCAAACTGAAACCAATTAATATATACCGTATAATAGCTAGCTGGACTTGGGGTCAGTTGAGGCTCTGTTGATGTCCCCAATAGGAACATTCTTCTTGCATTAACATTCAATCTGCACATTGAAATGACCTGTCGAACAAAATGTAACTTGATATTATTTTGCTTGTTGCACTCATTAAACATAATCCTCCATGAAGTTAATATATAGAGCTCTGACTGTCACAGCTCAGTGACATTCTTGGCATCTCCATGACTCCATCCTTTTCCAACCCGTCAATCCAAACTGTTAGAAATGTTCTCTATATTAACATATGCTTGGATATCAAATTTAATATTGTTTGGAACTTTTTTTACTATTTAATATTTATTAAAACAGTTTTAAAATTACTGATTTTAACAAATGGTGAAAAAATCATGGATCATTGAAAACAATAATTTTAAAACTAACTTAATAAATAGTAAAAAATAAAATGTAAAATGTAAAATTTAGTGAAAAAAAAAATTATAATACAGATTGAATGTTGAATGGTTTGGATCGACTTTTTGAAATTTGAAAATATAAAAACCAAAATGTTTGTTCCACGATCCCAGAACAAATGTTTTGATTCACACCGTCCAACATAATCTCTATAAATCTGTACTTGGAGGTCACTTATATATATATTTAATAATTTGTGTACTATATATGTTTTTAAAAAACTAGGAAATTACCTTATTTAAAAAATATTGAATCATTTGAAAGTTGTGGTTTCTACTTATTTAAAAATATCGAAAAATATATTGGTCCCTAAGTACATTTTCAAATGAAGATCATGTTAAACATTTTGGATAGACCGTTTAAACTTTAAAAATGACAATATAAATTTATAACACATATTTATTTGCGCTTTTCAAAGTACCATAATCTCACTCTAGTATATATAGGCTGTTTTTTTTTTTAAAATATGTTTTTATATAATAAAACATTTAGGGCACAAAATTAAGAGCATAATGTAAATTAAGCCATCGCTAATCTTAAATAAATGAGATTACTAGATACACGATGTAATTGACTAATTGTGAAACATAAAGCACACTTAATTTACTAAATACATTAACATCATTCATAGTCATAGTCATAGTCATAGTTATTTTGTTACTTAACTTTTTGTTTTATTGTATGAAGAAAAGCACATATGAGTTCAAGATTAAAAACTTGGTCAAATTAATTAATTCCTAGGACGTCGGTAAAAAAAAAAATTTTAAACTATAATATAATTTTATCATATTTTATACTTAAAAAAAATAGAAGTAGAATCTTATTATCTTTTTATAACAGCGAGGTAAAAGTGAATATACCATAGTCATACCACCCCGATTTTTTTTATTTTTATCCAAAATATAAATTTAATTTTAAAAATTAACCAAACCGACTGTGAAATTTTAAATTTACCCAAACCGATTCACGGTTAACTGGACCAAATTTCCGGTTAACTGTTAACCGGACCCTTTGAAATAGTCCGGTTAACCGTTAACCGGAAATTTGGTTTCGGTCCGGTTAACAGTTAACCGGTTCCATGGGTTCGGTTCGGTTAATGGTTCACCGAATCATTCTTTTTGCTACACAGTTAACCGAACTAAGGAATCCGGTTCACGGCTAACCGAATCCACTAAAACCGGTGAACCGTTAACCGGAAATTTGATCCGGTTAACGGTTAACCGGTTTGGATATATTTAAAATTTCACAGCCAGTTCAGTTAATTTTTAAAATTCAATTTAATTTTTAGATATAAATAAAAAAATCGGCATACCACCAGTCCCGCTCCTTTATTTTGCGTGATTACGCAACTAGCTAGTTAGGCATGATGAAAAGTCTCATGTCTATCTCAAGGTCTTTGATGCTTGCAAGAGGGATGGCAATCATGGCATCTATCGGATCTGTCGGTTCTAAAATTCTCTCTTTTTCTTATCACAAGATACCTTGCGCCTACAAAGGCAATGGATGATTTGACAACCTCAAAATCCTCAGTCATAAAACCTTAGATATTTAAAAAATAATAACAAATTACAAAATTGTTTCTACTTTAATTATTTTCTCCTCATTACCACAATCTAAAAATTCAGTTACCCATCCATTTAAAGCCATATTAAATATTTTGAATAACTCAAAATAAAAATAAAAAAAGTTTAGTGTTAACATCTACTTATCATTTTTACTGTGTGTTGTATTTTATCGCATTTTGTCTACTTATTTGCTGTAACTGCTTTTTTGCTGTGATATGCACTTTCTTTATTACTGCCTGTTGATATTTTGGTTAAGGTATTAGTTTGTTTGAACATAATCTATGCTTTCGTAATGAAACATGTGGAAAACCACTTTTATCACAAAAAACATATAAACACATCATCACCAACAGTTGTGAATGGACATCAATGGCAGTTATTACTTATTAGTACCGCTAGTCATGGCATCACCAGTGATTATATGGACCATGTACAGACGGTATACAACAAGAATATTGAGACACTTTTCGTGAGGATAAAAAGTGATTTTTCGCGACGGACTATTATTATTGTTCAGTTTTTTTTTTCGCAATGATACTTTTTGCGAGGGAGTACCATCATAAATACGTTTTTTCTCTCGCGAAAAGTGTCTACTCTGTTGTATACTGTTAGTAATTGTGACTTTTAATGACGGTTTACAATCTTAAAAAAAAGTAAAAATATAAAATTCGATTTGTAATTACATATTCATATGATAATTATATTGAACGATTCGAATTAACCGTTAAAATTAAAAAATATATATATTAATTTGTATTACTAACCAATTTATGTTATGCATATACAGTACCATAGACTCACTCTAACCATTTTTTAGATAAGTAGTATCTAGCTAGTCTACCGATTTCTTATTTAATTAAAACAAGAAATACTTCTTCATATAACTGATTATAATTATTTTGCTAACTAAAATTAGTGCATCAATAAAGAATTATATATTTACATTCATTACACCAGCTATAAGTTCTAAGTCATCTTACGTTTTTAAAGTCTAAACAGTTGATTCGAACCGTTCAATATGATCTTCATATTAAAAATATGGTTCAAATGAAATTTTACATTTTTTGGAACTTTTTTACTATTTTTTAAGGTAAGTGGAAGATCCATTCAAAAGATGTTGAACATAAAAAACAATAATTTTCTACTAATCTAAAAAAATAGTAAAAAAATGTAAAAATTTGATCCCCTAGTACATTTTAATATAGATATTTTGTTTGAACAGTTTCGATCAACTGTTTGGACTTTAAAAATAAAAAAATAACATATAAGCACATGTATGTATGTATGTATAAATTCAAAATATTTTGAACATAAAAAACAATAATTTTCTACCAATCTAAAAAAATAGTAAAAAAAAATGTAAAAGTTTGATCTCCTAGTACATTTTAATATAGATATTTTGTTGAACATTTTCAATTAATTTTTTGAACTTTGAAAATGGAAAAATAACTTATAAGCACATGTATGTATGTATGTATATGCAGGGGCGGATCCACTGTAGCACAGGGGGGGGGGGGGGTCAGCTGCCCCCCGCTGGATTTTCAAGAATAGTGCTAAAAATTTATTTTTCGGACCTCTGCCCCTCTCTGGAATTCAAATTGCCTCCCTATAGTCCATTCTGGAATTCTAATAGACGGAACAGAGCCCATATAAACTCTGAGCGAAACAAATTAGCGGAGCCCAAATAGGCGCTAATCTCAAATAGCGAAAATTAGTTGAACCAAAATGTTTTTATTATATATATATTTTTTTGAATTCAAAGGCCTCTGCTGCCAAGTTAAACCAAAATGTTGATTTCAAATTCTCTATAAATGTTGAATTGTTGATATTTTTTCAAGTAATTTAGGATTTTTATTATATTGATTGATATTTTTTTTTGTTATGTTGAATTGTACCCGATAACCTATTGGGTTTGAATCCGATAAGCTATTTGCATCCGATTATTGCCCCACCCTGACAAAAATTCAGCGTCCGCCCCTGTGTATATGCATAATAGCTTTTGTTGTAGAAGCAAGATATTTGTACGGGCCTGAGCCGTTCTTTTAATTAATGAAAAGAGAAATATATATATAGACACACACACACAATCTCTCTTCCTATATTTAAAAAGTAAATAGAAAGTACTCAAAAGTCTTAAATTTTTATGTTATGCTTCTACTTTCTAGTGAAGACCGGAAGCACAGTCATCCAGAGCTTTTCAAAGGTTCCTTACATTTCACGTGACCTGCGTCGAATTGTATTATTTTCTTTCTGAAAAAAAGTTCATATTCGGTCATAGAATTAAAGGGTCACAGTAAGCTCCAGGAAATAAATCTGCTGGGTTGCGTGCCCACGCTACCAATTTATTCCAATATAGCTAGGGATATGACGATGATGTAAAAAATTGATGGAAACGTTTGGATTACAGAATATATATCTCAACATATTGTTCATCATATTACCCAGACTAATTATTGTATTTAGACCAATTTAGATTTAGAATTTAGAATTTAGACCAATTTATATTAAATAGTTCGACTAGTGTCCAAAATTTATAATATATTATTATTACATTGTTGTATTTAGACCAAGGTTCTAAATAGTGCGTAATAGCGTCGCTATAGCGATTTCGGACCATAAAAGCTATGGCGCTATCAGCACTATATGACAATAGCATCATTTTTTTAACCATGCCGCTATGACGCAATAAACGTCATTTAAGCCTTTGATTTAGACCAAAATTGAGTAGAAATGGACCAAATCAGAAATTTATTTTTCTGTATTACCGTAGATTGTATGATTTTTTACTGATTTGTCCAAAAATGGTGATATATTATCAAATTACCATAGATATTTTTATTATTATTAGATTGTACTATTTGAAATTATCGATAGAGTGAAAAATTGACAAAATTGATGTTAGTATGGCGTCAACCAACGGTAGCAATGAAAACCGCAGTACGCAAAATAATTTATAGTTGGATTTATCACTGGCCCGTACCATATTTTCTAATATGACGAAATAGAGTATCATCCCTCTTTGCTAGTATAAATTCGAGGAACATAAGATCATAAACTCATATGTAAGTTTACATTTTGAGAAATGCAAATAATTTTTATTTTCATTTAAATGAAATAGGTAAGTTATATGTTTGTTTGTTTTGAAATTGAGCTCGGCTAGAGGATGAGGATGGAATCCGAGATCAACCCCTATCAGATTGGACCAACTAGGACTAGCTACAGATGGAGCTCGGCTAAGACCCGTTACAGAATGCTTGAGGCCCAAACCATAAGTCAACAGCAATAATTGTCTGGTGTTCTGTCTGGAGTTCTGTCTGGAGTTATGTCTAGGGTTTTGTCTGAGATTGGCTACCACATATAACTCTAGGAACTTGAAAGGAGTGGTCAAATTCTGTGTGATTTGGACATATAACTCCCAACTATTATCGTCTTGTACCGAAAGCTGTTGGAACCAGGTTTGGTTGCCTTGGCCAATATTGATCATTGTGGTAATTACCAGTTCATAATTATAGTGGTCAATACCGAGTTGCTGATACACTTCCTTATTTATACCTCTAAAATCTAAACCTGAGCCGATATTGAACATTTTCAGTGTCTGGGTACTGTAATAAGCGTCATTTGGTCATTATAATACTTTACCATCAAAATAACAAGCAATTTCAATCATAGTTGGTTGAAATAATGGACAAACCTAATAATTTTAAAAAATACACTAAATTAAAAATACTGCAAAATATAAATTTTTTGAAAAAAAAAGGAATGAAATTATAAAAATACTTATGTTGCTGCCTTCTAAAAGAATAAGGGATGAAACTTGGGCAGATATAGCAGTATGCAATCTAAACTCAGACCTAATATGTGCACCAACCCGAACTCAGACCCAAAATGCAGACAGATCCGTCCGCGTACCTAGTATGAATTCGGATTGGGGATCCATCCGCGGACTGAGTTCGAGTTTGTGGTGAAATATGAATTCATAATTAATGAGTGGTATTCATTTAATTCTTATTTATTACGTGGTAAGAAAAAAAATTGGTCTTAAGTTCACTGAGTTCCCGGTGAACTCAAGTCTAAAATCCATCGAATATGCTTTAAATAAAGAACCCGAACCATTGAAACCCGTCTACCTTACGAGTGATATGTCTATATGTAAAAATCTTAAACATGCGAATTAATTTAGTATAAAGTCAAGCAGTCAAAGGTTAATAGATTAATTTTAATGCATTCATTTTTTGAACTTTTTTTTACCACTTCACTCTATGCAAAATTAATTTTAAAATTAAAATATTTTACATGTAAACGCATTACTCATAAGGTACGCGGGTTTCAATAGTTCAGATTTATCATTTGAAGCCGATTCGTTGGGTTTTAGGCTTGAGTTCACTAAGAGACTTGGTGAACTTAAAAATACCCTAGTTTTACTCCATTTTGCAATCATATTTTATTTAGAGTGGAACTAGGGTGCTCTTAAGCTCACCAAAGTTTTGGTGAGCTTAACTCTAAAACTTATCAAATCGATTTCAAATGACGAATCCGAATCGTTGAAATCCACCTACCTTACGTGTGATGCATCTACATGTGAAATTTTTAAACATTTGAATTAATTTAATATAAAGTCAAGCGGTCAAAAAAAGTTCAAAAATGAATGCACTAAAATTAATTTATTAACCTTCTAATTTTGACCACTTGACTTTATACTAAATTAATTCGAATGTTTAAAAAATTCACATGTAGATGCATCATACGTAAGGTAGGCGGATTTCAACAGTTCGGATTCGTCATTTGAAATCAATTTTATGAATTTTAGAGTTAAGCTCACCAAAATTTTGGTGAGCTTAAGAGCACCCTAGTTCTACTCTTTTATTTATATCCGAATTTTGTAGAAACTCAATTATTAGATATTATATTATTTTTTCCGGATTTTTGAAAGTAGTAAAATTTGATATTCTAGTACATAACAACTTGGTTTGACCATTCAAATAAAAAAAAATATATGTAGGGTAAATTTTTGCAAGCACGTATCATGAATTGGTCATTTAAACTTTTTTTTGTTTCTATGCAACCATGCATTGAACTTTTTATTTGTTTAAGTCACTTTATTATTATTTTTTGTCTAAAATATTAACATGTCGATCTATATGATATTGAGAAACTTATTGGTTAATTTATCAATTTTACTTTAGTGCAAACAATTCATTTATTTTGGCTTGATTGATGTAAATTTTTTATTGTAGTGTTAGGTTGCATTGCTATTTGTATTTTTTAATCATTAGTCGACTGTCAAAATTATTCATGCGATTTGCATTAATTCACGTTTAATTTATATAGGTAATTATGCCATTTTCTTTAGTAAATTTTTGTCGAATAAAATTTAGTTTAATCGTCAAAATATACAATGGTGATAGTTTTCATAATATAGTAAAAACATTACACTCTTGTATTCTCTTTAAAAAATTTAAAGACGCAACCAAATATAAATAATAAATATTGCAGAATACTTGCTTATTGTATAAACCTAACTTTTAAGCAAAGAAATCATATAATAATGTATCAGTGAAAAACATAATTTCAATAAAATAATATATTTTATAAACATAAATTTTATGGAAAGAAGATTCTATGATAATATATGAGAGAGTTGTAAATTTTCAAGAAAATATTTAATGAAGAATAAAATTATTCATATATTATAATATTTAAATAATATTGTGTTAATAAAAAATTTATTGATTAAATAGTTTTGTATCAATTGGTTGTGTAAAGAAAAGAAAGAAAGACCTAAAGAACAAATTGGGTATAAAAAAATAAAAATAAAAAGTGGTGCTTTTAAAATAGAGTAAGTCTATAGTGCTATGGGTTGTATAGAGGACCTGTATGCAACGGTTCAATATTCAAGTTTTTAGAAGTATAACTGTCGATACAATCGTTCAATATGATTTCCATATGAATATGTACTTGCCAACCAAATTTTACATTTTTTTAAAAAAAAATATTATTTTTTAGATAGGTAGAAAATCCAATATCTGAATTGTACGGAAATTTTTACATATTTTTTACCTATCTAAAAAAATAGTAAAAAAATTCTAAAAAAATATAAAATTTAGTTTTCAAATCTATGGAGATCATGTTGAGCAGTTCGGATCAACCGTTATAATTTTGAAGACTCAAATATTGAGCCGTTACATAGAGTCTTCTATGCAACCCACAGCACCGTAGCCTTATTCTTTAGAATATTAGTTACTATTTTATTGAATCTTTTGAAGGGAAGCTGAGAAAGACAGTATGATTCAACTTTTATTCCTTCGTCCCTCTCCCCCTTTATTCCTTCGCATCTCTCTCGCTCTCTCAGCGTTCCTCTTCTCGATCCTACATCTCTCAACGAAAGGCAGTGCTTGAATTTTTATATGGGTTATTCGAATCTCTTTTCTCTTCTCCCTCGCCGAGCAAGGGTTTTTCTTTACTTTGGAATTTTAATGTGTGGGAGTGTGTGCACTTTCTTGATGTATGGCTGAGGAGTTCAAATCTGCTGGAATCCATGGGGATTTCAGAGACTCTGAAATTCTCAATCCAACCATTTATATGTTTCGTGATTTGTGCATAAAATTCTGTATGCTTTGAGATTCGTGTATGAAAAAACTTAAATGGTTGGATTTGAAATTTCAGGGACCCTGAAATCCTTGGATTTCAGCAGATTTCATTTCATGGCTGAGAAGAGGTTGCCAGGGCCAGGGGTAATACCAGCTGAGCCCGCCATATTTAGATACCCTGGAGATCAGTACAACTACAGATACATTCTCGCATTAAATTATGTAATATTCCCATGTCAGAAGGACTGCATTGCATAACAATTAATTTAGTATATAAAGGAGAAATCTGTTGGGCTGTTGGGCCGGAATAAATAATTAAGAGGAAAAACGGAGAAGAAACTGGAATTGGGCCATACTCTGTAAAACTAGGTAGAGAAAAAAAAAGAGAGAAATAATTTCGGGTTGGGCCCAATCCGGAGAAAACCGAAAAGAAAATATGTTTGAATAGCAATTGATTAAAGGGCTTTGATGATGACCTGGACTTCAAATTTAATAATTGAACCAGGCCGATGATTAATTTGAGAAATTCATTAAAATATTAATTAAATAAAGAATTGATAAAATTTGATACTGACATGTTGGAGTTAGGTTAATATGACACTAATGTTATATCAAACTAAATAACACCACATCTTAAACCCTTAGATTTGCTTTAAGGTTCGTAATATCCGCTTTTACTGTTCAAGTACTTCATTTTGTACGGATCTTAAAACAGATCTAAGGGTTTAAGATGTGGTGTTATTTAGTTTGATATAACACTAGTGTCATATTAGCCTAATTCGTTATTTTTTCCTATCAATCAGTTAGTGTATCATTCTCATACAAATTTAAATGTCATCTGATATTCCGTATTTCCATCACATAATGTTAAACATTGATCGTTTCAAATTTTAAATCATTTCATGACAAAACTTGCATTAATTTTTCTTAATCAAAATTCCAGTGTATAATGTGCATGATGTATATATTATATTCTAATAATACGATTTTTCAATTACAAGTTATGTGTATTAATTGACGAGTTAATTCTTTTTCAATGAACCCTTCTATTAATAGAAAAAATATTGTTGGCTAATTGGATTAAGAATTGAAGGAAGAATATTGGAAGACGACTTTATGGTCCTGAATAATAACCAGAAGATATAAAATGGTATCAATTGGAGAAATAATGATATCGAAGCACATATTAAAACCCTAATATGTTTTCGGAAGCATACAGATCAAAATGTACCAGTTCAAATTTAAAATTTAAAATTTCAAAAAATTAATCTGAACCGTTAGATGTGATTTCTATATTGAAAGGTACTTGGAGACCAAATTTTATATTTTTCTGAATTTTTTTTTTACTATTTATTAAGCCACTTTGAAAATTGTTGATCCAACAATGGCTTAACAAAATAGTAAAATCAAAAGCCACCGTCAGATCAGTGATTTTCAAAATGACTTAATAAATAGTAAAAAAATTTAGAAAAATGTAAAATTTGATCTCCAAACACATTTCAATATAGAGATCACATCTAACGGTTCAAATTGACTTTTTGGATTTTGAAATTTTAAATTTAAACTGGTAGCACTTCGACCCATATGTTACGAGGAAAGGACAGAGAATGGAAAATAAAAATAACACTTTAACGATAAAAGGACAAAGAATGGAAAATAAGAATAACACTTTAACAATAAAAGGACAAAGAATGAAAAATAAGAATAACACTTTAACGATAAAAGGACAGAGAATGACCCAATTTTTTTATATATATTCAAAAATTAAATCAAATTACAAAAAATAACCAAAGTACCGTTGAATTTCGATTATTACCCAATCTGGTTATCCAATAACCGAATTTGGGATAAATGTCCGGTTATCCAATAACCGAACTCAACAAATATAACCGGTTATTCACTAACCGGAAAGTTATGTTTTTTTTTTAAACAGAAATTTCGAATTTTTTTAATTTTTTGTATTAAAATATTAAAAATATTGAATATATTTCTTTGAAAATAGATGGAATACAATATAATTTGATTTATTAGAAAGACTGTAACAAATAACTCAGATTAGTATTTTTCAGGCCGGATTTTTCGCAATTGTAAGAAAAATTAATATATTTCTTTATGTGTTATTGGAAAAAAATAAAAATGCTTAGATTCTGAGTTATTGATCCCGGTTCAAAAGTCACTTCTAGGTAATGTAAAAAATATTGCGATCCATCTAGTACATTTAATTAATAAAAAGTTGTTTCTATTTTTGAAAAAAATATAAAAACTTTAATTTATTTAATAATTATTTTTCAAAAATAATTCTCAAAATAGAAACAATTTTTTATTAATCAAATTTACTAGATTGATCACAATATTTTCTAGATTACCTAGAAGTGACTTTTGAACATGGATCAATAACTCAAAATCTAAGCATTTTTATTTTTTTTCCAATAACACATAAAGAAATATATTAATTTTTCTTACAATTGCGAAAAATCTGGCCTGAAAAATACTAATCCGGGTTATTTGTTACAGTCTTTCTAATAAATCAAATTATATTGTATTCCATCTATTTTCAAAGAAATATATTCAACATTTATAATATTTTAATACAAAAAATTTAAAAAATTTGAAATTTCTGTTTAAAAAAAAAAAACTAAAACTTTCCGGTTAGTCATTAACTGGTTTCAAAAAAAAAAAAAAACATAACTTTCCTGTTAGTGAATAACCGGTTATATTTGTTGAGTTCGGTTATTGGATAACTGGACATTTATCCCAAATCCGGTTATTGGATAACCGGATTGGGTAGTTTTCGAAATTCAACACTGCTTCGGTTAGTTTTTGTAATTTGATTTAATTTTTAAATATAAATAAAAAAATCGGGAGAATGACTATGAGGAAAACGGCAGTGACATTTTTTTTTTCTATTCGTTGAGATTTTCCATCGGGAATTTGTTGTCTTGTCTTGTTTGTTTGTTGTTATATTTGTCGTTCTTGTGGTTTGCACTGTTTGGTATCAGAATTTGTTTTCTAACAATTAGTATGAGAATTTCCGTTGCCACGAGTCCTAACAAAAATCAGAATCAATTATAAATTGGGCCTACAATATTACCACAAAACTTATTAAATGTCTCTTTTATTGGGCATTATGACCTTTCGTCAGGTGTTTGATCTAATCCAGGAACCTTCTTTGCTTTTATTTTAATTTTTATTTCATTTTCAAATAAGACTAATTCAAGAAGTGTTGTCACGTCTGCATAAAATCTAACATCGTTTTCCTTGTTTTTTCTTAGAAAGAAAATTCGTCGATCATAGTACAATTATGTAAGCGCAGCCGAGTTTAGCTGTAGTAATTTAAATAAAAGAAGAGATAATTTGAGAATAATTATTTTGACAATTTTCACAATAAATTTTCAAAAATCGTCATAATTATCAAAATATGTTTTTAATAATCCAAATTGTAATCAAATAATAAATATGAATTTGTTTTACTTTGTTTTATTCATAAAATAGTACTTTAGAAGAATAGACAATTTTTATTTTGTTTTCTGCCCTATTAAAAAATGGAAAATTTACGGTTTATTGTGATTCCTCTGCACATGTAATTTGTTCACACTTTGACTTTCTGCAACTGAACTCAAATTACCTTTTGTTACGTACTGTGTGGTTTAGAAATATGAGTAAAGCTAATATACACTTAAGTGTACCAATGAACTCATACACTTAATTCTAGAACCGTACGATTCGCTTTGAGATTCGTGTATCATGACTTTTAAAGAAGCTACACGACTTTTAAAGAATTTATACAAATCTCAAAGCTAATCGTACAGTTCTAGAATTAAGTGTATGGGTTCATTGGTACACTTAAGTGTATATTAGCTTTACTCTAGAAATATAACAAAATAAACAGTTCGTATTTGTAATTAACTTTCGAAATTTTGAATTATTATGAATTATATTATGAATAATTATTTTTGTACCCGCGCTACAGTACCCGCACTGTACCCGCGCTACAGTACCCGGACTTAAAAAAAATAATGTGTTATGGTCCCCACTAATTATATTGTGTCCACTAATAATAATTCTAAAAATATATTATATAGTCTCAACTAATTATTATTCTAAAATCCCAGCAGTACTCTTTCTCTATGGTCCCCACTAATTATATGGTTCCCCTTTCAAAGTCCCTGCACTAATTCCGTGTCAACATTTCTCTAACAAAAGTAGTTGATCTCATAAAAATAAATACTTCAGTGCATAGATATAAATACTTCAGTACATAGATATAAATACTTTCTGTATCTAAATATTAATACTTTCTGTGTCATATGTAAAAGTTACTTATATATTTATACCTTCGTAAATGTAAATACTTAGAATATTAGATATCAGCACTTAAAAAAGTAAGATGTTAATACTTTGATGCGTAACTTGTTATAATAATCTCTTTTCGAGTTCTCTAATCATTTTCGCGTCAACTTTCCTCTAATAAACATAGTTTACCTCATAGGGATAAATACTTCAGTGTATAAGTATAAATACTTTCAATATTTAGATATTAATACTTTCAGTGTCATATGTAAAAAATACTTGCAAAGGTATAAATACTTGTAAGGTGAGGTATAAACACTTGCGTGACGACGAGCCTGAAAGTACGTCATCATGAATCTCATTTGAAAGAGAAAATTGCATAAATATTAATACTTTAAAAAAAATTCAAATTGTGGATTTTTTGTAGTTCCCATAGGAAGTTATATTTATACATTTAATTTTCGGTGGTTTCCGGATACTGTAGTGCGGGTACAGTGCGGGTACTGTAGCACGAGTATTGCTATCTTGGTGCTACATAATCCACACAATAAATAATTATTCACATCATAAGTATGAATACTTTTGTACATAGATATAAATACTTCCGTTCATAGGTATTAATACTTTAGGAAAAAAAATTCGAATTGTGCAGTTTTTGTAATCTCCACAAGAAATTAAATTTTAATATTTAATTTTCGGTAATTCCCCTGCAGGTACAGTGCGAGTGCTGTAGCGTGAGTACTATTATCAGCTCCCTTATATTATAGCTATGAAAACTGAAAAGGCATCAAATCACTGAATTCCTCATTAAATTATCAAAACTGTCTCCAGCAACCCCAGCCCAGGGCCCATGCCAGCTTAGCCGCCAACAAGCCCGCCGGGCGCCGGCTCATTCCCGTTTAGTAAATTCCTGTTTTGCCCCCTAGACCTTAGTCGGCTAGTCCACACCTGAACATTACTTATTTTTAAGTATTCTATTGATCTTCTGTTTCTATATTATACTCTTTTCTTTATAGCGGGTCGAAACATAGTATTTCTCTTCAGACTGCACCCGCAACGGGTATTTAGCTCGAGGAGAGCAACTGAGTGTTACTGCAGTTGCTTAAGCGGTTAAACCTCCCTTTAGTCGGCCTCGAGAGACTACGCCGGACATATCATCTCCTGGACCAGGTGTATATTATGGAGCGTTATACAAAAGACTTCATGGTAATATTCTACGTTTCGACCCACAATACATTGGAAAAATCTAACATAGAATTAGTCTACGATGGATTGTTTACAACTTGACCTTTCCTTTTTTATTCACATTTCGTCTTCATCCGCTCTCCAAGAAAGTCTCCTCTCTCTCTCTCTCTCTCTCTCTCATATTAGGTTTAAAGTACCAAATCTTCTAGTATAAGCAAATGGATGTCAAAACCAACAATGGCCAGCGCTTTACCTTGGGAAAGCAATCGTCGATGGCACCTGACCGGGGTAAGGATCTAGACGAAAGCAGTTCGGACGACATGGACCTGCCAGATAACATCGATGCCAACGTACGACTCATGTACCTCGCTAACGAAGGCGATGTCGAGGGGATCCAGGAAATCATCAATTCGGGTGTAGATGTCAATTTCAAGGACATTGACGGTCGGACAGCTCTCCACGTGGCAGCTTGTCAGAGTCAAACTGAGGTAGTGCGGATGTTACTTGAGAAAGGGGCTCAGGTCGACACTGAGGATCGCTGGGGCAGTACGGTACAGCATGGACTTGTTTCTTAGTTATTTCTTCTTTCGCAGTGTCATAATTAATCGATTGATTATTATTTGTGTTGAAAGTTAAAACCTTGGTTCTTTTGTTCTCTATGAACAGCCACTAGCTGATGCTATACATTACAAAAATAATGAAGTGATCAAGCTATTGGAGAAGCACGGTGCCAGGATGAAGGTTTGTAGGTTTATTTCACAGAGTAATTGTGTTGCAATATTATTATTATTTTTGCCTCTTTTAAAACAAATGTTATTACTTATTTTGTGTTTTGCTTGGTTGAATTGGTATTTAATCAGATAGGAAATTTTGTCAATTCCCCTTAAATCGCACAAAAGCTTGTATGATTGGTTGAATTGGGCTTAATACGAGAGTACATTTTGTTTTATATTTACTTCAATTGTACAAAAGATATTTGATTATGTAATTAGGTGGGGTCAGTTACCGCTTCTTGTACTGGTTGAAATTTTTCCAAATTTGCCACAAAAATAGTTTGAATAATTAAAGTCTCATAGAGTCTAGATTTTACTCCAGTTTTGGTTATTATCCAACAGTCCAGTATTTCAATGTGACATTTCTGACTGCTATTGTTCCCTTTGTCTGGCTTTAAGGTAGCTCCAATGCATGTAGACAATGTGCGTGAAGTGCCAGAATATGAAATTGATCCGCTTGAACTTGATTTTACTGATAGCATCCAGCTTACTAAGGTACTATGGACATTTTGTTATTGACATATTAAAGCTTCTTAATACATTTCATTTGGTATCACCCCTCTTTTGGTTATTTCCTCAGTTCATACTATTTCCAGAATAAACATGAAATTATTGAAGTGAATTACATGGAAATGCAGCTTATTAAGTTTGTTTTATATTCTTGAAGCCAAGACTAAATAATAATGATAACAACAGAAGAATAGAAGTTAAAGAAAGAAAGAAATGGAATTATGACTTTGGACAACTACATTCCGTATAGTCACCTACATTAGCTGCTATCTCTAGTTAGTTATTTTTCCGTAATATTTCTTTTGCATTTGATTAGGGTACTTTTCGTAGAGCGACATGGAGAGGGACTCAGGTTGCAGTTAAACAACTAGATGATGATTTAATAACTGACGAGGATAAAGTGTGGGTTGGTCCCCCGTTATTTCTTAAATTCTGGTTTGTTCTTTTAAGGTGTTGTCTAGACTCATAGGTAAACTCTTTTGTTACAATTTCAGAAGGGCATTCAGAGATGAACTGACATTGCTTCAGCTAGTACGACATCCGAATGTGGTACAGTTTTTAGGTGCTGTCACTCAAAGTACCCCGATGATGATTGTCACAGAATATTTGCCTAAGGTTTGTTTTTTTTTCTTAAGGATTTGGCACCAGTACCGGTACAGGTATGTGTGAGGTAGATAAGCTAAAAGAAAAGAAGTTACTGAAAAAGATTTAAATTATTATCATTGTGAAAGTAATGACTCTACCAATAGATATCAGCCATATGTGGTACTGTTTCTTCTAACACAATCATAATCATATAACTGTAGTATACTTGGTTTAGAAAATATGAAATGACACTTCTAATTTAGGGTATTAAATTTGTAATATTTTATTTGAATGAGAACACTGAATATACGTCTTTGTCTTATAAAATTTGTATGCAGGGTGATCTCCGTACTTTCTTGGGCCGTAAGGGAGCTCTAAAGACATCACTGGCTGTCAAGTTTGCACTTGACATTGCAAGGTCTTTATCATTTATTGTCCCACTTCTATTTTTCTTTTGTTCCATGCAGAAATTTACTTTCAGTTAATTTAATGGTGTTGGCAGAGGTCTGAATTACTTGCATGAGCATAAACCAGAAGCTATCATTCACCGTGATCTTGAGCCCTCGTGAGTTATTGTATTTATGTTATTAGATTTTTACGATTTTTTTTGCAATTCTGACCCAGTATTTTTTAATTACAAACTGCACTGAAGGATTTTTTTGTATATGATTTAATTCATGAATTGCTGTAAAACCGATAAAAGGTTACCATGAGAGGGGTCAAAAGGAAAGGCAAAAAGGATAAAATACTGATTGTTGTATGTAAATACTTTACAAAAGTGTGTCTGTGATTTACAAAAAATGTGGTGTATTTTCTGTTAATAAAGTTTCCAGAACAAACTATTAACCAGTGGTGTTTGCACTTTGTAAGATAACAGGAATATATTAAGGGATGATTCAGGCCATCTCAAAGTTGCTGATTTTGGCATCAGCAAGATGTTAAAATGGAGAAAAGTTAGAGAAAATCATCCTGTTAATTTTCAAAACAGTGATTGTGAGTTCCTTTTTTTCTTTTTCTTTTTAAAAAGAAATAATTGTACAGTGTTTGCTTTCCTAGGGTATAGTTAGGGGTGTACAACAGGCGGGTCGATGATATTTTATTAAAATTTGAATCCAACCCGATTACACCGGGTTAAAAAAATTCTTTACTTGACCCACCCATAACCCAACCCAACTCATCTATTTTTTTATATACGGGTTATTACGGGTTATGCGGGTTAGAAAAATCAATGCACTTGTTGGAAGATGATGCAACTTGGGAATAGAAAATTTATTATACAACCCTTACACCACTAGGCAATTCACGTGCTTAAATGAAAAATATTCTTCTCTTTGGTTGACGTTTCTCGGTAGTATACTTCAATTCAACTCATTCCATTCAATTTTGTATTAATTTTTTTTTATGAGAATCTTAGACATCTAAGTTCTTTCTTTTGATGCTCGTCCTATTAAAACCTGAGTAATTGTACCATGGTCGTGAAAAATATGAGCAAAATCTAAGAAGAAAAGACCACGTGTATACGGGCCATAAATTTACAACCTTGGTTTGTCGAAAGTTTTGGACTCTGTATTGGAATTTCTACACCTAGGTTTGGGCTCAATCTTAGACTCTGGCCTGGCCTGCTTCCTACTCCTTCAGTTAATCGGTGAGTTATATTTGAATAGAAGTGAGGCCGGGTTCGGATATAAATGGGTTATTAAGAGCAAATTCATGACCCGACCCAGGTAACGAGTTTGTCAAAATCCAACCCATACCCGACCCAGTAACATCTCAACCCAACCCAGTAAAATATGGGTCGGATCGGACGGGTCAGACGGGTCAGGTGGGTCGACAATATTTTTGTACACCCCTAGGTAGTGTCTCTCTCTGTTGGTTTTTCATATAATCGGAGTCTAGAGCAGATCCCGTAAACCATATGAAACATGCGTGTTTAGTAAAGGAATTGCTTTGTTGGTATGGTGGAATAAATTAAACTCAAAATATGGTTAAAAATCAGCTTGGTTAAGAGATAATTGAGCGTGAGATGAAATTGCTAAATCTCATAAAGACCTTTATGCACTTGTCATCAAGGACAGACCTGTGTCTGCCCAGATTTAATAAAGAAATAAAAATAGAACCCACCTCCTGAAGTTGTTTTCCAAATTAAAGAAACATTTTCTTTTCTCACTAGCTGTATAGTATCTACTCCTAAGGTTTGAACTTACTGGATTACTGGGTAAATAAAATGTTCCAGGCAGGTATGTAGCTCCAGAAGTTTTCAGAAATGAAGAGTATGATGTAAAGGTTGATGTTTTCTCATTTGCCTTGATTCTCCACGAGGTGAACTAATCCACTGAAGAAATATATTTTTTTCAACATATTATATATTTTTCATTTATTTGTATGTTTATCAGTTTATGAATTGACTAATTCAGATGATAGAAGGCTGCCCCCCGTTTTCTGCTAAAGAAAATAAAGAAGTGTCAAAAGCAATAACCTCTAAGGAGAGGCCTCCGTTTACAGCTCCTCTCAAGCATTATGCTTACGGCTTGAAAGAGTATGCTTTTCACTTCTTTTTTTTTTTTGGAAATCTTGTATTTAATAATGTTATTGTATGGTATAATATGATTGTATACTCGTGTGTAATTTTTTAGGTTGATAGAAGAATGTTGGAGTGAGGATCCTGCTTCAAGGCCATATTTTAAGGAGATAGTTCGTCGCCTGACTGAAATTCAAGTTAATATTACTTCTAAAAAACGCTGGAAGGTACATATAGATTTCTCTTTTACACCACCACCGTTGTTCTTGTACTTTCTTTTAGAAGAAAAATGTGTAGGATGATATTTTAAATATGATTATGTATGTGTATCATCGTAGTATGCTGAGACTCATCATGGATCACCAGCCCGGACCAACACTGTACCAAACCAGCAGAGTGTGGTACCACTGTTCTTAATTTTTTTTCTTTTTTCATCTTTTTTTTCTTTTAACTTTTTTCTTGCCCAGAATTCGTGATTAAATAAAACATGACCTAACCAAGATACACAAAACAATGGCCTGATAAATTGAGATTGACCAATAAATATTGGTACGTGCTGGTACTCGATCTTACTAGTGTGGCATTGGTATCTGCTCTCGGTTTCTCCAAAACCAATTAGTTCTTTACTCGTATAAGGCGCATGCCTGTTCAGGATTTGAAAAGAAGAGACCTGTACATATTTGACTCTTTGGCTTTTTGGTATTTGGCATGGTAAACAATTTTGGTACCACAGTTCTTTTGCATGTGGCAAAACAAGCTTAACAACCAAGGACAGCGTTTTTGTAACATATTGTGACAGGTGAAGCCATTGAGATGTTTCCAAAACCTGGAATCCATGTGGAAAAAGGGCCGTTCCCGTACCAGCAGCCGCTCTTCTCATTATTCTACTAGTTCAAGATTCTGAATCCTTTGCACAACATTCGTTTGACAAAAAAGGAAAAAAAAAAAAAATCATCTGTATGATTATGTAGAGAGCACAGAAAATTCATTAATTTGTCAGATGTTTGAATTATGTCATGCTATTGGCTTTCTTTTCATTTTTCTTTTGATTTCTTTGTCATTGTGATACATTTTATTTTTATTTTTATGATGATATATATATTCTTAAAAAAAAAATTGACTGCTAACTACGTTTTTTTAATCTTCTTTGTCATTATTATTTTTTTTTTTTGAAATCAAGGGTTATGAGTTGAGATCAAGTCATCCAACACATTGTACGTTACATAGGATTTTTTTTTTATTTTGTGCGTTTTGAACACAACTTTTCATATGAGAATCATGCCTCTTCCTTACTATAACAAAGGCAGGTTCTTGCCATCATTCTGAACTAAGATATTCTGCGATGCATTTAATCATTTTAAATGGTTCTGCAAATTGATAGTAGGCTTAGTACTATCGACGCCGAGATTTTTATTTTTACCAAAAAAAATATTTTTTTATTAAAAATAACCACATTTTGACGGAATTTTCAAAAATATCCAACCCATGGAAAAAATTCACAGTTTGGAATTTTTTATTCCGCCCCGTGAAAAATATCCGTGGCCCGAAAATTGTAATATATATATATTTTTTTTGGAGATTATGTTGTTCAGTTTGTTTAGAATTTAGATTAGTTTGAATTGCTAAGTTTGAGGTTTGTATGAATTTTATTTGTATAAATTGTTAAGTCAGAGTACTTCTGAGTTCAACTTTGACCTCTGGTTAACATATCAAAGTATCTTCAAAAACCATGAAAATTGACTGACATACAGTCTTGACATCATAGAACATGATTGTGAAGTTTCACACAAAATCTCAAAACAGATCGCGAGATATTATCTCTCAAAAATTGTCCGAACTGCTGAAAGAATGCTTCTGAGACCAACTTTGCACCTCTGGTTAACATACCAAAGCATCTTAAAAAATCATGAAAATTGACCGACATGCATTCTTAATATTTTAGAACATGACTGTAAAGTTTCACACAAAATCTCAAAACAGATCGCGAGATATTTTCTCTCAAAAACTGCCCGAACTGCTGAAGGAGTGCTTCTGAGCCCAACTTTGCACCTCTGGTTAACATAACAAAGCATCTTCAAAAATCATAAAAATTGACCGACATATATTCTTGACATTTTAGAATATGACTATGAAGTGTCACACAAAATCTCGAAACAGACCGTGAGATATCATCTCTCAAAAATTGCCCGAACTGTTGAAGGAGTGCTTCTGAGCCCAACTTTGCACCTCTGGTTAACATTGCAAAACATCTTCAAAAATTATGAAAATTGACAGACATGTAGTCTTGACATCGTAGAACATGACTCTGTAGTTTCACAAAAAAAATCTCAAAAAAGATCGCGAGATATTATCTCTCAAAAATTGGCCGAACTGCTGAATGAGTGTTTTTTAGCCCAAATTTGCACCTCTGGTTAACATAGCAAAACATCTTTAAAAATCATGAAACTTGACCGACATGCAGTGTTGACATCGTAGAACAAGACTGAAGTTTCACACAAAACCTCAAAATAGACTGCGAGATATGATCTCTCAAAAATTATCTGACATGCAGTCTTGACATTGTAGAACAAGACTGCATGTCGGTCAATTTTCATGATTTTTGAGAGATGCTTTGGTATGTTAACCAAAGGTGCAAAGTTGAGCTCAGAAGCACTCCTTCAGTAGTTCGGGCAATTTTTGAGAGAAAATATCTCGCGATCTGTTTTTAAATTTTATGTGAAACTTCACAGTCATGTTCTAAAATGTCAAAACTATATGTCGGTCCATTTTTATGATTTTTGCAGATGCTTTGTTATGTTAACCAAAGGTGCAGAGTTGGGCTCAGAAGCACTCCTTCAGCAGTTCAGGCAGTTTTTGAGAGAAAATATCTTGCCATCTGTTTTGAGATTTTGTGTGAAACTTTACAGTCATGTTCTAAAATATTAAGAATGCATTTCAGTCAATTTTCATGATTTTTTAAGATGCTTTGGTATGTTAACCAGAGATGCAAAATTGGTCTCAGAAGCACTCTTTTAACAGTTCGGGCAATTTTTGAGAGATAATATCTTGCGATCTGTTTTGATATTTTATGTGAAACTTCACAGTCATGTTCTACGATATCAAGACTGCATGTCGGTCAATTTTCATAGTTTTTGAAGATACTTTGATATGTTAACCAGAGGTGCAAAATTGGACTCAGAAGCATTCTGACTAAACAATTCATACAAATCTCCAACTTAATAATTTAAACTAATCTAAATTCTAAACAAACTGAACAACATAATCTCCAAAAAAAAAAAAAAAAAAATTTCGGACTGCAGATATTTTCCACGGGGCAGAATAAAAAATCCCTGGCCGTGGATTTTTTCCACGGGTTGAGTATTTTTGAAAATTCCGCCGAACTGTGGTTATTTTTAATAAAAAAAATTATATTTTTGGGTATAAATAAAAATCTCGGCTATCGACAACTTCTAATAGGCTTCAATCTCGGCAGTGCTCGCAATTGTTGTGTAATGGTAAAGCACGGTAAAGCATTTATTGTGCATTCAATCGACATGTGAATATGCAAAGCTGGAGAAAATAAAATACCGCATGGTAAAATTGAAGGGAGAAATTATTATTATGCATGTTTTCGTTGATTGTCTCTCTCTATTGTGTTGTATCGAAACTAGTTGAGAATTAGTAAATTGACGTGCATTTAGGACACTACAATTAACAATTGTAAATTTACAGTTTTTATCCTCCAATTTGAAGCATGACATATGTCCCTTGTTATAACTGTAGCAATTTTGTTAATTTTTTTTTGTTTATTTCAATTTATGATATGTTTCTTGGTGAAAACGGAGCGGATAGTGCTGATACTATATCCGCATTCATCGGATAATGAACGGATACAAATACGGATACAAATAGTAAATGGATATCAAAATTCAAAATCAAATCCGTCTTAAACAGATACAGATTCGAATACGGATATAAAACGAATAATAGTCGGATAATTAAGATATATAAACTTCTAAGATACAAATATTAATTAAAACATTAAATAGAAATATTAATTAATTTATAAGAGATGAGAGACCAAATTTTACATTTTTTTAAAAAATTTTTACTGTTTTTTAAGATAGGTGGAAAATTCATTGATTCAAAATATTCTGAACCATAACAAAACAATGATTTTTCTACCTACCTTACAAAATAGTAAAAAAAAAAAATTTCAAAAATATATATAATTTGGTCTCCAATAGTGTTTGGTAAATGCCCCCGGGGGCTCAACCCCTTGACCGGTCTGCCCGTGCCCGTGCCACGGGTATGCATGGGTATACGGGCGCGGGTATTAAATGGGCCGGACCCAATTTTTTGGAAAAATACCTGTGAGAACCCGGATCCCCGTATCCGTGACGCCCGTGCCCGTGAACCCGTGCACATGAGCTCGTGGCAAATTTTTTTTTTTTTTAACTTTGGTCTAAAATTCAAAATTCAAACCCAAATTCTCCCCATTTCTATTTTTTAAATACTGTTTTTTTATTTCTGTTTTTTAATTTCTGTTTTTTAAATTTTTTTTTCTTATTTCTGTTTTTTATTTATGTTCTTTAAATTCTGTTTTTTTTATTTCTGTTTTTTTATTTCTGTTTTTTATTTCTGTTTTTTAAATTCTGTTTTTTTTTCTGTTTTTCTTATTTCTGTTTTTTTTTAATTCTTTTATTTATTTCTGTTTTTCTTATTTCTGTTTTTTATTTCTGTTTTTCTTATTTTTTTTATTTCTGTTTTTTATTTCTGCTTTAAAAAAAAAAAAAACAGAAAAAAAAACCGGATCCGGACCCGTACCGGACCGGACCGCCTGGCCCCCCGTACCCAGACCATCTTGTCCCCGAACCCGTGACGGGCACAGGTATTAAACAGGCAGGGCAGGATTTTTGAAAAAAAAAACCCGTGATGCCCGACCCATTTTGTCCATGACGCTCGTGACTGTGGCTATGCGTGCCCGTGCCTGGGTTTTGCCCGAACCGCTCGGCCCGGCCCGTTTACCAAACACTAGTCTCCAAGCACGTTTTAATATGGATATCATGTTGAACGATTTGGATCGACTATTTGAACTTTTAAAACACAAAAACAACTTATAAGCATATGGTATTGAAGTACTTATGGAAACGATTAGCCAGTCTAATTTTTTTTATTGATATGCCAATAAATCATACCTATTTATAGAAAAATTTAAGCCATTTATATATACAAAATTTGGACCCTAATATTTATTTATTTTTAATATATACAAATTATTTTTTTATATATATACAAATATTTTTTGGGGGCCCCTTGGATCTTGAGATCCGGGGAGATCGCCCTGGCTGTCCAACACGAGAACCGGCCATAATAATGATCAATACTATGAATTAATATTTTCAGTTTTAAAAGATGTACTTAGTGAACGAAATTTACATATTTTGAGATTTTTTTTAAATAAATAAATAAATCTAGATCAAAGTAGTTATTTTCTACCTAACTTAAAAAATTAGTAATTTTTTAAAAAATTATAAAATTTAGTTTGTAATTACATTTGAAAATAGAGATTGACTATTTGAAGTTTAGAAACAAAAATATTAATCCATAGTACCAACTAGTATGAATAGTACAATAGTCTCGCTGTTATTATTTTTACATATAAAAATTTATTTAAAGCGTACATTTTCGGTCAAAATTACAAAATAATACTTTCAACAATCAGATATAATATTATTAAATATTTAACAATAAAATATTATAATTATTCATTTAAAATTGAAATTGATTAAAATTTAATGTTGATTCGAACTGTCACAGACACCGCAATAAGAGTGAGTGTCCTCTAAGATACCTGGAATTGAGTCCGCATCATCTGCATTAACTCAAAGGAGTATTTTTAATTCATATCAACTGTTCGATTGTAAACGGAGTCCATCCGGCTCTGGTCTAAAATATACAGGTCTTCAATATTAGTACGAATCTAATTTGCATGGATATTGAAGCTGATCGAACGGTCCAAATACATTAACTCAAAATATTCCTTTTTGAGTTAACGCAGTGGATACAAATTCCTTGAAATTTGGATCATTTTTTTTATTTTTTTTAAAATGAATCTCAAAAACAGACCCCTATATCAAGGAGGGCAGATCACCTACTCCGAGTGCAGAAAAATTCTGCCCTCTCAGTCTTGCAGCTGGAGCCAATCACTTTTAAAGGAGGCCAGTCATTGTTAATTTTTTAATTTTGAGTCCACTAATAATGACTCAGGAGACAGGAATTTGCTGCTCCAGGGAGCAGAGAATTCGATCTCAATAAACCAAGTGCGGTACTGTAGATAATTCAATATCTTTTTAAAGAGTTGGGCTAATATGACACTAGTAGTGTTATATAAAACTAAATAACATCACATCTTAAACTCTTAGATCTGCTTTAAGATCCGTACAAAATGAAGTACTTGAACAGTAAAAATAAATATTACGAATCTTAAAACAGATCTAAGAGTTTAAAATATAGTGTTATTTAGTTTTATATAACCATAGTGTCATATTAGCCTAACTTCTTTTTAAAATCTGTGCTAGATTAAAACGGACTGACTCATATCTCATTCTACAGTCTACACGGTCAGATATTGCAACTGGATCTGAATAGTGAATACCCACAAGGCCACAAGTTAAATGCTTTGATTGCCGAGTACTCTCTGCAGAGGGACAATATAATGGACAAAATCTTGAAATCTATCAGAGTGTACTAATTCCACTACGTTGTTGTACCAGCATGGCAGCATCCAATCACAAAGCCTAGGCATCGAGTTAAAATGGGTCCCCATTGGCTTCAAATCAGGATTTCAAATCAAGACCGGTTTAGTCCTTCCGACGTTACAACCGATGGCGGTCGCCGCTCGTACATCCTCCTAACTATAATTTTATGTGTCAAGAATGTAATTGTACACGCTGTAGTGAGTCAATCACATCAGAGACTAGGAGTGAGTAAATTATTCGTAACTCGTGAGTCACTCATAACTCGCTCATTTATCAACTCGTTTAAAGTCACTCATTTATCAATTCGCTTAAACTCACTCATTAATAACTCGCTCATTTACTTAATGAGCAAGCATGAACATGCTCCAACTCGCTCATTAAGAATTTGCCACATATAATTTCTACCATATTCTATTCCAAATAAATTTTTGGAGCACTAAATTTATGTAGCATTAAATCAATAAACTAAAATTATGCAACATTAAATCAATGAACTAAAGTTATGTAGCATTAAATCAATGAACTAAAGTTATGTAGCATTAAATCAATGAACAAGTTAAGGTATTACATCTGAGGTTATCAGGTTGGAGTCCATATGTTAATTCTATTTTTGTTAATTTTTATTGGATTTTTATTTTATTTTATTTTATTTAAGTGAATTATGACAATAATTCTAGTACTCGTAACTCATGAGCTGCTCATAACTCGCTTATTTACTTAATGAGTTGAGCATGAACATACATTAACTCGCTCATTAATTAATTTTATCAGAGACTAAGAAGTGAGAATGTATATTAATAACTGGGTAACAGAAAAACTTGTCTTTAATTTAGTAATAAAGATATATGAATTTTATATGAAACATCAAATCCACAAAATAGAGAGCTCATCTATATTGATACATAGCGTGACTTCATCCTTAATCTATATTTCAAAAAAAGAATAATAATAATAACCTAGTGACATTTTTGTACGAAAGAATGGGGCATCCATGGTGACGCTTAGTCGAAGCCATCTGATTCGCTTTAAAATATGTGCATGCAAAATTGTTTTTATTTTCTTTAAATTTAGATCTAGGTGATTTATATCAATACTATATAATAATATTATATAATAGAATTTAATTTGTATCATTATTGTAATTTATAGGTAGTTACAATCACACTATAAATTTTTAATGCACAAATCCAAAGTATATGATAATATAGTATGTTGATATAAACTATGATGCTTAATGCACGAAAATCAATCAAATGTTCAGAAAATGAACTTCATTGAGTTTGATCGAAATATTTATGATTGCTACTAATTTGTCATTAAAATTTGACTAGCTAATGAGAGAGATTTTACATTTAGAAGACTACAACTCAGCTCCATCTATTTTTTCACAGTACCCATAGAATCGAGTATACTTCATATATTTAATCAGGCGGTTCTAATGCCTCGTCGGCTCGGGGCATAAGGTAAACAAAAGCTTAAATTTCAAATAATTCTATGACATTATAGATTAGATAATTTTATGGAAAAAAAACACCTGTTGAACGGTCCCCAACCTCAGTGGAGATTTTTTATTTCTATAAAAAATATTTAAAAAGAAGCGGGAGAAATAGAAAAAGTATATGAAATTCTTCATGAGTTGAAAGATTCGTAGTGGAGAAATCGATTCAAAAAGTTTTTTTTTTCTCTATTAAAATATAAAACATTTTAAATAAAACAGATAGTCTTAAAAAGGTTTCATATTTCAATAAAGAAAACAAAAAACAAAAAAAGTTTCATATTTAAAAAAGAAAGCAGCTAACAGTCTCCGATCCTCAGTCCTCCGAAAATTTCCGAACTTTTTACACTAATCCTATAAACAAGTTAATTAGATTCTGTAATACTACGAAAACAATTCTATAAACAAGTTCAATGGATATTCTGCAGATGAAACCACATGGTCCTAGATGAAAACACATAAAAGCTGTTAAAAACGCGTGACAACTATTGGAGACCACCTTCTATGAACATACACATATTATTCTGTAAACATACACATATTATCCTGTAAACATACATATTGTACTTAAAATTATGACAGTTGAAAACGCGTTAAAAATAAATTAAAAAATATATATTTTTATACACGGAGATTTTCAAAAGACCTTAGCCCAAAAACGCTACCTTTTCTCAAAAAATAAAACTGATTTAGAATCAGTGACTCAGTGTCTTCTCTATTAATTTTTTAAAAAATCACAGGTATTAATATTTTTTTATAGACAAAAAAATTCTCCATTCAATGTACCGCTTTTCTCGCGCTGCAACTGTAGGTGTCCGACTGTCCGTTCAGTTAACAGAGCCCAATTTCCTCTACCTCACTTATATATATACATTCATGTAACGAGTTGAAAGCATTGATATCTAAACCATCCAAATTGATCCGACAGTCCCAATGCAACTATGCCACCATAACTTTTTATGCTGTCTTTGACTAATAAAGATTTTGTAGATACGGTGTGTTTCTATGGTGGGTAAGCATTTTCTATTATGTGAAATCCAATGTCAAATTGTTTTTACAGTAAACCAGCTTTCTCTTCTTAAATTAATATATTCAATTCAACGCCTCGGGATATATTTTACTAATGTATCATCTCAAATTCTCAACCACATGTAAATAATTAATTGTAAGATTTTCTTTTGGAATACGATTAAGAGAATAAAAAAAATCAACAACAATTTATTCTATTAATTTTGTCATCTGTTGATATCAAATAAAAGTGAAAACGGTTTAATTTTCTGCCGAAATTTTTATTTATGAAAAAAATAAATAAACCAAAACACCTCAAATTATGACAATTTTAAAAAAATATGAGGCCCTCCAAGTCAATATATAGCTTTATTCTTGGAAGTTGCGGATTGATTTGAAAGCCCCTCAAAAACCTACAATAACAACAACAACAACTAAGTCTTTAGTCCCAAATAAATTGGGGATAGGCTAGAAATGAAACCTAATCACAATCATAAAATAAATATAAGTAGTAATAACGTAGTAATAAAAAAATAATAAAAAAATAATAATGATAGTAATAATACTAATACTAATATTAACTATATTTTACCTAAACTATCAATCGTAGTGGTCAAAGTCCTAAACTTATATTCTCGACTTCAAATTCCTAATCCTATGATCTAAGACCTATAATACACTGGTGTTTTTTGAGAGAAGCCCCCTGCAAACCTAAATATATTTAATAATACAATGCAATTTTGTGTTTTTCGGGAGCCGCCAAACTAATATGCGGTCCCTCAAAAAATGAGGCCGCAGATTGGCTTGGCAGGCTTGGTATTTTTCAAAATCCCCTTAAACATGTTTTTTTTTTTTTTAATATGGTATAGATAAAAAATTCAGAATTTCCTAAGTACAACCATGTATAATATGGGTCTAATTCCCATTAATTAATTTCAAGTGCCGTGGTTATCTTTTGATAATTTAATACTACGCAATATAGTACGTAGTTATGCGAGTTATATGTAATTAGAACCGTTAGATCTTTATCAAATGGTAAATCTTAAATAAACTAACTTAAATTATAAAAAAAAATTAAATATAACTAGTTATATTTGAACATAACATGTTTGATCACGACATATTAGACACAGCGTGATTATTTCTGTACCGTAACCAATCCTCGAAATTTTAATCATAGCATATCACATAAAAAATTAACTTTAATCATGATACAAGACCAATATCACATCCTGTTAATCACGGCATAACACTTTTTTTTTTCGATCTGCTGCCAGCATGGAACGTATTAACTTCCAAAATTAACGAGTGCAAGATTGGTCGCTATTTTTGAATTAAAAAGTAGAAGAACCGTGAAGGATCATGGACTATGAAATTCAACCCGGATCTAATTATCGAAGACGAAATAGACATGAATAAAGTTAAATTTTTCTCATTTGTCGCTTTCTAGCCTAACTAAAAGCAAAGCCGAGCAGTCGGAGCTCGAAAGCGGCAGAGGTCTCAAGTCTCAACTCGAGAGCGGGAAAAAATAGATAAAGAAAGCGATACCTCAGATATATTAAATACATTTTTTCCATTTCCATTTTCGTCCTTGTCTTTTTTTTTTTTTCTGTGCACTCTTTCGGCGCCTCTACTTCTCAGCCTCAGTACCACCAATGGCTGTTGAAGTAGACCGAGGCTTCTCTATTCGGTGATTAATTACTCTAGATTTGTTCAGTTCTGTTTGGGTCTTTTTCTTTTTCTTTTTTCTCTTTTCATTTTGTTATTTGTAAGAAGTTTTTGTATGCGACAGGGAGCATGTTGCGAAAATACGGAGCATCGACATCGGAAAATGTCGACCATTTGATGGTGAAGCACTACCACCAATAGATGTACGCAAGTTCCGGTGGTGGTACGACGAGGCGGCGGAGGCACTGGCGGCGGCGCCACCGCTGGTGAGACCAAAGCCGCCGAAGAAGAAAAAGAGATCGATAGTGGAGCTCTTTGCTATATCGCCTCAGATCACGGCCGTTGGCGGTGAAACCATCGGCTCAGATGACGAAATGGAGGGGTTGGCCGATGTACAGACGGGAGAGGAAGAGAGAGTCGAGGAGGTTAGTGGTGGCGAGGGCTTGTACTATGCAGATTTGGCGGCGGTGAGTAAAAGAGAAGCAAAGGAGAGCACATTTCAGCTGAAGAATTGTAGAGGTGAGAAGAGGAAGAAAATGAAAAATAAGATGGAGAAAAGAAATCTTCAAATCAAAATCTGTGGCGCCCAGAAGGTATATATTTGTTGTTTGTTCCTTGTGAGGTTTAGAAATTTCTTGCATGTATTGTACTATTTTCACTTAAATTAGCAGTTCTAGTTGAAAATGTTGAGTTTGATATTAGAGACTAAAGTCTCAATTAATAGCAGCGTTCTCAGTTAATAGCAGCATTAATTACTCGTGTCTGTGGGAACAATTCTTCGTATGTTGTTGTTGAATCCTTGCATCGAGTAGTTAAGTTCTTCCATTTTTTCCATCTATTAAATCAAATCATGCAAGAAGTTTAAACTGTCTTAACTTTCCCATTTTATTGGTGAAGTCTGAAAATTTAAGTTTGGTTCTGAAATTGACATTTTGTATCTTTTATATCCTCTGGTGTACCTCAAAAAAATTAATTAACTTAAATCCTTAAGAATAGGAACATCGGAAATCACAATTCTTATGCTGATTCTTCAGAGTTGAGCATCACGCCTTCAATGAAATAAATCGTATCCATTATTTTCTTGATTTGAGAACGAATAAAGGAGCAAATTGCAAATGATAATGTTTAACAATTTGACACACCAATAGTGAAAAAAGATGTATAATGCTTTACCTATCATTTGTATATTTACTGCTTACTATTTGTATTTCTCATTGTAATAACTACCATTAGTTATCTCAAGGACCATTTTGTGCTTGCTGGTTAGTAATTTTTTACAGTTCAATATTTTACAATTTTTTTGCAACCTTTTCTAATTTACTCAATAAATCAGGAGAAGACACGGAAACCAAAGATTAATTCTTCTCTGAGCATCTCTCAGTTGCTTCAAGAGGTGAAGCGGAAAAAGATGCTGAGGAAATCTCTGAACCTCTCTTTCCAGACTAAGCATAAGAAAAAGAAAAAGAAGAAATTCTCATCATCAATTCTATCAGAGGAGAACGACCTCAAAGTAAGCCCCAAATCAAAAACCAAGAGTTTCCCTGTACAGAGCATTCTCAAGAAGCAGGATAAAACTTCTCCTTTGAAAAAACACGTCACTTTTTCCAGCAAGGATGATATTTTGGGAAGAGAGGATTCTTCTTCCTCTCCAGTTGAGCTCCTTGTAGTTCAAAACACTGGATGTCCAGTTACTGAGGAACCGGAGTCAGTAAAAGACAGTGATATAGGAGCTGAAGAACCTGGGATCACTACTGTTTTTAATGAACTTGTAAATGAGAAAGAAAAAGAGAACTGCCAAAGACACTGTGTAGACCTAAATAAGATGTTAGATTCCTCGGACACCTGCATTGATATCCATGATGACTCTGCACGGGAGATGCCGGAATTGATGGTTGAAATTACGAGAGAGCCCTCAAGTTCATGCTTGATTGACAAGGATCAGGTCTCTCATGCTGATCCTAGTGGCAATTTACCTAGGACTAATATCTGCAATAGAGATATAATTAGTGTAAGCTCTTCTACTGGGTCCAACAAATCCACCTCAGCTGATACTCGTTTGAACACTGATTGTATCTCTAATATGTGCTTTCCGGAAGAGTTTATAGGCCTTCCTCTGAACTCACATGGTGAGCTCGCTATAAACCCTAAATCTAACCTTATTCCTAACTCTAGTGAGGTGTTAAAGAGAAATGAAATGTTATCAGGTCCCTCTGGTGGGGTCTTGTTTCCTGGATCTGTACCTGTACCTGCACCTGCACCCCGGCCTATCGGGACCGCCAGAACAAACCAAGCAGATGTGATAATTAGACCACTATATTTCAAGGACAAGTTTGGGACAGAGCATTACTATGCGCCACTTATGCCAGTCAGACCGGGTTTTGGATTCATGCAATTACCGGGTTTTGAGAGAATGGAGATCCAAAGTTATGATCCGCTTCTAGACCATACCAGTCAGCCCACAAACATTCACCAAATACAAAAGAACAATGTGGAGCCGACTGTTCGGTTGATGGGTAAGAATGTTTCAGTCGGCAGAAGTAGCAAGGACTCTATGGTATTGAATAACAGAAATGTTTGGATTGATGAAGGAAATGTTACCTTAAATGGAGACGAATTTCACTTCTCTAGAGAGAGAAAACAAGGTCTGAATTTTTCTGTTCCATCGCGGTTCAACGAACCACGGGGACAAGTTTACAGCCATGCTGGTATCACCTTTTCAAATGGGTACAGTGCCCAACCTGCACCCAATTTAAATCCAGTTTTGTCCCAATACAATAGTTTTGGATATAAAAAACCAGCCATTAATCAACAGGTTCTGTTAAATTCCACCCATTGTAAGCACAGTCAAAGTCGGAGCATCTCCTTTGCCAGCTCGTCGTATCAGGGCGAAGTTCCTCGGTGGATCCAAAACCCGAGAAGTAAAACTCACAAACCCTCTTTCCCATCCTATGTAAATCCTACCAACACAGAGAAGCAGCCTCATATGGTTCCTGGGAACAGACCTAATTTATCCTCTCCATTTATCTCTTTCCCTGCATATAACCCTGGGAATAGTAGTTCTCATTCTAACTCGTGCATTTCTATTCCCCCACTTAATTCCACATTGATTCCTCCATATATGACCACTAGAACTAACTTTGCATCAAATAATAATGATAAGGTGCAAACCAAATCTAAGTTTCATCTCCTGAGACCTGGGTATCTTAATCAAAACAACAAAAGACCTTTAGAGAGAGATGACGTGCTTGCGAGACCACCCACAAAAAGACCTTTTCAAAGTGACCTGGGGGTAATTACTAAACCAACAGAACCTGGTACCATCGTAAGAAGTGAAGAAATACTTGATTTTGGCATGAGAGTTGGTAAAGCAGCAGGCACACAAGTAGCAAACACCAAATTGAATGAATTGGGAACTGGCGGTATTTCAGGTCCTGGTTCAGGTTTTGTGGTGAGATCAGGACCCGTCAAGTTAAGTGCTGGAGCCAGGCACGTGCTGACACCAGATCCTAACTTGGATCAAGTGAATCCAAGGCCAATCCACTCCATGATGCCACTGATTGGTGGGGCCAGCTTGAGTCAGAAAAGCACAGAAGAGATATACCGATTTTAGTTGTAGTCTCTTTCTTTGCTGAGGTATGTCATTGGTGCAATGTAACTTTCTTTTTGTACAATATAAATTATGTTGTGTTTTTGCATTTTGTAATCCAACTTCGAGAACTATATATTCTTTGGATCCTGATCTGTTTTAAAAATGACATGGTAACTAGTTGAGGTAACCATCTTTTTTAACATTTTGGTTTTGGTTTAAGTGGTAAAGCGTACCTTGACCTAGGTTACTAGTTAATCATGTTACCTGTTACTGCATCACAAGTGCCAGTAGCAGTGGAGACTTGGTTTCACAGTGCGAGTTACAGTTTAGTATTTACACAAGGTACGATTATTTATGTCTCTGTCCAAGGTATGTTCTTATTACTATTATTGGAGTCATGGCTCCTATTTACTAGACAATAATGTATTTGAGCTAGAAAGTAAATGGTCTAATCGTCAGCATTCCGAAGCAAATATATTCCATCTGGCATAAATGTAGTGTAAGAAAGGATATTGATGAGGACTATATTTCTGGAACTGAAGGTAAAATATCCAATGCATCATCAAAAAGCAAAATGCAGTTACTATGATTGATGAAAGAAAGTTCTGTCCTCTTTGTTAAGCCTCACTTGAGCATCCTCTTCATATATGCTTTATTTGTGCCTAACTATATCCCTCTTCTTAATTGTATCCCTTTTCTTAATTAAAAAAAAAGACAGTGATGTCTGCATAATAAATCATCCATTATTTGGCCAGCATGACAATAACTGTTGATATATTCTGCCTATTGTGGAATCATTCTGGTGTTGGCAATTGCATAGCATTTTGTATATTAATAATATCAATCAGAAATAGACGTAATCTACAATTACTATAGACTGATAGTCTGAACACCATATAGAAACCCTGAAAACCCATGTCCTGCTCTTTTGATAATGTAAATCATTATTCCAACACTTAAGGGAAGACTTGATTGTCCCACTCAATTTGTTAAAGAAAAGCAACTTAACCAGACCCGACCATATAAAATCCTCATACAAGAATCAAATACATGGAGAAAATGTAATTAAGCTAGAGCTAGACGGCGTATATCAACGGGATAAACATCGGAAGAGGACTGAGCGCTATAAGATCGTTTTCCGATAATAACATTTGCGGCTTCGGATGGGTGAAAAGCATCCCAGAACAAGTATTCATGCCGATTGGTACATGGAGTCTGGAAAGGAAGACAGGTAACTTGACCGTTGTTTCTTCCTACGCCGCAGCACCCTCTGTTTATCACTCGCAAACCTAAAATTACAAGCCAAATTCGAATAAAAGAAGAAAAATATACATTGATATGAGGGGAATCCCGGTTTGATTCAATTCAACAATAGACCAATTCAAGAATAAGAAATATCTTGTGTGTTCTTTCAATATAAGCCTATTGTACATCCTTCAATAACATCCAATTGCCCTCTTTAACCTAAAAAATGGTTAGTGTAGTTATCTTTTGCAGAATGTCAGGTGTAGTCAGGAATTGCTGACTAAAAACGGTATGAGTTAGTTACATTTTATATGTATATAAAACATTTTTCTCAGTTTACAAGGGATTGGATTACAATTGGAGTCTTTAAAAGGGGTACACATCAAACAATTTGTTGATACAAATCTCTGTATTGGAGTAGGTTTATATAAGATTGGAAACAGCATACCATGAGATGCTGGATTTTTCACTATATCAGCGAAAATCCCATAGGCATTAATGTAGGTGAAGTGAGCTCCAGGCAATGTGTTGAATTGATCTACTAGAGATATTAATTTCTGGTTGAATATTTGAATTGCACTATTGATTCTATCGACACAGGTGACCCCATTCTGGCTGAATTGAGCCAACTCATTCGGGCTGCAACCAACCTGGCCAACTCCTATCAATGCCACCTTTCTTGCCCCATAGTTGTACAAGGTCTGAGTTGAAGGATAAATTGCAAATAAGTTAGTGAGATAGAGAAAAGGACAGATTTTGTGCTGCTTCATAGTATTAATGTCTCCTGGTAGCCTAAGATAAACCACTATTTTATTACTGTCCTTGGTATGTATATCGGATGGTATAATATTTGGTTATTAAGATGAACCAGAATTTTAGAGCATCAGATCTCTCTGTTGTTTGTTTCTTTGACTTTCATGTTAATATTGTGTTTTCTTGTGTTTAATTAGATTTTGACCTATAAGGAATTTCTATTTTTCTAATCACAAACCCTGATTTGCTGAGAATACTGGTTGATGAGCACGTCGGCATACTGCTGAGGGTTGTATTGTTGGCTCGTAGTGTAAACTGTTGGCATGAAATAGTTGTTCAAATAATCGTTGCTTCCCATCCCGACTGAAAAAATGCACTTGCTCAGGTGATTAGCTGCTGATTCTTGGTCCCCCAAGATACTGACAAGTTGTTCCACTGCTGTTTGATAATTTGTCAGCTGCCCTCCAAAGCTTATCCTTCCACCCTGGTAAAGTGCAAAGAAAATTTATCTTAGATTTTAATTTATTTTTTTAATCAAATTGACAGCCAATTTTTTTTGTTAAGTACAAATTCTTGAGCTCATTGTACACTACCAACTGTTGTCCGGTTTCATCCCTTATGCCGGCTGCAGCTGATGCAAAATTACAACCAGTTAAGAGTTCATCTCCGTTAACACTTGCACAAGGTTGGATATACTCGTTGAATCCAAGAAGTTTTGCTGAAATTACAGGGCAGGATGGATAACTTAAACAAAGAAAACAAAACAGTAAATTACAGTAAGTATTTATTATCCAGCTTTCTTATTTTCTGCCTAAGTTAGGCTACTTTTTTTTTGTTTTACTTTTTATTGAGTCAAGAAGTGTGCATGTGTCATGGTGTAATTCTTGGTCTCTAGAATTTTTGAATGGTCCAAAATATAACTATTGGCATGAGACCAACCAGAGAGCACCAAGTGTTTCTATTCACATAAATGCAATCCTACAAACTACAAAAGTCCGTCTGTGTTTGTTTGTATGTAGGATCTTAGATCCAGCATTAAATGAGCTGTTTTTATCCGGAGGATAAAACTTTTAAGAAGGAGATTAAAGTAAAATAGTGAAAGCAGTTTTTACAGTAAAGGTATATAGAATACAAAATACACCAGAAATTCAGCAAATGCCAGAAATCTAATAAAGAAAAATTACTTTCCAATATGCATGTCTTAGTAGAAATGTTTGGCTTGCCGTGGCGATTTAGCCAAGTGTTGATCCTGATTTGTGTCAAATTAATATACACATATATATTTTGAAATAAACATGGAGTCAAGTTTTTTCAATTTAAATTTTTACAAGAGAACACCATTCGAATTTCGAATTTTGATACTTTGAACTGTGTCAAATTTATATATGATAGAAATATTTGCCCCACCTTGCTAATTATTCTGACTACGTGGAACATTCTTGTTGATAGATGTGAAGTAAAGACATGCAAATGGTGATTAACATTCTTCTAAGTAATTTTGGCTTAGTATACTTTACTAATTAGTAAAATTAGTAAACAAGATTAAACAGTAATGTAACTGTTTTGTACTAAGAAAAACAGCATAATTGAACCAACATCTTATTTCTAAAAAAAAAATAACAATCTGAATTTATCGTGTAAGAAACCAGTAAAGCTAATAAATGTGTAACAACTCATCGTACATTATTTTCTTATGCGAGTAATTATATATGTGCCTAAATAAATATCCTGTAAACTTGGCATGCAAATATTTAAGTTCTTAACGTGAAGAAAGTAAATTCGATCTCCATGTGGAAAAAATTAAATGAATGCACGGGAAATTAATTATGTAGTGAATTCATCCATTAAATATGGCGGTGGTATATATATATAGATGTGGTCTCTCCTAATATATTTTTCCTCTAGGCAATATTTTGAAGAAAAAAACTTAGAAAAGAAAATGTTATTCATTAAAACTTGCAAAATGCTCCTACAAAGAACAAAAATTGCCAAAAGTATTGAAAAGTAAACAAGATTTATAAATTTCCATTGCTTACAAATCTTCCTTGCATGTTGAAGCTACAGAGCAAGGCCTTTATCTGACAAAATTAATGTTCTTCGATACAATAATTAACTACGACTAAGAGAAGATTAAAATGCTTTTTTCTTTCTTTCTTTCCTTCTTTCATCTCATTAACAATTAACAAGTAATTAAACTATAATTATAGATAGATATTAGTGATCTGGTGCTCTCATAGTTAAGTTAATAACTCATGTGTGAAAGTGGAACAAGATACGAGATAGATATATAACTCTTGTCCCTTGACACCAGGGAAAGAAAATTATCTCCTCATCCTTTTATTATATTTCGAAGATGTTGAAGATCAATTATACATTTACTTTATCCCACTCCGCACCATGTTATACACAGTGCAGCATTACCCTGATAATTAGAAGAAATTTTTCTAAATGACAACATTGCACAAATCTTGATGAAGGTTGTGTTGTACCAGTAAGGCAGTAACATAACTTTTGTCGCACTATCTTCCAATAAGTGGTTCAACTTATCATGGTAAAATTGCTCAATTTATGCACTAGCTACTGTAGTATTTAGTTTTTGCTTTTGTTAATTACTTGTTTAATTGAATTATATATTGAATCAACATCGTCTCATCAGTAATTCGTTCGAGACATGATGTGACAATCATGCCCACATGAATGGAACCGTAAAAAATGACACTTTTTTAGTAGAACTTTTGTGCACAAATTTTTTGAATAATAAATGTATTATTGTAAATGTATTATTATTTTTAACATTTTTTACGAGTTATTTTTTAATGTTCTTAATAGTACAGACAGCATAATATTTATACAATGTAATTAAAACATTTTGGAAGGTTTTTGTTTCTTTTACAAAATTATTAATATTTTGCGTATATTGTTCATTTATTTGCATTATATTTCCAAAGAGGTGTGTTTTAAATGAATTATTCTTGAATCACAAACTTGCCATTATGTAATGAACTAACGAAAATCTATCAGCCACATAAACCTACATACTAAAATCAATGCAGGAAACCCAATTCTCTCAAAAGAAATCTTATACACAATCAGCTTTAGAGGTGAAACTCATGCATGATCCATGAATGCATGAAAAGTTACTAACCATAAAAGTTGAAATAAATGCATGAGGTACATTCTTTGATTGATTGTTTAAGATCTTTTTTGCAACCTAGCTAGCTAGTTAGATTCTACAAAACCAATACAACACACTCTGTCAAGATTACTGTTCTTAAAATTCTATGTGCAACACGAAATTGTGCCTTCCAAGCAAGATCAACAAATTAGCTACCATAAATTTTAAAAAGATGAAGAGATCTTGAACTTACAAATGACATCAATGGTCGTCAGACCATTGCTAAACCTGCCAGTGGGTCCATCCGGAAAGTCAATACCGTAAGGCGGATAGTTTGCTCTGGCTAGTGATGCAATGTTATTGTTGTTGCCGTTATCAACTAGTGAGTCGCCAAATATGAAGTAGCACGGTACTTGCGGTGCAGTTCGGGCTAGACCGAACCATGAGCACAGTGCAAAAAAGACTAGGAGCCTTAAGCTTTGCATCTCTCTAGGTTTAAAGAGAAAAGTAAAAGTTGGCGAGTGTAGATATGAGAACAAATATTGCATGGGGATAGAGAGGAGTGTGAATTGGATATCTGAGAATGAAAGGCAGTTTAGGGATTCAAAGGAAGATGCGGTGGGAATATATGTAGGCACCAGAAGGTAAAATAGTGTTTCTAGCCTTTCCGAAAATCATGAAGAAGCTAAAATGAGTGAGGTTACCGGTTACGGTAAACTAGTGCTATGAATTAATTATCTCTATTTCTCGTGCTATGAAATTTTGTATTTATTTCTAAAATTCAAATAGTCGATCTGATCCATTAAACATGATCTCCATATTAGAATATACTTGGAGATCAACTATTTTAAGTTTTTGAATTTTTTTTTTACTATTTATTAGACTGGTAGTAAATTACTGCTTTTGGATGGTTCATTATTTTTAGATCAAGTGGTTTTCTATCTATCTAAAATATGAAAATAAAAGTACATAAAATATAAAATATGATCTCCAAATACATTGATAACATCTCATGGTTCGGATCCAAACTTGAAAAATAGAACCTTAAAAAAAACACGGTTAGCTCCATCCGTAACAAGTAATTAATAACCATTATTAACATAACCTCACTCATGTGAAATTGATAGAATTATTCGACTATTGATAAGGCCACGCACTGACATGACACCGCAACATCCCACATTATCAGAGTAAATTTATAAAAAAAATAAATGAAATTTGGGTCCAAGCAATTATATTTCCAAAGAGGTGTGTTTTAATTGGTTGGTACGTAACAGTTGGGTGAGAATTGAGAAGGCAAAGGTGGGGTCTCCTGTATTAAATTTTCACGCGGATTTGAAGGACAATTTGTGGACTTTGTGCAACTTTGTCGTAATTCTCTCTCTAAAAGAAAAACTTCCTTGTCTCAATTAAGTTGGTGATGAAACTGGTACCATATGCTGGAAACCAGAGCTGCTCCACACACACACAATATATTATCATTTGTAGAACCTTTCCCTGTATAGCAGGGTAGTACGCATGTGATTGTTTGTACAGTTGTATTGCATGATCGACATGATATAACACGTACAATATTATTCTTTTCAGTTTTCATTTTTATATAGATGCGAGTAGGAGTCGCAACGACCTGTTAAAGAGCGAGCTAGGTCACATTCATATTCGGCTTATTGGTGTATTAAGCTAAGTGAGCGAGTTTGAATTTTAGGTCCCGAGCTAAAATTATTGCTCAAGACTGACTCGTGACTTGTCCAAGCGAGCTGAGCTAGCTTGTTATTAGCTTAGCAGATTTATAAATCTGTAAATTTTCTTTTATGCTATATCTTAAATTTTCATAACACATCTTGTTAATTATGACTAAAACAAAATAATATTTATATGACTAATTACTGAGGAATGCTCTTAATTCAATTGTAATTATGCAAATCAACTACTATAAATTAACTTTACAGCGAAATTCATACATACAAATATATCAAAATTTTAAATTCATACAAACATATTCACAAAATAAATTCATGCATATCAAATCAAACAAATTTATATAAATTAACTTAATTGCTTATAATTAATTCACACATATTCTATACAAAATTATCAATCAACTTAAACACAGTCCAAAGTGCAATTGTCATAACATTGACTATAACATCCATAGACCATAATATCTCAAATTTGAAGTGAATGGATCCGATTAAACTATTAAACTATGTATATTAAATAGCTCGTTAACAATCCTGCGATTCCTGCTTTTCCAAATCTAGCCATTAATTTTTTGGAGGACACGAATCTCAAAAAACAATTGGTTTTATGCACGAATCTGAAAACAAATGAACAGTCAGATTTTAAAAAGCAGGAATCGGAGGATTGTTTGGAATCGCAGCAGATTCTCTTCCATAGAAATTGAGCGTACTTTTCTTTGTCAAAGGGATGGTGTGATTAATCTAGGCCCAAAAGGCCTTGAATTAAATTTTCATTTCTATCTTTTATGAGAGCTTGGATGAAAATTAAAAAGCCTCAAATTGTCTATTCCAAGAATTAATGAATGGGCCCAGTAATGAGTTGACAAAATAACAACGCCTGAAACACTTAAAAGCTTTTTATATATATTTTTGGTGTGGTCTAAGAAATATCTGGACTACGAGTGGGTGGGTATATTACGTAATAAAAACATGCAAATTAACAATTCCACAAACACTTTAGTTGGTTGTAGTCCATTTGCCGCTGGAAAAAAAAAAGTTGGTACATAACCATGCAAGGTTTGGGTGCTATGGATAACATAAGGTTATCTGTGTTATAGTCTTAAAAATTTATCGTATAAATTTCAAACTTCAATTTAAATAGTTCAATAAATTTGTTATATAATAAGTTTGTAAGTTACTAATTTTTACTATTTTTTATGATTTATGAAAGATGGTCAAAAATAGCCTTAGAATAAAAGAAATTATCAATATTTTAGGGTATTTTTTTGCCATCTTCCATAAATTATAAAAAATAGTAAAAAAATTTCAAAAATAGTAAAAATTAGGATTCTACAAATTTATTATATACCCAATTTATTGAATTATTTAAATCAACGTTTGAAATTTATACGATAAATTTTTGAGGCTGTAGCACAGATGACCTTATGCTATCCATAGCACCCAAGCTTTACTCCATAACCATCTAGTTACGATGTTTAAATTTTCAACTTTAAGTTTAAAGAATTTTAGTTAATTTTTTTAACTTACGACTTCTCACACACATAACATTATTTGTATCACTATACTATACTGAGGTTTTTTTTTTTTTTTTGAGAAAATATAATATACTGAGTTTTTAAGTCTTGAATATTCTTGATATAATTACTCTATGAGCTTTAATTTGTAGCTATTTGTGATGATATAACCAACCTTCCCATTAATAATTAGTGCGTTTGCAATGATAAAGATTCAACATTCACTAAATAAAAACAAGTGTGGGTTTTCTCAATTGACAATTTGACTTGCCACTTTTCCCAACTTGGTAGCCACTTTACCCAAAAGAAATGGAAGGAGATGCTCTCCAAAAGACAAAAAGACAGCCATAAGTTATATCAGCCAGACTGATATCCAACACAATTCCCCCCGTATTTATTTTTGCATATAATGCATGTGTTGACTAACTTTTTTTTGGTTTTTCATCTCGCCTTTCCTTAGGCGGTGCGACAAAGAACAACGTCGCATTGAAAGGTCTTGATTTTGTCCACTAACCAAACATAATATCAAGAACATATCTTCACCGAAATTAAAGGGAGCGACCATTCAACATCACTAAGCAATGCTATCACAAATATCACGATAGATTTCTTATTGTTTAAGTTTTTCTTTAAAAAAGAAGAAGTCATCATGAGAGCATCTACAATTTTAGTATTATTAGAATTTTTAATCTGATGTTGTAGTTTCTAATTCAACTTCAGAGAAGTAGAAGAATTTCTTATTTATAAAATATATAGTAAAGTTTTTTATTGAAAAATTGTTTATAAACTCTATGCTGGTCAAATAATTGGCTCAAATTATTTCTCATTTTTAATTTGTTACTGATGTGGTTTAATAGAAACTCCAAAATTAATTTCAGAGATGTGAGAGTTAGAAAGACCTTAATTTTTAAAAGTTTGTTAACAATTATTTAGAAATTCATTTGAGTTGTTGAGATATAGATGCTCTAACTAAATTTTGAAAGCAAAGTTCTTTTAATGAATATAACTAGAATATGATTTAAAAGCAATTCATTTTTGTAATGTAGATAATACATCAAAATGCTGATATTTAAAATAAATTTCATAAAATAGTGGATAATCCACAAAGTTGCAACTATTCATAGAGTTTGTAAGAGCTAATAAATTTGTATATTTGTTCAATAAAATTGTTGAAAATGAGAAAAAACTAACACAAATAATTCGAGTATAATTGTTTAAAAAATAATTGCAGCAGTAAATACAAAAAATTTCTTACATATATTCCGTATATGTTTAAAGTAGGATTTTTTTTTCCTATATTTGTTCATCAAATTATATAATTATCAAGCATGTTAACTGATGAAAACCAAACCGATTCAGACTCGGACTCGGTACAAGTTAATTGTTCTTCAATCTTCCTCAATGGTGAAGTACAAGTCCCAATAAGGAGTCCTACGGGTCACACTAATTCATCATTTTCTATGATGAATGATTGTAATATTAAATTATATATGCTGTATTTTTTATGAGACTTTATTACATTATTATTTTATAGGTTTGACTATTTATATTTTTCATGTCATTTTAATTATGTTAGAGTTTTCAATAGTTAGTTAAAACTTCTAAGTTCATTATGAGGTGTTAGTTTTTAAATTGAACTTTTAGTATTTCTATGTTATTTATTATGTGATAAGAAGAGATGACATGTCATTTTTTTTTTAGACTATATTTAATATATGAAATGCTTTCTTATCTTCTTTCTCCTGTGATTTCTCTCTTCTTTATCTAAATTCTCTTCATAAATTATTCAATGTCTTACTAAACAAAACAAAACATGTACACACAGAGTAGAGTTTGGGACATGTTGTCGTCATTAACCTTATGAGCAAGGACATACAGTATAAATAAAATTAATACATGGGCAGATATTAGCTTATATTTGACGTATAACTCTGATTTTTTTTAATAAACTATTAGATCTACTTTTACCAGTGTTTACTAGATGAATTTCAATAGTAGAAATATTTTTTTGCGGCACAATATATAGTAATGCATTTTCAGCATGTTGCAAGCATCATAGATGTTTCTTTATTAATTACAGACAAATTACAAGCGATTAAATCATCAAAATTAAGATATTTACTTCAAATATAATTTAATACTTGCACAAAACTTAACTATATAAGTTCCCAACTTATGAATTAGTTTTTGCACAACATAAAAGGTTGTAATGTATTTGCAACATGTTGCATTCATCTTAAATTATTTTGAATGATTTTTGGCTCATCTCAAGGTGATTAAAGCGTCAGAACCAGCAATTATACTCAAAAGTGAAGCTATACATAAAATATAAAATAATAATATTTTACAAATATTTATTAGATCAATTTCGAAAGTATAAATCAACTTTTAGACAACCTGTAGGAAATTATTACAAGCATTTTGCGGGCATCTCAGATGTTTTAGAATAATTTTGAACACATTTGGACTGATTAAATCATCAAACTTGCAGTTACATACAAATATTTGTTAAATACATTTTAAAATATAAATATACTTTTATGCAATGTAAAATAAATTTTGGTGATTTATTTATTTAAAATGAGTTCAGAATCAATTAAAAACAAACAGGATACATACAACATGTTTGTAATAAATTTATAACTTGAAAATTAATTTACAAATATCACTTTAACATAAAATAAATGAGAATATTGAGTACTATTCAATCCGTACTCTTACCTATGGACACTTCATTCAAAGCAACAAAATGTCCTAACTATAATTCAGCCGGTCAGGTATTTGATCTAGTAGAATGAGTAGGTCTGATGGGTTCTAGGACTGTTTAATCAGCTTTGAAATATGTACGCTGCGCATTAATATTTGTGTGCTCTCGTACTAATTTTTGTGCGCACAGATCTTATAGATCGGACAGTATTGGAGGAATTGTATCTTCGGCGGAGTTTTTCCATGCGGAGCTTTTAATCTGGTCCGTTCGTTTCGGATCGGCCGGATCAGATTAAAAGTTCTGCAAACTTTGAGAATTTTTTTTTTCAATTCAGATAAAATCTGATTTAATTCGTCCGATTCAAAATGAACGGATCAGATTAAAAATTTCGCACGAAAAAAATCTACAGAGGATGCACTCTCCAGTATTGGAACCCCACGAAACCCAAAAATAAGGTACGAATGTTTTTATTTTCCAGAAAGAACTGTCTACCAATGTTGGAGCTGCATAGTATTAATCTAAACTTTCTCAAAGATTCGTGATCTCATAGTACCGCTGAGAATCTGAGATGGATAGCAGCCTGATACGAACAGGGAAGGTGAAAAGTCGCTCCTCAAAACTAAAGTAAAATTAATGTCGTGTGTTAATAATCGACGGCAGATCGTTGGCGATCACATAAAAGGAACGCATCTGAGCCGTTGACTACCGCATCATGGAAACCGAGGTTGATGCTGGAGGTACTGTACCAAAGATCTCGTTTTCCTTTTTCTCGTTTGGCCCAAGGTGCCTACGATTGTTTCACCGACCACTGCGGAAAAAAATAGAAAAAGAGGCTTTTTTGTAATAATTTGATGCTTTTGTCTCTTTGGAGAGTGACGGTATAGAATCCAAATTCTTTCCAACTTTTCATATAACTTTGTTGTGGTACTTCTCGTGTGGTTGTTTGTGCAGTTGGTTTTTTGGACTTTCCAGCATATAAATAAGGTTCCGAATAATGATTTTTTTTTTAAATAGCATCAAATTGAACTATTTCAACAAAACAAATATGTTGGATTTTTATGAAAACAGCTCCACCGATTCACAAGATTGATAGAGGCAGAAACTTTATTGTATTTATTGCTTCGTGACATGACCGGTGGAGCTCTTTTCATAAAATCAAAATCTAGTATCCTTGTTTCGTTAAAATATTTAAATTTTATTTTATTTATAAAAAAATCCCGAATAATAGTATTATTTTTGAAGTATTTTTTAATTTCAATACATCTTCAAATTATTTTTGAAAGGACAAGATGATATTAATCTTGTATCGTTCACTAAATTTACTAAATTTGAATAATTATTATTTTGTAAAAATTCAATATTTTAATAAGTTATTTAATTGCACACCAAAATAATTATTATTTTCGAATTATGTTCATATTATTATAATTTTTACCTTTTTGATTTATTTGCTAGTCATAAATTTGTTACTATATTATTTAAGGTCTAATGAGTTTAATGATAATCAACCGTATTTTATGAGTGCTTAGGAATTACTAGTTGAGACTCACGCTTTTTATTATTTATATTATGTATGATTCATATTTGTTTTTGTTTTTTTAAGTTTAGTGAAACGAGGTCTAATGAATTAAGAGATACTTAATCAACTGATATTTTACGAGTGTTTAGAAGTTACTAGTTAAGACTCATTTCACTAAACATTTTCTGTTTGTTTATGTGTTTATTTTTATTTTATTTTTGCTATTGTTGAATTATCTCTCCTCTCTAAAAAAAAAAAAGTTCCATATTTCTGAACCTAGAGAGAAGATAGTTGGTTGCCTTCTTTCATTCAACTTAATTCTTTTTTAAATTCCTTTCTTTGAGGAGCGAGTCTACACTCTTATAAATGGAATGAATTGACGTCCGTTTTTTAAAGTTATAACTAGTTTATACATTATTATATTTTCATTTTGTTACATACTATACAGAAAATTGAAATGTTTGGATGATGCTATAATAGTAGCTATTTGGAATATTGATACTATTCTGAACAAAGATCGATCCGAACAAATTTTTTTAAGAGAATGATTCAAATGTTTCTTGCCTTTTTTTTATTTTTTATATATATATAATAGTGTAGTAACTCTTGCTGATTTTACTTATCATGAAACCATACAAAACAAAATATTGATACAAAACCACTGGTACACATTTCTGAATATGTTTTTAAGTACAAACCAACCAAAAATATCAACAGAAATATAAAGCTAAGTCTAACAAAAATTTACCTGAAATTGTCCTAAAAAAACACACATTAGTCATGCTTCTGCATATATAAACTACAAAATTACTAGAATTTATAAGGGTTAATTAGATATCTTCTATTTTACTATTCTGAATAGTAGATAAACATGGTTGTTCTCCTTACCTAACTCAAATTAGGAATAGCAAAAGCAATGAATAAACTCAAACTTCTTTTTTCTTTTTTAACTCTTAATTTCACCTACCTGCCGTTGGAAAGAGGAAAAAAAAAAGACACTATGAAGGAGAAGAGTCAAAACTCATACACCATTATGAATTTGCAGTTATAACCTCCTCGTAAATATTGCACGATTAGTGTAATATAATATAATATAATAAATTACCATCAACAAATACTACATATAGACTAATATTAGCATAAGGATGTCCATAGAAAATCACACACTTTCTTGTTTTCTAGAAGGTTGGATAATTGTATTGTAGAAATTAAATAAAAGTACTTGATAAATAATGGACGAAAACATGACAAGTATTCACCATGTGATACAAATGAGTCCACCACAAATAATACAGAGAACTTTAGGCGTCTAAGATTTGAGACAATCTTGGTGATGGATTGCGATTTGCGAGATCTAGCTTTGACTACAAGGCAAGCTTGTGTTGATGGTACAAGGCATGCAATGTAAGGATAAAATAAACAGGTCAACTCAACACAAGACTATGTTGTCTTGAATGGAAGGATGCATGCATACGACCAAACATAGAATTTTGAGAAAAAAAACACAAAGTTTGATCACCACATAAATATATGGCTGGAATTAATTTGTGAACAAAATTTAACTACTTAAAGGGGGAGATGTCACTTCGTTAGGAACATGATATAAAGTCTTTTGTGAAAGTATTGGTTGTATTTAAAAGATGAAATATATATAAAACATTTCTTTGCTTTTCTTTGCCACAAGCCCGGAGACAGGAAATGAAGAATGAGGCTATATATGGTACGATGTATAGTGCTGATTGGTTTGTACTGTTTAACATGATCTTAATATGAAAATGTGCTTGTAGATCAAAGTTTACATTATCTATAATTTTTACTTTTTTAGATAGAAAATTATTTAATTTAAAATTCTAGACTATTCAAAAATAATCATTTAATTTCTACCCATTTAACAAAATTAGTAAAAAAAAACATAAAATTTAGTCTACAAGTACAATTTTATAGAGAGAATATGCTGAATAATTTAGACAACTATTTAAACTTTAAAATGAAGATATTAATACATAGTATAGTCCAATTTGTGCTATGCATAGTAACATAGCCCAACTCTAAAATGAAATAGAGTTGGAACGCCATATATTATATTTGTTTTTTTTTCTTCGAATTTGTAAAATTATATAAATTAAAATTGAACTGCTTATCATGACACATGAATAATGCTCAGCAAAATCATGCGTATAATTTTTTTTTTATAGAAAAGATGACGCTATATGGTACTTTGCAAACCGTATATTAAGCCGTTAAATTCATATCTTTATTTTTTTTTAAGTTTAAATAATTCATGTGGACTGCTTAATATGATCTCCATATGAAAGAAAAAATACTCGGAGACCAAATATTATATTTTTCTAGATTTTTTTTTACTATTTTTTATATATATAAAAATTCATTATTTTTGGATGGTATAGAACCTTTAGATCAGATAATTTTTTTACTTATATAGAAAGAAATATAGTAAAAAAATACTAAAAATATAAAATTTGTTCTCGACGGTTTGAACTTTTAAAACAAAGATATATGTGTGTGTGTGTGAGAATCCAGAGTATGGTTTAATGTGGCGCTTGTGCAAAGCACCATCACATAGCTTATTAAAAAAAAAAATCATGCGTATACATTTTTGTCCGTCGTAAATCTTACTAAAATATACACACTCATATATATGTTAAAAATTTAATCGAATCTCGTTATTATATTTTATAAGTGGGTTTCTCTTTATTGTTAAGGTTTCAGTGATTTGGGCAAATGACTTCCATAAAATAATTTGCTAGCTATTAGTATTACTGTATATAACCACAAAACAAAATAATGATATGTATATAACCTCAAGAGTACAACTTGGCGATCAATATCAAATACAACAAGCGTTATTCTTTGGTGCACTGCACTTATAAGCAACGTCAGATTTGTTTTCACTTTATATCATATATAGTCGGCCAACATAAAACCAATTGAACGAACATGATGTCTTCAACTTGGATGCAATAACATTATAACAATATTGACTAATAAAGCTCCGTAGCAAATATATATATATATATATAGTTTTTGAAAGATAACAAACATGCCGCAGTTGATCGAGATTCCCATCATTTCTATGATAAAGCTTCTCAGGAATCAGGACCTACTATATATCATGGTTTCAAAAGAGCCTCGCTTGGAGATATGTAAGATCGATGCATGCAAAGTGGAACAAAGATTCGTTTGGATATATAGATGTAATTATATGTATGTACGGCTTGATTGATATATATATATATAAATATATATCATGACCAGACTAGACTGGTTGTATCATGGACACGTGTCGATATTAAAATCAAGAGACAATGTGGTCCCACCATTTTTTTAATATATCCAGGATTCTATGAAATATTTTATGTTTTCTTTAATAGGAAGTCTAGCTTTGCAAAGTGATTTGGAAGCTGTTATTACTAGTATTAACAATTAACAAAGAGCACTGCGCGCCTAGGTAGTTAGTGGTCCTAACAAATCAATAGGCATCTTATCTTGCTTGAGGTTTATTAAGATAAACCATAAATTACGTTGTAAATTTAATATTGCCGAAGGTTTACATGGAGAGAGAATATTCATTGAATAATATTGGCAAACTAATGCATGCATGTTGTTGCTATTATGTATATCATAGAAACATTGATTCATGGTTTTCCGATGACTGCTTGGTTCATAATTTGGAGTATCAATCAACATTTATATAGTATTAAACTTAGGAATTACTTATTTTTCTAATTTAAACTGTCAATAATTTGAACAGTGAGCTAGCTCGGCTTATTCCGGCTAAAAACGCTAGACCTTTCAAACTATTCCAGACACTTAATTTAGAGGTAGAAACAAGAAATTTAATTTTAAAAACCTCTATTCTCGTATCTGATATGTCATCGCTAGGGGGTAACCGGGTAAAGATTCTAACAGAGTACGTAGTTTTAGCTTCATGTAGCATACGAATCATAAGCAACACTAACATTCTATAGTCCAAGCGCTGCATGAAGTCAAACTGCTATATTTACCCTGGCTAAGGGTAAAAACAAGAAACTTAATTTGGAGGCATTTTGCTACAACAAAATTTATTGCACTCAGTTTTACTATGATCGAAGTTGCGATGCCACCTTTATCATGATTTTAGAAATCTACTGAAGCAACAAAGGCATGCATGGAAACTACCAAAGTATTATTTTTAAGAAAACGCTGTTATATATCAAAAGCAATTATATATTGATAGAGCTTAGCTATGTCCTCATAATATCTAGCTTCATGCATGCACATCCACAACAATAGCAAAGACAGCCAAAATTATAATATCTTAGAATATCTATCTTATCTATTATTATTAATATTATTATTTTAACCACCAAACCATGCATACCAGCACACAATATGAGACCAGCATTATCATTTACAAATCTACAGCAACAAAAGAGATGCTAAATCAATGAACGAGCTTTTCTTTCTTCAACCATAGCCTTCTGTTACCCTCTCAATAAAACTAACCTTTATATAGACCCCAAGCAATTAAATCAAATCGGCCCTGCCATACTACAAGGAAAGATAATGTAAGACCACACCTATGCAGACAGCGGAAATGTTGCTGCTGCATCCGCTAGGTCCTTCAAGAAAGATACCACATTGTCTGATGTTTTTAAGAGATACCTCGCATTGGAGCGCTTCCTATTAACAGCACATGAAAAATAGTTATCTCCATTCAGATCAAGAACTGAGGATCCTTCTCGCCAAGACACCGAATCCTGTGTAGTCTGCCACGCATTCGGTATCGGGGCTCTCTGTCCAGGTGAAACCCGCTTATCTGAACCGGACCCAGTTTGGGACTTCTTACTTCCGGATTGGGAAGCACGCGAAGAGTTGCGGCTACTGGATGCTTTCCCGGTTGGCTTCCTGTTATCGGGTCCAGATTTGGTGGAATCTGGTCCTTTACCTTTTGATGCATTTGACTGCTCAGATGGGAGCTCGGGCTCAAAGAATGTATATATGTCCTCATCCTAGAAGCATAACAAATACATTAATACGGGCTCCATGTTGCTCAACTACTTGGTCAAAAGAAAAATTAAAAAGAAAAGGTTAGTGAGCAAACCTTTCCAAGGAAGTGACCGATACAAAGAACATAGTCAATTGGAGTAATCATGCTTTTGCTATGGACAATCTCTCCTAAGATCCGATCTATTGCGGCACCCTAAAATTTTGAATAACATTTGGCAAAGATTACAACCCTTACAAGAAAAAATCCTATCCTACTATTATAATATTATTATTAAAATGTTTTAAACAGGAAACAGCATACCTTGGTGACACCAACGGAACGCACCTCGACAGAGCGGCTACCTTGAACGACATCAACAGCCGCATTAGAGATAGGTCCTGTCCACAGGTGCTGAAGCATATCTCTAGCTTGGAGCCTGCCGAATTCCACATCTATGTGTACAAAATTACAAATGTATAAGATAGTTAAATTTCTCCAATATGTTTGCCAAGGAGAAAACGGTTACAGATCCACAGAACTTACCAGCATATTTGTAGTTCCACACAAAGGATGTCTCACGGTGCTCAAAATGAGACCTTGGTGTTCTTTCTGTGAAGTACTCGAAGACATGCTGTAAAGAAATCACGAAGTTATTATTAGTTCAACAGACTACCAAAACATATTTACATCAGTAAGTTCAACGTAAATAAAGAACCAAAAGCAAATGCTTGTAAGTTAAAAGGTAACCTTAACACTATCAACCCAATCCATGTTTAGATGCTCCGGCATTGTTGTCATCCACTCACCATCCGTTGGCCGCAAAAACATCCCATTTTCGGCTGCCAACCACATGTTGAACTCCCCAAAATTCTATTTGAAATAACTACATTAGCAAATTAAAATTAAAATAGGTATAAAAAAAGGAACTTTAGGCGAATATTACATCATCCAATACGCTTCTGTCACTCCCACTCAGCACAATAACTGTTGTTTGTTTATCTTCACATAGAACTGACAGGGGACCCTTTAAGTCAGGGTGCAATTTCAGCTCCATTTCCTTTATTTGATCGCCGCCTCTTCTACCAGATGACTCGACCGGTTCAGTTAATGTCGCATTAAACCCCTAGTTTATACAGAGCACAAAAAAAGTTTATATATCTAACCATGAAAAGCATTCTTGCCAATGAATTAAAAAACTGAAAGAATGGTACCAAAATGATCAGCCGGTTCTTCGACTGAAGATAGCGATCAATGGTTGTCTGAGTAGGAAGATCAGGTGGGACCTGCCTTGTTCTCAGCTGCGCCTCGACAATTGTGTCATTCAATTCACTACAAGATGAAAATGATGAAATCTTGGTATAATTCTGTCCTACAGAGAGAGAGAGAGAGAGAAGAGGCCTAAAATAAGATTCTCACCTGACAAATGTCTCGGCCCAGTCTTGTGCAGTGTGAGTTGTAACATGTGCATAGTTATGCCTATGCCGTTTCTCTCTCTCCTCCGATGGCATATTCAACGCATATGCGATAGAGTTTGCTACTTCAGTAATATTCCATGGATTGACCAACAGAGCACCGGCACCAAGAGACTGTGCTGCTCCTGCAAACTACAGACCAAATAAAATGTATTGATATCATAATTTCTATGCAAATTATACTAAAAGAATAATGAATGATTAATTCCATGTAATTACCTCGCTTAATATCAAGACACCCTTCTTCGACCCTTGACAAGCCACAAATTCATAGCTTACAAGATTCATCCCATCTCGCAGGGATGTCACGAGAGCCACATCTAACAAAATGAACAGCAAGATACTTTGTTGTTATTAAAGAATATACTGTGTGATTGTTTTCTTTTAGATATATGGAAAAGGAAGTACCGGTCACAGCATAAAGAGCACATAGAGCATGAAAGTCAAGTGAGCGATCCTGAATAAAAGTTAATTTAATTATTAGCAAAGTGATTGAATTATTTGGAGGGGTAGAGTGAGAATTATATGTGATGTAAAGGGTTGCAAACTATGTACCAGGTGATGTATCGGAACAGCTGTCAGTGTTCCAAATCGACCATTGATCCGCCCAACAATTTCATGGACTTGGCTCGTGAGTTTTTGATCTGGTAAAATAATTCAAACATGAAAATAGAAGAATGTCCAGTGTGTTATCTAATCATGTCACTAACACTAATACAAAATCACTAAAAGGTAGATGAAATAAAGACACCAAATTTCAGAATTGGCCCTGAGCATCAATTATTATGCTTAAAAAAGTTTAAGACATCACATTTAGGTACTGACCACATATTTCAGTCACTGTATTGGCCACGGTCTCAGTAGTTGCTGACCTGGAATGTGTCAATGGGAGAATAAACCTCAATCGAAATATGACTTGGGAACTTTACAATCAAATACACCTGGGCCATTCTTTATGAACTGATTCTGCAATTTACTCAATGTACAATAATGAGAATATTACTCACATTCAGGCACATCTGTTCTGGTTGGCACAGCAATTTGTAATAAAACTACTTTGTCACGCCAATTGGCATTCTCCTCCAGAAACTTCTCAAATGCCAATATCTTTTGGGGTATGCCTTTGATCATGTCAAGCCTGTCCACACCCAGCATCACCTTTTATTGCATTCATTCATAAAAGTAAAAGTTAGATTTCTCTTCCAAAAAAAGCAACATAAAGATTTTTCTTAAAATCAGCATATGATAATTAAAAACAGTTTTGTACGACTCCTTACCTTCCTTCCAGCAAACCGTTGGGTAAGTTCTTGCACGTGCTTTTTGACAGCTGGCAGATCTAGAGCTCTCTTGAAGCGATCGGAGTCTATCCCGATTGGAAACTGAACAATTTGCCACATATGAGTAACGCACATACTATTTACAAGATTATCATTCTTTTGTTATTTTGATTTTTTTTTTTCTCTTTAATATCTTAATGATATTGGGTACAGATAAGGTAAAGGTTGTGGAAACAAAAGTAGTAAGATGGCATAAAAATATTAAATACTCAAATTGGAAAGTAGAAAAGAATTTGAAAGGTACCGCTGCCACCCTGGTGAGCCGGCCTTGATCTTCCACCCCTTCAGGTGTACCTTCAAGACCCAGAATTCTCGTACATGCACTCACAAAATGTCTTGCATAATCATATGTATGGAACCTACACAAATTTTCAATTACTCCAAACAATCAACGCCACAGGTTATGTACATCAAATATCACACCAGCTGGTACAAGGACAAACCAGAAGGCTATATAAGATGCTCTCTCATTATATATTATTATCACTATGCTAGAACTAGTAACAAAAACAAAATAAGGTAAACTATACCAGTACAGCACCTTTACCACCCCTGAACTATCTACAACCCAAAAGCCAACAAAGAAAAAGCACTCACCCGACCAAATCGGCAGCAAGAACAGACCTAAGCAGCTCGGACCGGGACGGCAGAGTGCGGTAAATCTCTGATGAGGGAAATGGTGTGTGCAGAAACCAGCCAACTTTCATCTTGCTGTTGTGTTCTTTCAAGCACTTCGGGAGAAACATGAGGTGATAGTCATGGCACCACACCACATCCCCTTCCTGGTAGTGCTGGTTGACAACGTCAGCAAACATCTGATTTGCGCGCTTATAAGCATTGAACTGGGATTCGAAGTTGCGCGTTGTAGCAAGCCGGTCCTCTTGCGGTAGACCCAGGTAGTGGAACAAAGGCCAGAGGATATTATTACAGTAGCCGTTATAGTACTGGTGCACGATTTCCTCATCTAGGAACACTGGGATGCACCTCTGTATTTGAAAAAAAGGTATGTTCGATTTACAAAAAGGGATATCCATGTAGTCTAGCATGTAAGCTTTACTTGAAAAAAAGGTATGTTTGATTTACAAAAAGGGGTATCCGTGTAGTCAGGCAGTTGGTATAGTTATTTTGGAAATCAATAATCATTTGCCTAGTTGTCAATTTTTCATTAAAAAAAAAAAATCATTCTAGTTTGCTTCTTTTAAATAACTTACCTTCTCGGCTAATGCCCTGACAAGTGCTCGTTGCCCGACTTCATCACTTACATTGACTCCAGCCCACCCAATCCATTTAGCATCCACATCTTTTACACCTGATTGCACAAGAAGCAAAAATATAATTGCTAGAAGAAATACATAAAACAAACAGTTCCTTACTCTGTTTTGCTACAATCAAACTTCACGAACAATGGTTCCAATTGAACTGCAAAAGCACATTTAGTGTTGAACAACAAAAACTATTCTTTATCAAATATATATATATCACGAAACCAGTCTTGGGACAACAAACTGGTACAAATAAATTATAGGACAACATAAAAGGTAAGGAAGCAAAAAAATGGAAATGAATTAAACTGACTAGAAATCGCACCAAGAAGAGCGCTCACAAGACCACCGGCACTAATCTCGAGGGACCATGAATCCTCTCCTCTTCTGACAGCCGAAACAGGCAGACGGTTGGCTACAACAAGTAGCCGTTGCTTCATGCCCCTCATAGTTCCTAGACGCCTGCCGAAGTAACCTTCCTTCAAACCCCCTTTGAACCCCATAGTAGAATTGATACTACTAGGGGAGGTGCTAGTACTATCATCAGAGATTGTACTATAGTTCTCCCAATCCAATTTAGTCGGTGTTTCAGGCACCAAGTCAGGAGGTTCAGACTCCATGCTCAGGTCAGAATCATCAGTGATAGTACCGTTGTCAGTACCATTACCAGTGCGGTTGAACCGGCGTAGCTCTCTATCTTTGAGCAGCCTCTCAACCCTGGAAGGGCTGCTACAGTTGTACTTGTTTGCTGACATGCTCTGTTTCTTCTCCTCAATTCTCATGCAGCTGTACTTGGTTAGTCACTGTACAAGAGAAAATAAAAACGAAAGAGGGGATTAAAAGCCACACACATAAAATACTAGGAAGGAACAAAGTATGGTGGGGCCCTCCTGTAAGGAAGACATGTACATGCATCCTGCATCACATAAATCTATGGCAAGGCGGTATCTCCTATTAAAAAATACTACAGAGGAAGGAAAAAAATTGATAACAACTTGCGGAAATTACAAAAGGAGGATAATTTAGGGATGAGAAGGAACGAAGAGGGGATTGATCAAATTTTGCATGAATTTATCTCGTCAAAGGTACTAAGAGTTTCTTGTTCTCAATTTTTTCATGAGATATGCATATCCAGCGTACTGTTCAAAATTACAAAACAGAAAGTGGGGCCCGGGTTTAGTTTAAATTAGTAAGAAAAAATAGGAAACAAGAGAGAATTAGGAGATGCGGAGATAAATAAGAGATAAATAAGGGTTGCAAACACTTCACCGATTATCTTCTCTTTTCGCCTGAGCTCACCACGGATCAGAGAGTACGGCCCCCAGCTCTCTCTCTCTCTATCCCTCCGCTTGCTCTCTCTAGATTTCTCTAAAGCGAGAAGAAAGCCTTTGCTTCTATAAATAAACCAGGCTCGAACCAGGACATGTAAGTGGCATACGCCTATTTATAGCCGCTCTTGTACCCTTCTCTCTCTCAAACTCTACGCCGTAGCTTCATAGGCTCACGCAGAGGCAAGTCTGTGTAATACTTTCCTCGCTGGCGTACGCTGGGGTGACTGAAACAGCGGGACCCACATTCTGAAATAAAACAGCTGTGCGCCATGCGGTTCACGGGGACCCGGTCCAGGAGGAATCCGGAGTGGGGTTAAAAGGAGTGCAGCGAATTAAAAGAGGGTGAATTAGCTGGACTCCATGGCATTTAAAAAGCATATATATAATGGGAATTGTATATACATTTATTATCTCTAATTCGGAAATGGAATCCAAGCTGGTTGAGAGAAGAGGGGGCAGCATCACAGACAGATAAGTGAAGTGAATCAAGTGATGGTATTCGAAATTGAATAAAGAAAAAAAAAACAATATAAAATAAATTAGATGGGAATTGGGAAAATGGTAAATGCAGGGGAAATGAAGTAAATTGAATTGAATTTGGAGTGGTGGTCGTAAAACTGAGGAAGAGATTTGAAAGGATCAGATGGGGCCCACAGTCCCCACTAAGCCCGGTTTCAAATTGAGACCTTGGTCCCTCTCTTCCTTTCTCTCTCTCTCCCCCCTGACCTCCCCTCTGACTTCTCTCCAGATTTTAATGGGTGATGAGGTAATCGGGGAAAAGAAAACCAAATGTACTGCGGATCATGAGTTGGAGATTTTGTTGGGTCAAGTGGATCCTTTGTGGTTGTCATTATTCATTGCCTATTGGCACAATTTTGCACATTTCAGTACTTTGATTAAACTTATGGTACAGAATCCAGATGGTTGGTGAATGTGGAAATAATAGATTTTTTATCATGAGAAACTTTCTGTTGTGTAATTATCAATATCTGATCATACTTATATTTAGAAACTCTTGAATATATATTGTAGGTAAAATTGTTGGAACAGAACTATAAATTGATTTGCATTAATAGAAAATGTATATATTTGTACTAGATATTGCAAAGGTACTTGGGTAATATGATTTCGTTAAAAAAAAAAACATAGCTATTTAGGACATGTAGCTATTGAAATGGAAAATTTGTGATATCTTTAGCGAGGTAAACATTTAGAAGAGAAAAATCAAGTGATAACAACACTTGGGGCTTTCATCAGATAAAAATTTGAAGGCAATGAGAGAGAAAGTATTGGCCACGCCTCCCACACAGAGATTACAAATGACCTAATAATTCAACTGAATAGGTAATATTTAAGATGGATTTAATTTGCAAGGTTTAGGTGTTCAAACCTCTATAAACATGATGGATCAAACACTTGTAAGCATTTTTTGTATGATATAATACTAAATCATACAACATTTATACAATTATTAAAGGGAGATAGAGAGTATACATACCTTGAGCGAGTGTATATTTTCTATAAATTTGACGGCGGGGTGGAGATTTTTAAGCCTAATGTGTTTTTATAGGACGTAATGAAATATCGACCAAGAGAAACCCTAATACATTGTTACAAATAACGTCTTGCATAATAAATTCAAGCATATATACACTTTCATTTTAATTGTCGGTTTCTCAATTAATTAAAATTTTGACGTCATGATAAGATCATACTAGTAAAAAATCGTAAAAAATATTTCCCAATGAACAAGTATATATAGTCAACGATTTCGCACCTTTAAAAATGACAATTTGATATAATACTGAACCATATAAAATTTATAAAATTGTTAAAGAAAGAGCGATAGAGAGCATGCATATCTTGAACATATATTTTCTATAAGCTTGATGGTGTGACAGAGATTTTTAAGTCTATGTATTTTTATAGGGCATAATGAGCGTCCACATTCGCTGAAATCCATACCTCTATTTCAGGACCTGAAATACCTCATCTCTTCCTATCTTTCTCCTCTCTCTTCGAGATTTGAGGAGAGAGATAGAAGAGAGAGGAGGTATTTCAGGATCTTGAAATTGGGTAATGGGATTTCAGATAATCCCAATTCGGCATAATGAGCATATCGACAAGGAGAAAACCCTAATACATTATTACAAGTAACACTCGTACAATAAATGTCAGTATACACTTTCGTTTTAATTGTCATCAGTTTTTCAATTAATTAAAATTTTGATGTCATGATAAAGATCATAATAATAAAAAATCATAAAAAAGTACTTTCCAGAAATGAACAAATGTATCTAGTCAAATTTCAATTTGATACCCTCAAAAATGACAATTTGATATAATATTGAATCATATAAAATTTATACAAGTTAAAGAGAGATATATTGAGCATACATACATTGAGCGTATATTTTCTACAAGCTTGACAACATGGCGGAGATCTTTAAGTCTTTGTACTTTTATAGAACGTAATGAACATATTGATATACAGAAAACTCTAATACAATATTATTACAAGTAACATTTCGCACAATAAATTCTAGTATAGACTTTCATTTTAATTGTTAGTTTATCAGTTAATTAAAATTTTGACGTCATGTTAAGACCATAATAGTACAAAATCATTAGAGTAAACAAATAAATCTCGGCAAATTTCGATTTAATACTCTCAAGAATGACAATTTTAACTTGATTTGATTCGAACATGTTCTAGACTTCTAGTAGACAATCTAACGCAAACACACTTCATGTCGAGTTGAATATTACTCACAATTTTTTATGTTGTTTAGAGCGTTGAATAACACAATATACAGCTATATTATATCCACGAATTAAAATGGTATGAGAACATGTATAATCTATTTAAAAAATGTATGTGAAATCTCTTTGAACGCCCACAGCCCACTAACTTAATTTTTGTTTGTCGAACGTTATCAATTTAATTAGTATTTTTTTATTTTATATAATACTTTTGGATTGAGCATTAGTTATATCTGAAAACTGCACATTTTTTTTCAGACAATTAAAGCTGATTTTTTTTTTCTTTATGAATTATGATTGAAGATCAAATTATCTAACTATTTAATATTTCAACAAAATTGCCAACTTTTCCCACAAAAGATATTATCTTTACCGCAATAAATCAATCAAAGCACTAATTTTTATAATGAGAAAATTACCTCGAGTTTTGAATTTGAACAAAATTTACTCCTACATTATTTGTTGTCATGGTAATATATAATATGCTCCAGCCTTCAGATAGAGAACAAATACTGGCGAGAGACACGAATCTCAAAATAGATCCTCTATATCTAAATAGGCACCGAGTGACTGAAAAAGCAGGTTCCTACAATACCTACCTTAGTAGACACGAATCTCAAAATAGATCCTCTATATCTATATCTAAATAGTAAAAAAAATAGATCCTCTATATCTAAATAGTCACGGATACTGATTTGAGTCAGTCGGTTTTAACTTGACACGAATTGGTATTTAATAGCTAATTGTACTCAGTCAGGTACCCGGGAGGATACTGATTCATGTGTAACCAGAGGACGAGCCACTGTAGGAACCTGTTTCTTTAAATCCAACCATCAATATTTTAGAATGCACGAATCTCAAAAGCAATTTTTTTGCACGAATCTCGAAATAAATAAAGTGGTTGGATTTGAAAAAGCAGGTTCCTACAATTCTTTAGAATCGTAGCAGATTTATTTCCCTAAAGCATACATGGACCATGGTTCAATTGTCAAGGTGCATACCAGCGTGTTAATATTCCACTCATTGATTGAATCTTTTTCAACGCGGCCACACGATAAACTACTCAAGAGATATGCACAAAAGATATGTCGATGTTATAGGGTATGTGCGACAAGATACACGAGAATCTCGTGAAAAATGCGTGCCTGGAAGTGGAAACAGGTGTGGTTTAATTAAGGTGTGCACGGGGTGGCAATCGGAAACCCTACACTTCTACCTTGCCGAACGAGGCACTTTTCCTCGAATTCAGATTCAGTCGAGTAACTCAAACATTGGGTTTTAAATATGAATCGTCCGATTCGAATCTGTAATAATTTATCTGAAATGGAGTGCACGTATTCGAAGAGATAAGTTCAAACAACAAAGAATTTGAATCGGACGGTCCTAATCCAAAACTCAAAGATTGGATTACTTTAGAGGATCCGGACCTCTTTTCCTTAACCTCCGTTTTCTCTTGTTCAATTTTGACAAATTTCTAATTTCTCTCTGTTTTTTTTATTGAAAAAAAAAAAGCAAGTTAGGCAAAATGCCTACGAATTTGACCGCTTGAAGTTTAATTTCTGGACTAGCATCTTCTCTCTTTTTTTTGTTATAATTTTTTTGATTTGAGGTGCAATTGATTTTGACCAAAATAACTTAATTTTTTTCGAATTTAAATCATATTTGGGCCAGTGAGATAAAATGAAAGATTTAAAAAATTATTATTATTTCTTGAATTGTATTTAAAGTTGAACAAGCTTATATGAAAGTAAGGATAAGAGTTGTATATCTTCCTAAGTTGTGATTGAAAAATAATTATTTTTTTTGGATAATATTGAATATCAAATCACATAACTATTTAATATCTACAAAAAATCTTTTATTTAGTTTTGAACCTATAATTTTTTATACGGTAGATATTACCTTTGCTACTAGATTACAAACTAATTCTCGTAATTGAAAAAAGATAATTAACTGAAAAAATAAAGTTATCAACATCTCACGAAAACTATTCCATCCCTAAGCTATGTCTTGTAGAAGAATAAAGTGAAAGGACATAGAGATAACTAGATAAGTATCTTTTAATTAAAACGATGTTCATATACCTCGACTCTATCCATTTATCTTATATAACTAACTCCGAGATATCTTCAAATAATCTTGCTTGTAAGAGACACAAACATAGTTATAACTCTATTGTGATTATTATTCTTTCTCTATTAACTGAAAAAAAAAAAGAAGTAAAGTTTGTTTATCATTTTGATATTTTACTCTAAATAAATAAATTTTACTAAAGAACATCGAATTATTGAATCAATTTATATATGTTTTAAATCTAACATTCTACTTTCAAGTCTCAAACATAATTAAAAGTACTTTAGAAATAATTCCTATCACTTTTTAAAAATAGTTTTAGTAATTCATTTGTCGTGTATATGTCGGATATGTTTGGATGTGTCAAGAATAGAGGCTATTCTAGAATAGCAGCTATTTGAAATAGCAATGTGCATCTAAACAACATTTTTGCTATTCGGAATAGTTAGAATAGTTGCTATTATCTATTCCTTGTAAATATTGGAATAACTACTATTCGAAAATATGAAGAGAGAAAAAAATGATTATTTCTCAGATTTTCGTCAACACATTTCCAAAATGATAAAATTAACACTACTTTCTGTAATTTCCACGTTGTGACAATTTGTTTAAGACTCCACTTATCTATATTTCTTCTTAATTAACACCTTATTAACACTATTATTTATCGGTTATAACTATTCACTATTTCAAATATACAATTCAAACAACATTGCTACTAATCAAAATAGCATCATTTTCACACTAATTTAAAAATTATTATTTATTTTTTATTCTTATTTACTATAATAGCTCTCATCCAAACGTACCCGCAACTAGCTGCTTATGCATAGATTTCAATCACGTCTCTATACTTTATACTTAATTGTCATTGCATTAACTTGTTGTCAGTGGTGACAGTAGAAGGAAAGGGTGCTGAGCACTCCTATAAATAAAATAAAAAAATCAGTTTTGTCACGTCAAAATTTTTAATTCATACAAAAATAATATTATTAGTCACCATCATAAAAATGAAATTGCAAAATACTATTCATCCAGTCCTCTATTTTAAATAATATATTGTTAATTTCGCCCTTGCTTGTTGCTATCCTGTAGTTAACATTGAGTGAGGTTATATATGGTACTATGTATAGAGTACATTGGTCCATACTTTAAATTAATATCTTTGATTATAAAGTTTAAATAGTTCATATAAACTGTTCAATATGATCAGCATGTGAAAACATACTTGTAGATAAAATTTTTTAAATTTTTTTTAAAAAAATGTCATGTTTTTTAAGATAAGTTGAATATCACTTGATCTAATCTATCAAAATTATAGACCATTCAAAATTACTCATTTTTTATTTATTTAAAAAATAGTAAAAAAAGTTTATAAAAAAAAAAAAAAACAAAATTTAGTTTGTAAGTATATTTTTATATAAAAAAAATTGTTAAATAATTTAGATTAACTTTTCGAACTATATAAACGAAGATATTAATTCAAAATACAGACCAATTACTATGCATATATATTACCGTATATAGCCTCATTCATTAACATTTTATTAACCGCTAACATCGTACTCACTTTTCATAAATGATTGATTATAGATAGCTGTATCCTTTGACAATTTACGAGAAATTACGGAGACAATGACACGCTATACAAATTGTATATCGTGGCACTCGGCAATTGACAACTAAACAACTTGGCATGGTCAATTTTTAATGACGTGACCAAACAAATTTGACACGTGCTCAAACTAAAATTGAAGTAATGGAATCTCAGCCCAAGTAAATCATAAATTAAGAGGCCAGAATAGTCTCTATAGACTCCGCATTTTAAGCCGTGTATTAAAATTCGGTCTATATGATCGAATATGCAGCTGTATATATTGTATTTGGTTGCAATATAATTAAAAAATATGTTTTCAGTCAAATAAGAGGTTTTCTAAAATTTGAGTTACTTTTAGGTGATATGAATTCGGACTAGTTTGATAAAACTAGTCAATCTTTAATCAAATAATTGTGAAGTTATAACAACGGAGAGCCATAAAAGAATGGTAGAATAATAAATCACGCCTAACTCAAAAGAAATTGCTAAAAACTTATGGATGAGTCTAGAATCGCATGTGCCATGGATAGTATCTGATCCGCATGCAATGGGCCTAATTGGATAACTTGGATTGGTTTGTCATGTTAAGCAGCTTTTTTTTAATAAATATTGGATATTAAGTTATTCAATTATAAAAAATTGAGCTCTAGTTTGTTCCAATAATTATATAATAGTTTTATTTAAGATCGATTTTGTTTACATAATTCATTCATTTTAGTTGTGTTCATCAAATCATCTTTGTGAACACATTGCACTTTAACTTTGCACTCTCTCTATATATATTAAAAAACAGAGGCAGAATCAGTAAATGTGACAAATCGAAACAGAAATTTTAGAATTCTACAACTATTTTAAATCTGCAATTGGCCTTGCTTAGTTCCTTTCTCTACATTCTAATCGCATGTTTGTTACTGCGCCTTCACTCGTCATAATGGCCACGTGCCGATTATTTTAATATACCAAAAACCAAAAAAATAAAATAAACCAAAATACTTTCGTTCTGGAGGAATTCCATATCTATCTATAAATTTGGTTTAAAGGCAGAATTTTCATTTAACACTCTTTCCATTCTCTCTCCTCGCGACCTTCTAAACTATAAGTGCTCTTTCTCTCTTCTTTTCATTTTTTATTTTTATTTAGGTAAATAATTAATTTAGTTAATTTTTAATTTTAGGTATTTTTGTGTATTCAATTCAAAATAGCTCTTATGATATCCATTTACATTGGTAGTAATGTTTTAACAAGCCCTAATAGGATTTATTATAGTATCGGGCCTGTTATTGTGATTCTGGTAATATCAGGTATTGATTTGATAGGTATTAAATCAGTTATTTGTCAGAACCCGGGTTTGGATCAGGGTCAGTATGATCGTGCTCTCAACTAGTTGGACGGGGTAAATAAATATTTGGATCCAGATAAGAATGAATGTCCAAAACCATGAAAGATATTTTAAGCGTTGGACCGTTGGAGAATTATGACTACAAACGGGTTTGAGTCATTTAATAATGTCTTCAGGTCATCTCGTAAGTTATTGGTGGCCACAATAATTGAGGACCCATATTATAAATGTGTCACATGGTTTGGGTAAAGGAGGGCCAAATTGAAATTTGAAGCAAGGCAAGGCCAATAGTTCTCGTGTTGGGTTCATAAGGTACTTTTTTTCCTTCATTTAGTTTGAACAAATTCATTTAATTCACTATTTTTATCTGTTCATAGTTTATTAACAAAAGATTGGAGAAATCAAATAGTATGAAAACGCTTGGGGGATTTGGCAACTTCAACAATTTTGAGATAACATCCATACAAAATAGAGTTCATGCATTCATACCTGACAATTCTAGCTGGTTTACCAAAGCCAATTTCAAATACACTATGATCATTAGGGCAAATAGCACAATGGAATGCACATGTGAGAAGTCACAATTGGAAATAATACCATGTTCTCATGTTCTGGCTGTGTGCCATCTTCGAGACATCAACCCTAGTAATTTTGTAAGTTACTACTACCACATTTAGACACTGATCAACACGTGGAGAGGTTAATGGTATGTCCATGACAATCAGTCGGAATTAGTGGCGAAGCCACCTTTCTATAGGGGTAGACAGCTGCCTACCCTTGGAAATTTTTTTCCAGAGAATCTGGATTTGATTAAAGACTTGCCTACCTTTGAAAAATGGTCTTGTCTATCTCTGAACTAGTTCTAACGATTTGTGGCGATTCTCTGGCTGGGTAGATTCTATCATTTTTTTCATGGTAAGTCGATTGAATTTGAGAGGAAATATAAGTGTGAAAATGATGAGCTGAAGAAACTTGGGAAAGAAGATAGTATGGCTCGAAAAAAAAAGCTTTAAGCATTATAAATATTAAATGGACCTGGTGTATGTATGGTGTAGTGTATTGTTATGAAAATATGAATTGATTCATAATGAACCATGTCCGGCCAAATGTATAAATATTAATGTATATCCCCAACATACAAAAGAACAATTGTAAAATTGTTCGACTTGACGTATTAATTAGGAAGTAGATTTTTTGCTAGTTTAGGCATATGCTCTTCTTGTTCTTTTCTTTAATGGGATAATTTTATATTTACACAATTCTCTCTCTACTTATCTTCATACTCATATAGTATTATTTTTGTAACAATAAGCCAAAACTTTTATTTTTTATGTAAATTGTATGTTATTCGAATCCAAACTTGTCAATTTATTCAAACCCGGACTTGATTTCTGCTTACTCCTGACTCAAATCCTAGCTTCGTCACTAGTCAGAATGGCCTGAATACGAGGACCCTGTGCCCCTGTCCTTGTTCTAGAATATAGGCTCATTGTTACTTTGGGAAAAAGATAACACAATAGAATGCCGATGTGGTTGGATTTACTACATAAGAGGAGAAGAGGACACCAAGCCAATCGAGATACACAAGAAAGCCATAACAGAGCTAGAAGAGATGCACCAAGCCAATCGAGAGGCAATCCATGTTTTTTTACATTTTTTTAGGAGCTAAATTTATGTTATTGTTTATTGGATATTTCAAGAAAATGTGAAGAAATAGACACTTGATATATTTCTAAAATCTACGACAAACAAAAAACCAATGATATCTATCCAATATAACAAAATATAATCAAACAAACTAACATAATACATAATTGTTATAATATATATATATATATATATATAGAGGAGGGTTCAAATGCCTCCATGTTTTTGTGTCTCCATTATGCCTCCACCTCTCTCCATCATTTTTAAAGTTCAAATAGTCGATTTGAATCACTCAACCTAACCTCCATACTAAAATATGTTTAGAGACCAAATTTTATATTTTTAGGAATTTTTTTATTTTTTTTAGATAAGTACAAAATCAGTAAATCTGAACCATCTAAAAACAATATTTTTGTACTTATCTAAAAAAATAATAAAAAATTCCTAAAAATATAAAATTTTCTCTCCAAACATATTTTAGTATGGAGGTTAGGTTGAGCGGTTCGGATCGACTGTTTGAACTTTGAAAATGATGGAAAGAGATGGAGGCATGATGGAGGCACAAAAACATGGAGGCATTTGAACCCTCCTCATATATATATATATATATAGAGAGAGAGATGGGCTATGCTAAGTTGCGAAGTAAAGCGACTATTTTACTTCATACTTATATTTTGCTATTTTAAAGTTCAAATTGTCGATCCAAACTACTCGACATGATCTCCATATTGAAATGTGCTTGGAGACCAAATTTTATATTTTTGGAATTTTTTTTACTATTTATTAAGCCACTTTGAAAATTATCGATTTGGTGGTCCAAAAAATTTTATTGTTTATCCAAATTTTTAGATTTTCAAAGTGGCTTAATAAATAGTAAAAAAATTTCAAAAAATGTAAAATTTAGTTTTCAAGCATATTTTATTATGGAGATCATGTCGAGCGGTTCGGATAGATATTTTGAACTTTGAAAATGAAGATATTGCGTGGAGTATAAACATGTTTTACTTTGCAACTCACCATATATAGCTCATTCTCATTTTCAAAACAAAAATTTTGAACTGATTTTTTCATGTGTACAGTAAAAATCAGTTCAAAATTTTTATAATCCCATTCTTATTTTCTTTCCCCTTCATCCGTGGAACAGGCCATTAAATTGAAGAAACTTTTACCGATCCATCTATGCATGAGAATTTTAAGATACTCTTTCTCCATTTCTCTATTATTCTGTAATATTTTATAATTTTTTTTTAAGAAGCGAATCCATCCTACATTATGTTGAATTAACATTTTTTATAATATTTTGTTGCCTGGGAATGTATAGTGACATTCAGTACAAAATCATAAAATAGGATTAAGGTTGGACAAACTTTTAAAAACAATACATAATTGTATAATTATTTTAACCACAAACATATTTTGTATTTTTTTTTTCTGAAAGAAGCATGATAGAAGATCATATTTTGAAAGAAAAAAAATGGAATCAAAAGTAAGAACCAATATTTGGTCTAATGATAAAGACACATAATCTCTATATGAAAGGTCAAGGATTTGAAATTCGGATGGAGAAAATTATTTATTATAATAATAAGAATATTAAATAGTTAGGTTGTTTATCCTCCCATCTTTACTCTTAAAAAAAAAAAATGGAATCAGAAGTAGGCCAGTGCCTGATGCTGGTAACACCTGTAATACATCTGAATGAATGTAAAGGGGAAGCTAACAAAAAATATTTAATTTGTAGAAAAAGTATCCTTATTTATAGAGTTGAGCTTACCCTTATGTAGGATAAGTGGATAACCAACATAACTTCATATATATATCGGCCATTTTTATTAATATTCCAAAAAAATAGATAATTTTAAAAATAACCTCGTTTTTTTTTTTTTATTAATGCCCTAACCGCTTGGAAGCGGAGCGGGCCAATATCAACACCAAACCGCCCATATAGTGGGTGGTCCACTGTTTTTTTTTTTTTTTTTTTTAAATAGAAATTTTTTATTTTTTTTATTGAAATATTAGAAATGTTGAATATATTTCTTTAGAAATAGATGTAATAAAATATAATTTAATTTATTAGAAAGACTACAACAAATAACCCGGATCAATATTTTTCAGGCCGAATTTTTCGCGGCTATAAGAAAAATTAATATATCTCTTTATATGTTATTGGACAAAAATAAAAATGCTTAGATTCTGAGTTATTGATCCCGGTTCAAAAGTCACTTCTATGTAATCTAGAAAATATTGTGATCCTTCTAGGAAATTTAATTTATAAAAAGGTGTATCTATTTTGAGAATTCTTTTTTAATAACAAATATTAAATAACTTAACTTTTTTATTTTTTTCAAAAATAAATGCAACTTTTCATAAATTAAATGTTCTAGAAAAATTACAATATTTTCTAGATTACATAGAAGTGACTTTTGAACCGGGATCAATAACTCAGAATCTAAGCATTTTTATTTTTTTCCAATAACACATAAAGAAATATATTAATTTTTTTTACAGCTGCGAAAAATCCGGCCTGAAAAATATTGATCCGGGTTATCTGTTGCAGTCTTTCTAATAAATCAAATTATATTGTATTCCATCTATTTTTAAAGAAATATATTTAACATTTCTAATATTTCAATACAAAAAATTAAAAAAATTAAAAAATAAATATTTTTTTAAAATAAAAAAATAAAAATAAAAAATAAAAAATAAGACAACTGCCCCTGTCAGGGGCGGGTTGTGTGGTTTTTTTTTTATTTTTTTAGTTTTAAAAAATATTAATTTTTTTTATTTTTTGTATTGAAATATTAGAAATGTTAAATATATTTCTTTAAAAATAGATGGAATACAATATAATTTGATTTATTAGAAAGACTGCAACAGATAACCCGGATCAATATTTTCAGGCTGGATTTTTCGCGGCTGTAAAAAAAATTAATATATTTCTTTATGTGTTATTGGAAAAAAATAAAAATGCTTAGATTCTGAGTTATTGATCCCGGTTCAAAAGTCACTTCTATGTAATCTAGAAAATATTGTAATTTTTCTAGAACATTTAATTTATGAAAAGTTGCATTTATTTTTGAAAAAAAATAAAAAAATAAAGTTATTTAATATTTGTTATTAAAAAAGAATTCTCAAAATAGATACACCTTTTTATAAATTAAATTTCCTAGAAGGATCACAATATTTTCTAGATTACATAGAAGTGACTTTTGAACCGGGATCAATAACTCAGAATCTAAGCATTTTTATTTTTGTCCAATAACACATAAAGAGATATATTAATTTTTCTTACAGCCGCGAAAAATCCGGCCTGAAAAATATTGATCCGGGTTATTTGTTGTAGTCTTTCTAATAAATCAAATTATATTTTATTACATCTATTTCTAAAGAAATATATTCAACATTTCTAATATTTCAATAAAAAAAATAAAAAATTTCTATTTTAAAAAAAAAAAAAAACAGTGGACCGCCCACTATATGGGCGGTTTGGTGTTGATATTGGCCCGCTCCGCTTCCAAGTGGTTAAGGCATTAATAAAAAAAAAAAAAACGAGGTTATTTTTAAAATTATCTATTTTTTTTGGGATATTAATAAAAATGGCCGTATATATATAGAGTAAAGCTATGGTGTGATGTGTTTATCAAGAGGGTTTGGTGAGTACAGCTCCAAAAGTATATTGGATCGACTTCAAACGCCAAATCTAAACCTTTGAAATCGTTATACTTCATGAGTGATGCATGTACATATAAAATTTTGAAAGTTTTGAGTTTATTTGCTACACGGTCAAGTAGTCAAAGAAATGATAAAAATTGAATATATAAAACAACTTATAAATTAAGTTATAAAAAGTTCATTTCTTTGACCACTTGACCTTGTAAAAATAAACTCGAAATTTCAAAAAAATTTATGTACATGCATCACTCATGAAGTATAAAAATTTCAACGATTTGGATTCGACGTTTGAAGTCGATCCGATACACTTTTGGAGTTATGCTCATCAAACTCTCTTGGTGAGTACATCACACCCTAGCTTTACTCTCTCTATATATCTCCATTATATTATTAAGCACGTTGGGTGTCCGATCCGCTAACGGCTACGATTAAAAGGTGAAACTTCGGATTTAATCTCAGTCCTTCAAATACATAATTTGTCTTCTTTTGATTAAATGCATCTTTTTATGTATATAAGTCTAAATTTAGTTAAAAATATACTCACCACATGTGCTATCACACGATACGTTACAATTAAAATTGAACAAATTATGAAATTTAGCAATATATTTATCGGTTTCCTTATTTCTTTGTTTCCATATTTCTCCTCTTCAATTGAGAAGACTCCACCTTCAATTTTCTTATTTCTTTGTTTCCTTACTTCTTCTTCGTTTTTTTTTTTTTTTGTTTCTATACATATTGATGTGGGCAATTTAGAATATATTTCCAATATATAATATATCAATGTGTATGTGTGTGTGTATTCTATAAATTGGAAACAAAGAAGAAGAATAATAATATAAATTGAAACGTGTGTGTGAATATATATTTCTTTTATAATATTTGTGTGTGTGTATATATCCTATACATACACACGATAACACTTTTTATTTATGTTTTTTTTATATCATATTATATATTGATATTGAATTATTGTATGATATTTAATATCAGATTCAAATTGAGCTATTATTTGATACCATTGATACTTAAAAGTAAAGAATCATCACATTATCAAATTGTTATCAGAGGTCACGATTAAAGTTAATTAAAAATACATAACCATATAAATTTTCTATTAACATGTGTTTTAATTTTTAAATTGTTATTAGTTTTATTGGTATATTTGTTTCTTATAATATGTCTCATTGCAACGCATGGGTATGATACTAGTATATATAAGATTTGACTAATATGCTACGGGTAGCTAAGAGGCCTCCCGTGCTACGGCTCAATATTCGACTTTTCAAAATCCTAACGGTCGATCCGAACCGTTCATCTTGTTCTCCATATTAATATGTGTTTGGAGACCAAATTTTATATTTTTTAAAAAATTTTTACTATTTTTTTAGATTTATTGAATATCGCTGTTTTTTATGATCCATATTTGTCTGAATAACAACGATTTTCAATAAATCTAAAGAAATAGTAAAAAAATTTCAAAATATGTAAAATTTGGTCTCCGAGCACATATTAATATGGAGAACAAGATGAACGGTTCGGATCGATCGTTAGGATTTTGAAAAGTCGAATATTGAGCCGTAGCATGGGAGGCCTCTTAGCTACCCATAGCACCGTAGCCAAGTCCTATATATATATATATATATATATATATAGAGTAAGGCTTGGGTGTTATGGATAGCATAGAGGGTTACCATGCTACGGCTCAATATTCAAGTTTTCAAAATCCAAACGGTCAATCCGAACCGTTCATCTTATTCTCCATATTAATGTGTTTGGAGACCAAATTTTACATTTTTTGAAAAATTTTTACTATCTTTTTAGATAGGTAGAAAATCAAATATCTTAATGGTGCAGAATTTTTTAGATTAAGTGATTTTCTACCTAGCTAAACAAATAGTAAAAAATTTTCAAAAAATGTAAAATTTGGTCTCCAAACACATATTAATATGGAGAATAAGATGAACGGTTTGGATCGACCGTTTGAATTTTGAAAACTTGAATATTGAGTCGTAGCACGGTGGTCTTCTATGCTATCTATAGCACCCAAGCCTTACTATATATATATATAGTGTGGCTAATTTGCTACCGGAAGCACTTCAACTGAGATGTTTTCAGGGCTATATTAGCATATGTGATATTCAAACAACAAATTCAAACCGTTAGATGTTTAATCTATATTAAAATATACTTGGAGACCAAATTTTATATTTTTTGAAATTTTTTTACTATTTATTAAGATGGTTTGAAAGTCGTTATTTTTTATGGTGCAGAATTTTAATAAAAACAGCGATTTTCAAACCATCTTAATAAATAGTAAAAAAATTTCAAAAAATGTAAAATGTGATCTTCAAGTAGATTTTAATATAGATTAAACATCTAACGGTTTGAATTTGTTGTTTGAACTTCACATATTACTAATATAGCCCCGAAAGCATCTCAGTCGAAGTGCTTCCGGTAGCAAATTAGCCACACACTCTCTCTCTCTCTATATATATATATATTTAAAATATCAGAGTGAAGTTATATATATTAATAAACAGCTATATATTTCTCTGCATGATGTACGTTTGAGAAGTATTTTGTGATTTGCATATGTCTGGATAAGAAAATTTAAGAAATATAAGAAATGCCGACACATCCATGCCGACAATACTTGCAAATGCATAAAATTACAACATTATTGGGTCATTGTTGTTATTTTTCTAAAAGGTGTCAGACAAGGGAAATACATCTGCTGTTATTCTAATGGAATAATAGGTTCCTGTTATTGGGATCTCAGCCATTGAAAGTTTTGTATATCCGAATTTCAAGGAAGACACTTCCATGTACGAATCTCAACGAAATTGAATGTTCGGATTTGAATAATAGAAATATGTTATTCCATTAAAATAACAACAGATTTGTTTCTTCAGACATGGAATTCGGTGTAGAAAAACTGAAGAATTTTTTTATAAACCATAAATAAATTTTACCATACCAACTTGATTGCATTATTTTTTATAAAAATTATAAGAACCGAGATGACATTTCAATCATTTTTTTTTTTGGGACCGAATTATTATTTCGGTCTTAGCCGTTTTTATTGATTTTAAGAAAAAAATACATTAAAAAATTGTGAAAATACTTGAAACTGAATTGCTATTTCGGTTCTAAAAAAAATCGAAACCCAAATAACATTTTGATTTTTATGATTTTTGTAAAAAAAAAAAAAATTAATTATGTTAGTTTCATAAAAAAAATTTCTTCTAATTATGGTTTATGAAAAAAATTCAAAACTGAAAGTATGTGACACTGCAGCAATTTCGACAGATGGGACTCAGCGACAGTTATGATATGTAGCCTGATATGATGTGTACAGTCAATCTGTCATTCCCTGAATTTTTTCCACACAAATACACAATAAAATACAATCATGAAATAAATTAAAATTAAATAATAAATAACAGATATGATAATAAGTTAATGGCCTGTCACTCGGTCAGTGATGTACCAGATGCTGAGCTGTCGGTGTCTCGTACAGCACCCCTGACCCCACCTACCTCAAATCCCAAAAAAAGAATCTAAATTGCAGCAACATAAATGTATTGGCCGCTATTAGTAAAATAACTAATAAGTTTGCCTCTTCTAAAATAATTCAGTAGAATGTTTTTTAAAATTTTTTTTTTTTATCTAGTATGATAATTTGATTATGATATATTGAGAAAGTTAAATTGGCTGTGACTTCGTCCTGGAATTACAGAATTATAACATCAAGCAAATATTTAAAATTAGCATGGAATTCTGAGGCGGATTAATTGAATAAATAGACATGATTTTATTTTATTACAAATAATCTGCAGTGATTTATTTTATTATGTGAGTTCTTAAATTTTTAAAATTTGGAGGAACAAACATACAATTATGAGGTGAACCTAATTATCTATGGAGAGGAAGACTCCTATATCACCACTTCTAATATCTTCATTTTTTCACTGAGATTTTTTTAATATATATATATAGAGAGAGAGAGTTGGGCTACGATGCTTCGCGAAGTAAAATAAGTGTTTTACTTCACGTCTATATCTTCGATTTTAAAGTTGAAAACGTCGATCTGAACCGTTCAAGTTGATGTCCATATTAAATTGTGTATGGAGGCCAAATTTTACATTTTTTAGAATTTTTTTTACTATTTCTTTAGAATTTTTGAAAATCGTTGGTTTTCAGAAAATTCTGGACCATTAAAAACAGCGATTTTCAAAAATTCTAAAGAAATAGTAAAAAAATTTCAAAAAATGTAAAATTTGGTCTCTATGCACAATTTAATATGGAGATCAACTTGAACGGTTCCGATCGATGTTTTCAACTTTAAAATCGCAAAATATGAGTGTGAAGTAAAATGCTCGCTTTACTTCACGAAGCACCGTAGCCCAACTCTCTCTCTCTCTCTATATATATATATATATATGGAACATGCTAGCATGCTATGCATAGCATAGAGCCCCTCCATGCAACGCCTTGGATTTCAATTTTGCATAATCCTAACGGTCGATCCGAACCGTTCATCTTATTCTCCATATTAATATGTGTTTGGGAACCAAATTTTATATTTTTTGAAATTTTTTTACTATTTCTTTAGATTTATTGAAAATCGCTGTTTTCAGCAAATTTGGACCATAAAAACAGCGATTTTCAATAAATCTAAAAAAATAATAAAAAAATTTCAAAAAATGTAAAATTTGGTCCCCAAACACATATTAATATGTAGAACAAGATGAACGGTTTGGATCGACCATTAGGATTTTGAAAAATTGAAATCCAAGGCGTTACATGGAGAGGCTCTATGCTATGCATAGCATGCTAACATATTCCTATATATATATGTCATTATACTCTCTACTAATTTTTTTACAACACATACAAAAATATGACATTTCCACTGTATTTTAATTGATACAAGTAACTTATAAAAATAAACTAATATGAACAATTTCAGAATAATGATTTTTTAGCTTTTTTTTCCTATAAATAGTTGAAGTACTGTACCTTTTCATTTACATGTTAAAAATGTAATAAATCATATGTAGTGATTTTATATTATTATTTGAGTTTTATAATTTTTCTATTAAGTCCAAAAAATTATATGTTGTATATCCAAATGAATTTATATAGTATAAAATATAGTAGATGGACTTTAAAATTTTAAATCAAGGAATAGTTCCGGCCATTTTTTTTAATACCCCTAAAGAAAAATAAAATTTTAAAAATAACCTCTCATTTTTTTTTTAAATATGTCCTGACTGCCTGAAAGTGAGGCGGCCAAAACTCATGCAAACCGCCCAATACTTGGGCACCCCATTCCATCACCAAACCGCCCCATTCTTGGGCGGTCCATGCCAACACCAATCCGCCCCTCACTCGGGCGAGTCTACCCCTAGGCCAACCGGCCACCCACCCAGGCGGTCCACCCTTGCACCAACCGCCAACAAAATTCAGGCGGTCCATACAACCATATTTAATCCTTTTTAATCTCTCTACTCCATTCTTCAGTCCCGTACACTCCATTCTATACGCTATTACCTGAATTTTACTATTTGAGAGAGGCGATTGAAGAACAATTTTTATTGTAGCAACAGGTATTTTTTTAGATTCTTTTTGATTATTTACTAAATTAGTTATTACTATTCCATTAACTGTAACTGTAATTGTTGTAATTACTGTTCAATTACTGTGACTGTTGCTTCCATAAATTACTGTAATTGTTACAATTACTGTAGCAAAAGATTTTTTTTTTAAATTATTTTCTAATTATATTATTGTACCTGTTATGATTTATGTACAATTATTTTAATCTTTATAAATTTATTTGTTAAATATAGTTTGTTAAGGAAAAGATGTTAGTTGCACTGTATGTGGGTGACAAGCTACAAAGAGGTGAAGATGGCATGCAGTACAAGAAAGAGGTTGCATTTGGCTTCGAGGTTAATGACAATACCACATTTCAAGAACTTAAGTAGCTAATATACGAAAAGACTGCTGTGAACCCCAACAGGTATGAAATAGAATTGGTTACACGGATTGACAACTCACATGGGGTGGGGACTAGACCTTACTTTGTGAGGTTTCCAATAACAGATGCGAATTTGTGGAGAGTTGTGTACACTCAAAAACTCTAAACATTTTTTTTGGTTCCCAACACCCTAAAACAATCACAAATCCTAACAAACATCCTATTTTTTCGTTCAAAAACTCTAAACATTTTTTTTGGTTCCCAACACCCTAAAATAATCACAAATCCTAACAAACATCCTAAACAATCACAATCCTAACATTTATTTTTCACAAAACCCTAATATTTTTTTTAATTACAATTATTAATTTAATCACAATCACATTTAATCGCATTCAATCACATTAAATTGATTCGATTCGAATCAAATTCAACAATTACACAACTTAACATTCAATTGAGTCGAATCAAAAACTTACCCGAGAAAGAGGAGTGACAAATGTGAGGGTAGAGCACCGGCAAGGTAGAGAGAGAGAGAGCGAGGGAGTGGAGAGGGTGGAGCACCGGTTTTTTTCCCTTTCTCTTCTGCGGCGGCATGGGGACGTTTTTCTTTTCCTTTCTCTTCTCTTGCAGCGTGAGGAGAGTCAAAGACTAGAGAGCGAGAGACAGAGAGCGAGATAGAGTGAGTGGAGAGGTCACAGGATTAAAAAAAACCCTTCTAACGGCTCGTCCGTTCGTGGGGCGCCTTGGTTTGGATGTGGCCCACCCATCCGTGGGGCGCCCTGGTATAGGCGTGGCCCGCCCGTCTGTAAAGCGGTTTGATGTAGGATTTTGGTCTGCCTTGAGTCCAGGCGGTCGGGGCATCTATAAAAAAAAATTAAATCGGGAGGTATTGTTAAAATTTCCTTATTTTTTAGGTGTATTAAAAAAAATGGCCGGAATAGTTGTAACTTGCATAAACTTTTATGTGTTCCAATTTGATATTTTAAAAATTATTGTACAAATTAGGAAATTATAAATTAGAAGTTAATTTTTATTTCTTAAATAGCACGTGTGTCAAACTTAGACTGATATGAAAATTATTTAGTCTTTTATCAATTAAATATAAAAAAATAATAGTAGAATTTGAACGATTTTATGATGGATTATAAGTCAAATTCTAAATTAACTCAAAATTAATAATTAAGAACATTTGTCCAAATTATTTAAGTTATCATATATAATAATAAAATTTAAATGCAGGATCCGTACATAGAAGTAACTATTAAAAAAATCTTGGATTCCCTGGATTGAATTGTAGAGTAGCAGGTTCCGTACACTGGATGATAGACAGGAACATGACTGTGGAGGGGGAGCTGTAAAAGCAGTTGCAGGAGGCGGGACTGACGCAGGTCCAATTGCAGGGAGTGGGGAGGGAGGGGTGGGCTGCAGATTGTGGTAGGGCCAAAGAGCGTATCTCGCAGGTTGCAGTATTTCCACTTACAGTTGCATCATCAATGGGGCCTTTGCTTGCGTCCCTTAAATGCACATCTATGACGAATTCGCATCCTCTGAGATATCTCATATTTTGCGTGGCTTTTCGGGAAATCACAACCGTTAAAGTACATTCTGCACGAATCACAAAGTTCAAATAGTACTGCCCCCATGCACTACCCCGAATAGGATCGGACATGTTGGTATACTCATCTACGACTACGAGTCCATGAGTTGTATTATTGTATATGCAAACAATATTCGGATCCTCTGCGACCGGTACCTAACCGATCGACTGTGTGGCCTGTGTTTGGGATCCAATATCAGTTGATTTGGTTTTCTCTTCCCCGCTGAAAAGTTTCAGTGCAAATCTGGTCCATCGGTCAATTCTGAGATTTATGCTAGCACACATCTTAAAGAAACTTTCTTAAGATTCAAAGAACGGAGACATATATGCTAAAAAAGTACGATAGATAATTAATAGGAGGTGGGATCAAGTTACAATAATTTTTGAGTTACAAGAAGTTACAACAAGTATTTTCTACATTTTTAAAATCCAAATGGTCGATCCAAACCGTTAGATGTGATATCTACAATAAAATATGTTTGGAGACCAAATTTTATATTTTTTTAGAATTTTTTACTATTTATTAAGATGGGCACAAAAACTAATTCAATTCAAACTATTTAATTTTTTATCCATCTTAATAAATACTAAAAAATATTCCAAAAAAATGTAAAATTTGGTCTCCAAGCACATTTTATTGTAGAGATCACATCTAACGGTTTGGATCGACCATTTAGACTTTGAAAATGTAGAAAATACTTGTTGTAACTCAAAAATTGTTGTAACTTGATCCCTCCTCAATTAATAGATATAGACAATTGAAATCCAAGTAATTCATGAGTGTTGCATGTACATGCAAAATATTTAAAGTTCCGAATTCATTTAGTACATAGTTAAGTGGTCAAAAAATGATGAAAAAATAATATATAAAACAATTAAAAAAATAACTTATAAAATGTTCGTTGTTTTGACTGCTTGACTATGTACTAAATATATTTGAATCTTTAAAATTTTTGCATGTACATACATCACTTACAAAATACTTAAATTTCAACGGTTTGAATTCGTAGTTTGAAATCAATCCGATAGTTTTTTAGAGATCTGCTCACCAATTCCTCTTGGTGAGCACATCACACCCTAGCTTTGCTCATATATATATATGATGCTTAGTTATCCTTATAATTTTAATACTTTAATCATATATAGTGTTTTTATTTACTTTTTATTTTTATATGATTCAGCTGCCCTCGTATAATACTAATACTAAACGTGTGTTTGTAACTAAGTGATTAGACTCGAGCTTAAATCTCAGTGGTCATCCCCCACTTACCACGTATATTTTACATTTTACATCTCATTCTATTTGAAGTTCTTGAATAGAAGATGCTCATTGTTAGTGACATACCAAATCATATAGATATAGCAATTAATTATACGCGTAAACCTAATAAGTCAAAATGTGAGTTATATCAGTATCTAATAGTTTCGCTATGTGAGTCGGAATGATGAATCGGATGAATCTCATATATATTAGTTTGGTACATGAATCGGTACGAGAAAAGAACCAAGTAAATTTACTAAGCGATTAAATATGCAAATACTAACTCAGTGATATATTTATTTGACATATCAATGACACCCGTGCCTATTAAATTTTTTAAAATTGCTTAATAAATAGTAAAAAAATTCTAAGAAATATAAAATTTGGTTTCCAAGTACATTTCAATATGGAGAACAAAATAAACAATTCGGATTTGTTATTTGAATTTTCAAAATGACTAAAATGAGTCATGACTCACCAACACGCAATAAGCCATAGCTCACCCTAACCCAACTCTATATATATAAGTATATATATAGAGAGAGAGAGAGAGACAGAGAGACAGAGACAGAGAGAGAGAGATAGACTAATGTGCATTCGAATGTATATGGTCCGAAGTGCTTACGGTCCAAATTTGAAATTTCAAAAATCAAACAGTCAATCCGAACCGTTCATCTTGTTCCCCATATTAATATGTGCTTGGAGGACAAATTTTACATTTTTCTGAATTTTTTTACTATTTATCAAGCCACTTTGAAAATCGCTGATCCAACGGTTTTACTGTTTTGTGCAGCCACCGTTGGATCAACGATTTTGTAAAATACTTAATAAATAGTAAAAAAATTCAGAAAAATATAAAATTTGGTCTCCAAGCACATATTAATATGGAGAACAAGATGAACGGTTCGGATCGACCGTTTGAATTTTGAAATTTCAAATTTGGATCATAAGCACTTTCGGACCATATACATTCGAATGCACATTAGCCTATCTCTCTCTCTCTATATATAGAGAGAGAGAGAGTGAGAGGAGAAAGGGGAGGTAGCACAATTGGCTAGGAAAATGTTTTAGAGTTGTTGTACCCAAAGGTCGAAAGTTCGATTCCCCCTCACGACTTCGCAGCTTCTGCGAAGGTTTTCAAAAAGATTGAGAGATAGGCTAATAAACAATCGATTGTTCATAGCCTCTTGTGCAACCAAGTCATTTTTCAAATTTTAAAGTTCAAATGATCGATCCAAACCATTAGATGTGACCTCCATATTAAAATGTGTTAGGAAACCAAATTTTACATTTTTAATTTTTTTTTTACTATTTATTAAGCCACTTTGAAAATCGCTGATCCAACGGTAGCTTCTGATTTTATTTTTTGGTTAAGCCACCGTTGGATCAGGGATTTTTAAAGTGGCTTAATAAATAGTAAAAAAATTTCAAAAAATGTAAAAGTTGGTCTCCTAGCACATTTTAATATGGAGATCACATCTAACGATTTGGATTGATAATTTGGACTTTAAAAATTGAAAAATGACTTGATTGCACAGGAGACTAGGAACAATTGATTGTTTATTAGCCCCCCCCTCTCTCTCTCTCTCTCTCTATATATATATATATATATATATATATATATATATATATCTATCTATCTATCTATCTATCTATATATAAAAAATTTGGCTAATATGCTATGGGTTGTATAGAGGCCTCCCGTGCTACGGCTCAATATTCGAGTTTTTAAAATTCTAACGGTCAATCCGAACTGTTCATCTTGTTTTTCATATTAATACGTGCTTGGAAACCAAGTTTTACATTTTTTGAAAATTTTTTACTATTTTTTTAGATTTATTGAATATCGCTGTTTTTTATGGTCCACATTTGTCTGAAAAACAACGATTTTCAATAAATTTAAAAAAATAGTAAAAAAATTCCAAAAAATGTAAAATTTGGTCTCCAAACACATATTAATATGAAGAACAAGATGAACGGTTCAGATTGATCGTTAGGATTTTGAAAACTCGAATATTGAGCAGTAGCACGGAAGGCCTCTATGCAACCCATAGCACCATAGCCAAGTCCTATTATATATATATAGTATGATGTTGTGATGAATACTCGTATCTATATAAATACTAAATAAATACTTTATATTATATTTTCTTAAACAAGTGCTCTAAAAAATTCTCACATTTATTTGTTTTTAGATATATCTTGTTGAGAATTTAATCTTAATTTCTTCGTAGAGAGACCTGGTCCATTATCATCATCTGTTCTAACCTGCTAAATTTGTAGTTCATTAACAAATTTACATGGAACTTTGATTGTATTTAATTCACTGCAGTTTATTGATTGAAACAAAAAAGAATAGCACAAGGATAACACAAGGAATATTGCAACCAGAAAGAATAGCGCAAGGAATAGAGGAACCATCCGGCTCCACCCTCCACAGTGCACCGCATAGTTGCTAAATAGCAAGTACCAAGTTGATCATCTAATTGGCAGTGTACCATAATAATTGTATATCATCTGGCACCTTGTATGCGCAGAATAATTCCCCTGTTGTACCGAAAGATAAAGATGAAGATTTTCCAGTTGGTCCACTGGTACAACTAGGCCTCTAAATGAACGTACGGCTCTGATCAAAATTATCTTATTTATATTCTTTTATATATCCAGATAAATATCTCTTTTTCTTTTTGAAATCGGACAAAGGCTATATCCAGATAAATATCAGTGTTATAAATAATGATATTAAACAATTAATTGGTATGCAGCTGATTAATTGAAATTTTGCGATCGATTAATTGGTACAGTATACTGACCGATTTGGTTTTTGAGAAAACTTTTTTTCCCATTGAAAGCTTGGAAATGACTGACTAAACAGACTAAATGGTTATTTAAACAGAAAACGTATGATTAATCAGATAAATTGGGTGATTTAACATTCTCATCCGCAAACAACTTTCTGCACCCTCTGTTTGTAACGATTTAATCACTAACACTAACTAAATGATCAATTAGTCAGATGGCAATTTTTTTCAACACTGATAACTACCATCCAATGTGTAACAAAAATAATTGGATGTGAAATCATTCAAATGGGTAACAAAATTGAATGTGAAATAATTGGATAATTGTTGTTCTTCTTTTTCAACACTGATAACTACCATCCAATTTTTTGTGTGTGTTTTAGTTATTTTTTTCTATTAGATTAGACCAAGCATCTGCTTTTAGTATTTTTCAACTTTTTTCATATAATAATTGAATGTGAAATCATTCAAATGGGTAACAAAATTAAAAAATTAAATGAATCCGCAAGTTATGGGCTTTTAAATATTAATTATACTAGGCCCCTCATGATGGGAATACATAATACTGCATGTTTGATAAAATTAATTGCAAGTTCCTTTTTTGGTCCCCATTTTGTTAAAAAAGGGGGAAAAAAAATACCCATTTTGTTTGATAAAAAGAAGAACAACAAATTATAAAATTGGTCTCAAACTAATGCAATGATAATTACAGCAAAAAAAAAAGGTAAAGTTTGGATATTTGGAATTTTCTGGTGCAAATTCGCATTATTAACAAAAAATACTACAATTATTATTAGAGGAAAAAAAAAGGGTAAAGTTTATTAATGGAATACACCATGGATCATGTATTCATGTCTGCATCTGGTTGGATCTAATACAACAAATGCATAATGAGTCAATGACAAGTAAAATGTCTTGCTAAATTATTAACTGAGTCATCAACACTCATTTAGAAAAAAAAAAAAAAAAGCAAAATAATATCCAAAATGAAAAATAAATGGTTAGCAGCTTTTGCTGACGCCCGCGACAACTTGTGTATACTTTTGTCTTGAAATTGTATAAAAATTAGAAGGGAAATGCATTGTACTTGCTCAGAAAAAGTAACCTTATTTGGAACTAATTCTTTAATCAAACATACTATTGTCCGTACAATAACACTAATCAGCATTAGCAACTTTTGATTGTAAAGCTAATTAACATGGAATTAGCGGGTTGGATCCAAAACGTCCCCTTTTTCTAAATCCAAACCCGACTTCATTTTTTTTTTATTTTTTTTCCTTTTACGAGAATAACACGAGACAGAGAGATAAACTAAGTTATTCCAGCAGCGCATCGCTGTCGCGTCGCAATCCCAGCAAAGATATTGTTGCTGTGTTACCTTTTCTGGGATAAGCCAGGGGTGAGGGGATATTCTGGGTCTTATCCTTCTTTCACAATCTATTCTCTCGTGAAATGGATGCAACGCAATGCACATATTTGTGTGCACAAATAAAGGTAAAAAGTTTGGGAAAGAGATGCCTTTGCGATGAGGTTGTGTATGAATCAGGAAATAAAGAACGAGAGAGAAGAAAAGGGAGAGAGATAAGAGGAATCGGATACCCAAATATCATTTTAATAATAAAAAAAACTGTGCGCATACGACATGCTTTTATAGTTTTATTCTAATTGGATATGGTATTTTTTTTTTTGAAATGATAATTGGATATTGTATAATGTATATATAAATATATTTATATGTGGTTGTAAATTGATTGTGTCGTATGGTCCAGCTTTATAGTGTCGGTATCAAACGAATCATGTAGGATTTTTTCTTTTTGTTTCGAGTATTCCAGTTGGAATTATCAGTGATGATAATAATAGTGACAATTGGTTGTCAAAAGAAAAATATAAAAAGGTATAATAGTGACTATTTCAAGTTGGGATCTTGAAATTAGATTTTTGTAGCTTTGTGCATTCATACAATGACTTCATTATACTTACTTTATGGCCACAAATAAAATACACCTCCACTACCCAGTGCCCACTTGAGACAACTACAACATCAAACTAGATTTTTTCTGGAAAAAAGGAGAATAATCAAATTGCATGGGTAAATTATATCAGTTGTGAAAATTGACTGAAACCTTTTTACTACACAAATATCATGAATTGTTAGAAACACTTAGAATGGTCTTCATTTAATCAATTTTAATGAAATATTAAATAGTATAAATTTTTATGGAGTTTGCTAAATAAGTACGTAATCTGTAAGTCCAACATGCTAACAACCCTTTATGTGATACTGGTAAGATAGAATCAGCTATGTATCTGTTTTTTGAGTGTGATTTCGCCAAACTAATTTGGGAAGGGGTATGCAATTATCTGGGGTGCCCCGGTATTCAACCCGCTCAATCGGTACAGCAGCTTTGGTACAAAGAAGGCAACCGGTATAGGGGAAATTAGAGGGCAAATAAGAGATGGCAGGTATATCTCTCAGCTGGTTGCTGGGCTATTCGGAGGTGTCGAAATGCTCAGATTTTCGAAGAAGGAGGGGCAACCTTGCAGTGAAAGAGCTCAATTTTCTTTACTGTACTTAAGAGTTGTTATTTCCTTTTCTTTGATTTATTTGTGATGTGTGCATGTAATGTGTTTTTTATGATAATATAAATCCCCTGACAATCTCTGCCCGGCATTCAAAAAAAAAAAACCTCCACCCCCCCCCCCCCCCCCCCCCCCCCCCCCCCGTAATTTTAGTACTTCTCTTACTATATTTGAAAATTTTGTTCAATAATGAAGCTATCCCTTATAAACAGATATATGCTCATTTCGATTTTTGATTAGTTATTATATCTTATTCATTTGACTTTCGACAAGTTTTCATGCTGAATTTCGGAATTGGATGGCCTCAAACACCCAACCGAATATTTTGTGGCGCTTGTGGTGTGACAATTGGAACAGCTTTTGTTTATCCCAATATTCTTCTTTACAAAATATATATATATATATATATATATATATATATATATATATATGAGATGGACTTGGGTGAGACGCGGAGTATACGCGTTTGGTGCTCCACGGTACGGTTTAGCCATTTTGAAAATTCAAACAACCGATCCAAACCGTTCATCTTGTTCTCCATATTGAAATGTGTTTGGAGACCAAATTTTATATTTTTTGGAATTTTTTTACTATTTATTAAGCAATTTTGAATGCCGCTGATCTGATGGTTCAGAAAATTTTACTGTTTTTTACTGTTCACAGCAAAACAGCAACTTTAAAAAATGCTTAATAAATAGTAAAAAATTTCCAAAAAATGTAAAAATTAGTCTCCAAGCACATTTCATTATGGATTAAACATCTAACGGTTCGGATCGGTCGTTTCGACTTTCAAGATGAAAATACGGCATGAAGTACAAACGGCGTATACACCGCGTCTCACCCAAGTCCATCTATATATATATATATATATATATATATATATCTATCTTTATTGTCATTATAGTGTTTCTCTTCTCTTTCTTTATTTTTTCAGAGAAGATTTCAGATAAAAAAAGGTTCTGATTTGCTTGAAAGGAATACCGCTATAATTTAGCCAAGATTAACTTAATATTTATAGTTAATATAAACTTATAAGTGAATTCAAAAGATACTGAGTTTGTTTTTAAATTGTCGTTAGTATTTTTTATTGATGTGTTGCATATTTCTATTTTTTGTGATTTTTTATTTGCACAGGAGGAGGCTATGGATGTAATAGTGCAAGAGCAAAGGGTCTCTCTACTTACAGATGGATTTGACATAAGGGAGGATAATATAGGGGGGTAGCCTTTTTATTTGGTTTAGAGGCAGTTTCTTGTATTAGTGCTTGATATTGGTTGGATATTGTTTTTGTTTATTGGTTTGTTTTTTGGATATATGCTTTGTTATGGTGTAGAGTTAGTTTATATACGTACTTGTGTGGTTGGTTGTTATAAGTCAGGACTGATACCACTAGTACCAGTACTTGTCTAACAATATATAATTTCGTTTTATGAAATTGGTGGAGTACTCCACTTTTATAAAAAAAATAATAATAATATAAACTTATAACTCGTACAAAATATTTATGAGTTTAACAATCGGTCAATAATGAATCTAATTATTTATATTGAACCATAATAAATGGTCAATCGTTTACGTTTCAAACTTTCAAATATTCAAGTTTATCTTATTTAAGGTCGAGGGTTTGAAAAGTGAATTATTATGATAAGTTCAGTTTCAACATATTTTCATATTTAGATCATATATATGCACACAAAACGGACTCAATCTTCGGATACAAATGTTCGGGAGCAAGATATATGTATAGCCCATGGATGCTCAGTCATTTCTATAATTTTAATTTTTTAATTATATATATTGAAATTTAAGTGTATATTTATTTTTCTTAAAAATTATATATAGTTTACTCTTCTCATAAATTATCACATTTGTTCTTATAGTCTAGTGGTTAAAATTTTAGTTTGTCATTATAAAAATTTGAATTCAAGCCCAATTATCTATTATACATTTAAAATTTTAACCTCCTATCTATTTTTTGTTTGATCTTCCCATGTAGATGTGTGATTTGTTAAGTAGATCAAATTTAATATTTCAAACTTATTTATTGAAACTATCAATTGTTGTTTAAAATTGAATTTATATATATATTTTTTCAGTAAATATTCAAAGTCAAATCATCCGACTATTTAATATCTACAAAAAAATATTTTTTTATGAATTTCAAACCTGCCACTTCTTACACGTATAGCATTACTTTTGCCCAGTAGCAAAGCCAATTCATTACAGGGAGGTGCAATTACCTATCCTTGGAAATTGAATTTTTTTTTTACCGACTATAGTGATTCAACCTTCTGCCTATCTCTGATTTATCTTTTGCCTTCCTTTGTTTTAGCCCACAAAGCAGTCAATTACAAAAAACAGTCCAATTCTTATTATTTTGCTATGGGAGTAGCAGCAGCGTATTCGGAAAAAATCACAATGATTATGCTTGCTCGCTGATTTGCCTCTGTTGAATTGTTCTGCCCACTCCTGACTTAGAACCTGGCTCCGCCACTGCTTTTGCCACTAGATTTAAGACAAGTTTTCAACTTGCAAATCTTTTTAATAAATTTGAACACATATATATACTAGTTTTATTCACACTAATATCACAATTAGAGTATCAAACTCACATGCCCCATCATATTTTATTTTAGATGTTTTTCTCGAGAATTAAATCTACACCTTAAGTTTTCCTCAAAAATTAAATCTACACCTTCAGTTTTGTAAGAGGCGGGACTCTTAAGTTGGTGATTTTTTGTTATTCCTGCTTAAATAGCAGATTCTCGCTATTTTAATCTAATCTAACGTCAAATTTAGAATTAATAGTTTGGACTTTGGATTCAAAGCACTCAATATAATTAATATTGTTTTCTTAATCTGAGCCGTTCATGCAAAATTGACCTAAACCTCCGGCTGATTCCTTTTTGTTTAAGGCAAGCAAATGGAAAAGTTGATTAAATTAAAGTATTCTAATATTTTCTGTGGAATAAGACATAAAAAATATAACAAGGTGATTCGACTTTGTTGGGAGAGTCAGCTATCCTAGTTTGCTTTTTAAAAAAAAATATAAATAAAAGATAAAAAGTACCTCATTAACCTAACAAGTATACAATATAATATGATATAATATGTGGGGTTCTTAAGCCTTCTTGAATGATATCAGATATCTCATATACCTTATTTGGAAAATGATTGCTGTCTCCATCTTATTGTTCTTGTGATACACATTCCATACTGAAAAATATTAATAAATATTTGATATTATATATCAAGATTAAACAAAACAAATAATTACAGTTATCTAAATGAGGGAACAAAATGATTTAGACGATATTATTTCTTTTTATAAATGGGTGACTATATATCTTAATTTGAAATGCAAAATGTGTAATACTTAAATCTACGTGCTAAAAAAAATATTTTCTAAGATAAATAAATCAATAGATTTTCTTAATTAATAATTAACAACAATTTGTCAACAAAAACTCTTTAAAAATGACAAAAAAATGTCAATATATTATATGAAAATTTACAATCAGTTACAAGTATTTTGTTCATTTATTTTTTTGTAACATATTATTTTCTTGACATTTAAAAGAAATAACTTATATAGATTATTAGTTCAGTATCATGTTGTCACAAAATTTGATACAGACTTTGTATTATAAATTTTAAAAAAGGAAGGACGTTCTCTCTTATTGTAGCTTCAAATTAGGAATCAAATTTTTTTATAAGCATGAAATTAGAGTCAAATGTCCTCAAATTACTTTTAGTAAAAAGAATCCTAACTTATGATTACTTCTGCCACTCAATATCTACTATCATAATTCGTAACATATATACCTTCAAATTTTTTGTTTGTTTGTAAGTACATGGTGAAAGTTACACATGCACATACAAAATTAATTGAAAAAAAAATAATAGATCTTAATGATCACTAATATCAAATTCTAGCTAAGCACCACAATTATGGATAAATGACATTAGCATTCTAACAAGACACACATATATGCATATGTTTTGAGGCGATTTTATACTCGGAGACTCTAATTAATTAAATTTCCATTTATATATATATATATATATATATATATTAGTGGAATCTGTATGACCCATGTCCAAAGTTGCTTGGTAGCTAAGGCTTTAATGATGATCATATAACTAACTGCTGCATGCGTTATTGGAAGGTGTTTATATTTTATTAAGTTGCACGCACGGCTGCCATACGAACTGAAGGGAGGTGCTAAAAAGCTTTTCCATTAATTCTCCTTGTCTACTCTCCTTTCTCTAAAGCCTTTGATGCCCCCATTGTATACTTTTCTTTATCACATGAATACAAATGTAAAGGGGAAATAAAAAGGATTATGGCCAGAGTATCTTTGTAGCATTTTCTGCTTTTCTGATAGCCTTTGCTAAAGTGATTATCTGTGCTGCATGGTTCGATCTTCTGTACATTCTTCTTTGTACAACATATTGTTTTTCACATCTGTATAATAGTTTTAACTGTAAGTTGATCAACATGCTAAGTTAGAAGGCATTTTATTTAGAGAAATTTCATTAAAATATATTATGCAAAATAGTACAATAATGATCCAATGCTTAAATTTGGAATAAATGATTTTCGTTAAGAGCTTCAGTAGTCCTACTATTAATAAAGAAATCTTTATGATAATTAGAAATATTTTTAATTTATAGGAGTATTTTATTTTCATAAATATATTTCGACACGCATATACTTCAAAAAACTAGTACTAATTTTTTGGGCACATACTTGCATGATTAAAATGTAGGACTAGTGCAATGTTTAGCTCAAAATTTTTATCATGACTCAGAGGCAGAGCCACGTGCACTCATAGGGAATGGGGGTCACTTGACCCCATTCAAGTTCAAAAATTTTGCTATAAAATTTAAAATAAATGCTATGAATACAACAATAAAACTGATCTCCATATTTTTGTAAAATTTTTATATGATTGACCATCATATAAAACTTATGAGATTTTGAGCCCCAAAATTTGAAAGCCCTGCTCCACCCCCGTCATGACTAATGTTTAAGTAATTGTTTTTTCTATGTATAAAATTATGTTGGAAGAGTGATAGTTAACAAATATAGTGGAAGAATTAGAAGAGTGATGAATATGCTACACGTAATTAATAGTTAGTATGTTTGGCAATATAAAACAATCAGCAGTCAAAAGGGTATTACTCCTCTCCTCCTTTACTGTTCAAGTACTTTCTGAAATTAACATAAGGTACCCTTCCTACATTATTCCAAACAAAATTTAATTCTCGAGAATAGTTTTTATGCATAATAGCACCCTTAAACTATGAGAAGTCACTATCTAAAATATATACTCCAATATATCTTACTTTTGGGGGGTGTTAAGCATATTTAAGTTTTGAAATTTGGAATTACAAGATGACCACAACGGTGTATGAAATCTAAAGCACAAACCATTAGCCATTCGGGGCAGTTTGGGTTGATTTTTTACCTTTTTTTTTTTTTTTTTTTTTAAATGTACAACTTTTTAGAATTTAACACACTATCCTCCTCTTAAGGGATTGGGAAGAACAATCTGACGCAAGTTAGCTTTCTACAAGTGCATCAGAAATTAATTAAGCTATTCTTTATTTTGACCAAGGGAAGGTAACTTTGCGGATTGATGGCATTATATTAGGAAAATGAGCCTTTTCTGCCAAGTTAAAGCACACTTGGTTTACACACTTATCCATAATATGACTAAGCTAGCCAATAATATATAATTTATTATCTTCTTCTTTTCAACAGTATTCTCGACTGTTCTATTCTATTAAATTGGTTGATTTAGAAAAAGCCACGTATAACAGATGGAAGATATTAAAAGAAAGGAAAAGGGATACCAAAATACCAACTGCTTAAATAAAAATGGATAGTTTGCTTTATGATGTAATTATTATATATAATCACAGGTCAAATATGCGAGGAAGCTCGGTAATCGCACTTTTGAGAGATTCTTTTCATAGCACCACTTCTTTTTGTTGTTTGTTTACCAAGCTCAGACGTGTAGGATTTTGATTTTTTTTTAAAACCAGAATCAAGTAGAAAAAAGGAGCAAAGAAAAACTAAATATATCATGGTTAACTAAGTATTTTTAAGCTAAGGCAGCACAGAGGTTTTTATACTTGAAAATATAACTTTCTAAAGTTTCCAGATTTTTTTTCTTTTCTGAAAAGCCTAATTAAGCCCAATAGTTGAAGCGATGAGACCTGGAATGTGGCACTTATTGGGCCTATTTAGAAGACCCAAATAACTTGTACATGAATCTTCAAATAAATGCATGTCGGTCTTTTTTTTTTTTTGTGGGGGATAAAGATGGATCGAGCCTTTTAATATTATATAAATTGTATGTCATATGTATGAACTGATATCTTCTCTTACATAATGTCTCCCTTGGGCAACACGGGGGACATATTACTAGTTTATAATGCAGTGAAATAATAGACCAAATGCAAATTTAGTAGGGAAAAATTCAAAAACTAAAAGCAGAAAATATTGACGGACGAGAAAAATCAGTAACAGACGCCAGCCCAGCTCAACTCTGCCCAAATGATATCAACGACTTCACTGTCCCGCATTGCGAGCTGCGTGTCGAACGGACAAGGCACAAAGGCACAAGGCGCCTAGCTGCCTAGGCCAGCGCAGCTGCCTCAGTCTCAACCGCAGTCGTAGTAGTAGTCAATAGGCAAGCCGCTGCAAGAGCAAGAGGAGGAGGGATGATTACGAGAGCCCCTGCTCCAGCCCGAGCCCGATCATTACGCGGTGCTGGGGTGTCTTGTGAGGCCATGCAACGCAGGCGCAGATAAAGCGGGCCTAATGTCTCCTTGCTCTCAAGCATCGCCACCCCACGTCTATAGTCACTCCGGTCCCCACCCGGTCCATGTCTTTCTCTCCATTATCACTGCTTCCCAAAGTAATGTATCTATCTTCTTACTTTCTTTCTTTCTTTTTATACCATTTAATTTATCTATTTATTACGCCTCTCTCTGTTAGCCCCCTTACTGTTAATTTTGAACAATTACAATTGGAGTTGGTCAATTTATAAAAAAGAAGTTGGTTTCTTAATTCCTTCTCTTTAGGTTCTGAGGATACAAGGGCTCAATACGACACAAGGACTCAGTTTTTCAGAAAACACTGCCAGAGAAAAATCAAATTAATCCATAATATGTTGCCAAAAGAAAACTACTACCACCATCCTGATCCAATTAGTTATTACAGATGGGGGGCTGACCTCAGAAAGAGAACAAGACCGTCGAGAAGCTACAAACAAAGCACTCACAATCTGTACGAAGAACCAGTAGGAATGAGGAAACCCTCTTAGAGTGGGAAAAATGGCACGGTGGAGCCGGTTCTGTCACGTCATGGCACAGCACGTGTGTCAGTTACGTGCAGTCCTGTGTTGTGGCCATTCGCGTATCGTGATCATTTTTTGAAAATTTGGCATGGCACGTCACGTCACGTCACACGTAAGATCTAGTCATAGCACGGCATGTGGTTATGTGAGTCATGTGTAATTATGACCGTTATACTTGATCAAATGGTGAATCTTCAATAAACTAATGTAAATTATAATCAAATGTTCACGTGAGTCATGTTTGGTCACAACACATTTAGATATGATGTGACTCACGTGACGTGATTATTTGTATGCTATAACTACTTCTTGACATTTTAGTCATAGCATGGTACGTGAAAAGTTAACTTGATTACGGCACGATACAAGATTAAAGTCACATCACACAGCACGGTATGGCACATTTTTTCCACTCTAATAACGGCTACAAATTGGGGTACTTGGTGCTCTTTGTTAGATTTGCTAGCTGGCTCTGTGCTAAGAAAAACATTGGCGTACTGGTATTTTGGGCCGGAGTTAGCTTGGCACGCTTTGCAGTGCTTCCTTAGGGTGCCGTTATTGCATTGCTTTACATGTCAATGAAGCTGCACAGTGATGTGAAATGATGCGCACCAGTCTGTCCCTAGAACACCACACGTATTGCCGATCAATCGATCGCTCTTCATTGTTTGTACATTATTAATACATAGCAGCATAGTACCAAATTACAATTGACTTGTAAGCTGTTACACTAGATATAGATTTTTCATGATGGCTTAATTTTCTGGTGTTGCATGGGGGGGTCGTTATGGGTGTGTTTAAGGTTTCCTCTTAGATGTTTACTGATCCATTCCATTTTTCCTGTACAGAACACATTTTTTATGCTTCTGGATCCATCCAGGTGATGGCAATTGTTAAATTATGTGATGAGGTACTTTCACTTTTTCTCTAGTTCCACTGAAATCGATATGCATCATAATAAATAAATAAATAAATAAAATCCTGTTCAATTAGCTTGCTCCATATATATACATAAAAAAGAAAGCAAAGAAACAAAAAGTGTTAAGGGCTCATTGGGCTGTCATTATATGGGCCGAGTTCTACCTGTAACTTCAATAATCTTATTAATGTCGTGAACTTCATATAAAAAGAAGCGTTTATTTTGTTCAGCTCATTAGTGGATTTATGTGTTATCCATCAATGTCTAATGCAAAACACATTGTATACTATAACATCTCTGCCTATGTATTAATGAAAAATTGGTCGCAGCTAGACATGAGCTGTATATAGTGAATTAGAAATTTAGATATCTTCGAGTCGTCACATAGCATGGATATTCGGTATTCTCAACAATTTTATTTTTTAAAAAAAATAATAGCAAAAAAGTGTCCAACACAATAAATTTCACCATGTCGAACCTGATCTGAACCATTCAAGTCGAACTCTAGTCAATTTGGGATATTCAAATGTCAACTTGCTCCAATCGAATATTTGCATAAAAGGTCTGATTCTCTCATATTTAATACAAATATAATAATTAATTCTAAGGCTTGAATTGATTTGACAAATTATCCAAAATATCAACCCCTTGTAGGCTAAAACACCCATCAATGCTCCAGCTAAATTAGTGTAATTTTCATATTAATATTTTCTCTTCTTGTTGATAAAGGTAATATATTACAAGCATTTCATATTTGTACAATAAAAAAATAAAAGGCAATTGTATTTCCATTTTAGACGTATGAATTGAAAAGAAATAAAATTTGATTGAGCACGATGCTTCCTGGAAACTGGATGAATACGCGGGTAGTCACATCGAATCAATTTTCTATTTTCTAAAATATATATATTTTTCTCATATTTTAATTAAAAAGATACTTAGGGACCAAGAAATTCTGGTTTTCAACGATTGGTCGAAAACATAAATATTATTTTTAATAATTCGTCATCCAATTAATACCATGCTGATGTAATATTGCCACCCAAGAATAAGTCCAAATATTAAGCAAATTCTCTTAGAAAATCTGTTTTAGACTTTTAGTCTATTCCACGTAGCTTCCTATATAAATATATATTTTTGAACAATTCCAAAATTATATTTTCATATGCAATTTAAGTAATATGATATCATATCCAATTCCCAACACATTTAGTGGGGCCTCTTAACTCAGCAAACTTGTAGACTAATGAGTTAATAAATCCTTCTCCTATAACTACAAGGGTGAATGAAACAATTGTCCCGAATATCTGAAACAAAACAAAATCAATGGAAGAATATAATGAAGAAGACATATTGTGGCCTCACCAAGACCTTGAAGAAAACAGCAAGGAACATGATGATGCGCGCTCCGAAATAACTCCGAGCCAAGAATCGGCGCCAATTCCGATCCCGTTGAAAGTTAATGTCAGCCATTCATGGACTGCTGGGTTCAACTACAATGGTACCGGCTTTAACCTCGATGACAATGATGATGATGACGGTGCTGATCATGAAACTTTCGGCAAGGGTATAGTGCCACCGCATATATTTCTTCAGCGGAGGAGCGCTGGTAGGATGGCATTTTCGGTTTGTGTTGGAAATGGAAGAACACTCAAGGGGCGTGAACTTACAGTTATGCGAGACTCGATCCTTCGTCGGACTGGGTTTATCGAGAAATGATGACTTGATCGACCATCTGATGAATGAACATAATTTTTTTTTTGTGTGTGTGTTTTTAGTTATTTTTTGAATTTAATCAGCCCTTGAGAGCTGTTTGATTTTCTTCATCAGTTTTTGAATCAAAAGCTGTTTTGTTTTCATCATTTTTTTCCATCTCTTCAAAGGTTGCGAAAATTAAAATTTGATAATTTTGTGGGTAGAGTGAGGAAGAAAATATTTTTGCGTTATCTTACTTGATTATTTTCGTGGTTAATGTACATATGGATAAAAGAAAAATCAGTTTACATTTTGATGTTGATTGAGATAATTTGCATGTTATTTCTTATTTTTTGCATCTTCCTTTTGTTGTATGTTTTTTTTTTTTTTTTTTCAACTTTGGTTTCAGTGGACTGGTGCATTTTTGTGGTTAATTTTCTTTATAAAAAAGAAAGCACGTGGATTTTTTTTTTTGTTATATCTCAAAATTTGATTTTGAGAACAGAGTCACAGACTCTAGTATGATTAGTTTAATTTCTCAAATAATTATTCTCCGGATACTCTCCATTTGCATCAAGAAAAAGTGACATCCAACAAATTCTTAATGTAAATGTTAGGATTTGACTTCTTCTTTTCTCAAACAAAAAAAGTGAAAAAAGGACATTCTATTATTGAATCAATTCTTTAGTGATTATAGAGTCAATTTTTAGAGCGGAGGCACTGGATTTGCTTATTTGCTTGTGATTTTACATAATGTCATCATAAATGGTCTGAGTGAATTGTTTACTGGAGAGGATGTCATAAACTATGCCTTTGCTCAAAATTAATCGGACATATATATTTAAAAAAAAATTAAATTGGATAATTGAATGAAAATGCGGATTTATATTTACTATTAGTGTTCTAAATAGCGCGTCATAACGTTTTTGGACCCTAAACGCTACGCTATGGTATCAAAATGCGCTATTTGAGCTACGAGCGCTATAGCGGTAATAGCGTCCGCTATAGCGCATAGCGTGTAGCACAAATAGCACGGGCTATGCAACATGAGCTTTTTTTATTTTCTTTTCAATTTATATGGTTTTTAAATAAAGACTCAGATTGGATTTTAACCGTTATTATTTTTTTTTTTTGCAATTGACGTACTAAGCTTTATAGTAAACTATTAATTATTAAATGAGAGATCCATCAAACAAAATCAAATAAGGAAGCTACAGCGCGCTATGCAACATGAGGTTTTTTTTTTTCAATTTATATGGACTTTAAATAAAGGCTCAAATTGAATATATTAAAATATTTCTTGAAGTAACAAAATGATACTTACTATATGATAGTTTGAATATTTTGAATATATTAAGATAATTAATTATGCCATGATGTCTAGGTTATTTTGAAATTTAAATAGAAAAATGATAGATTATGTCATGATGCTGAATATATTTTGAATAAAAAAAGATCGATAGTTTATGATGTTAGTATTACTATGGATATTTTGAGTAGCAATTTGGACTTTGTATTGGTTTAATATGAATATTACAAATTTTTAATCAATTTGATGTTATTTATTGTTCTATGATATTTAGATAATGTTGATATTTAGTACAAATATATGATATAATTTTTTTAAAAATAAAAAAAAACGTCATGTGGCATAACTTTTGTTATAGCTTTTTTTTTTAAGCTTCCTGCTATGACGTGATAAACGCTATTTAGAACCTTGTTTACTATAATTGGATTTGAATCCTATTCAGTGTTTTAAATAGCGCGCTATAGTGCCGCTATAGCGTTTTCCAACCAAAAAAGCTATGGCGCTATGTCGCTATGCCCAAATAGTAACGCTATAGCGCGCTATTCCGCGCTATAGTGCCGCTATTCCGCGCTATAGCGCCGCTATTTGAGCATAGCGCAATTTTTTTAACCCGTACGCTATTTTGCGATAAACGCTATTTGAACCATTGATCCTATTAGATATTTTAGTTAAGATGTCTAAAATAATAATTGCATAACAGGAGCGAAGATAACTATTTTATATAATCAATATGTGAATTCAAAATAATGGTTTTAAATAAACTTATTTACATGATTAATTATGATTCAATTTCTTTGAACGTACAAGCTCAAAATCATATTTAATTTATTAGAACAACATTATGCATTGGATCCTTTACAGATTTCAAATTTGCATCGTGCATGGTTCTGCAAATCGAATAAATAAGATAGATCCTTTTACAAATCTATATACGGTTTCAGTAAACTATATCAGATATATTTTTAAGAGAAAATATATTGTTTCATGTTGTTTAGTCTGTCACACCTTGACAACAGGGAAGACAACCCGCCGCGCTTATTAATGCAAGGCGATTCCATAATCATACACCATATATGCACATACATTACTAATAACAAAACAAGACAAGAGCCACACATGAATAAAATTTTCTTCTAAGTTTTGAAATATACATGTAATGATCAATTGAAAATAAACCTATTACGATACAATAAAATACAATCGAAATACCATAACAAATTTATTTGAAGTAACCAAAATACTCATCTTTGTGGCAAGTCCCGCAATCCTCTAGTTTGACATCTTGTTTTCGTGTCTAACGCTTTGTACCTGGAACCCACTGAAGTGGAAATGTGAGAGATTGAAAATCTCCCAGTGCGGTATTCAGTTCCAGTCGAGTTATTCTAAGACCCAACCAACTAAACCAAACCAGCACCAAGCATAATAATAACATTACAACAATAATAGAAATCAAAGAGCAACTAATGAAGATGAAATCAACCAAGTAGTACATACATTGTAAAAACGCATTTATCTCTAAACATAAACATTATTTTAAAAAAAAAATACAATGCTAATGTATCCTATCAAATATGCAAATATTAATGTGCACTAGTTTAATATACTTATAAAGCTTCATGAACTAAATCATACTAAATTCATAAATATTCATAATATAATAAAATCACATTTTATATTGGGTAACCATTTTGGTATTAACAATACTGGGTCATGCGCTACAAGTACAGTGCCTACATGACTCCGTTTGGAAATCATCCGCCCCACACCCGCCCCCCCCGAGTATATGATTCAACAGAACTTTCTAAAGAGGTCCATCTTTGCCTGCTAGACAAGAGAATAACAAGTTACAAATTCTGTCTCGTAAGGACATGTATTTCTATTACTATCTCATTCATAAATCATGCGCTACAAGTTCAGCGCCTACATGATCATCAAGACTCATACAAGACTCTGATCATGCACTACCACGAATATGGCCTCTACACAATTTCTGTTATGGCCATAACCTGAAATTATGCACTTACCCCAAATAGGGTGCCTACATGACTAAAGTTATGCGCCTACATAACCGAGTCATGCGCTACCATGAATATGGCACCTATGCAATTTCTATTATGCTCTACAAGTTCAGCGCCTACATAATATAAATTACACGCTTACCCTGAATATGGCACCTATGCAATTTCTGTTATGCGCTACAAGTTCAGCGCTTACATAACATAAATTACACGCTTACCCCGAATAAGGTGCCTACATGATCGTCAGGTTTCAGACACATGGTTCTTTAGCACATTTCATTTACAACCATACCATGTTACAAATCTTTGTTAGCTTTAGAAAATATTATCATGTTTTACATGCAAAGTTATGTATTCATGTCATGCATTCAGAAGAAATACTTATGCACCCGTATCATGTAAATGGGTCATTTAAATCAAACTCATGTGTTTAGTGGGAGTGCTTTGTATCATGTCACGTACTAGCTTAGGAAAATATGACCATGTAAATATTTCAAGCTATCATTCATAGCATGCAATTTGAAAACCATAATAAGTACCTAATTATAATACAATAAACGAACATGAGGCCAGCCAGCAATACTAATGAAAGATAGCAATCAAATAAATTAAATCATTTTTCAAATAGTGTTAAATCAAATGATTCAACCATGTCTCTAGTCCCACAAATCAATAAGGAAACCGTCAAATACGAGACTTGAGGCTTATGCATGCAATTCTAGAGTACAACACCTTGTCTAAAAATGTGTCACCATACAACCCAATTGGTTAACAAATAAGCAGATTACAAAGTCTACTAATTTTAGTTCACTCCATTTATATAAATTTCAATCTAGTCCCTTTATATTTGGTCAATACCCATATGTTATATAGTTAAGCATGCCTTGTAAATTGGACCCGTTATCCAATAATTAAACTATTCATACTATGCACATACCAATCAAGCAACTAATTTAACCATAATACACAAACAATCAATAAGCACACAACATGCAATATAAGGCAAGCAAGAAGTCCACAAGCAATCAACAATAATAACCTAATTAGTTGAAAGGGACTAAGAATAACTCGAAATCCGCACCTTTTAACGTAGGGCACGACATGGCTCGAAGTCAGTTCACTATTCATAATCGAGTCGATTGAGTCTTTCAAGAGCAACCATATTAACACAAGCAATCAACTAAGCAAGTTTCCTTCTCCGTCTTCCTCATGACTTGGTAACCTTCGAACTTCCGACATCTCTTCTTTCCCCTCTCTATTTTCTTCTTTTCATTTTTCTCTCTTCCTTTCCGTTTTCCCCTCCCCCTTCCTCGATTTTATTTTCGGGACTCCATAAAAAGAGAACCCGTATTCCTTCTTCGTTTCAATATTTTATCTTTTAAACCCCTCCCTTTGAAGAGTAAATCATCAATATTAATTAGATAAGTTAGATGTTTTATCCACAAGATGACATGTGTCCCCTCATGCAAATGGTTTTAATTAGAGAAGTGAGATGGATTATCAAGAAGATGACATGTGTCCCCTCATGAAAATGATTTAATAAGAAGTTAATTAAATTTTCTTTCATCTCTATTATTAAACGTATTCAACTTGATTAATAAAATACCAAGATTTTATGCGGCATGTATTTAAATAACTATAAAAAAAATTTAAAGATCAATAGAAAATTTATGTAATCACTTGTATGACCATACAACTAGATAATTTACAATCAAATATTTTCTAATTAAAATTTTCCTATATTTATATCTAGTGTATCTATTCATATTGTTGAAATTAAAGATTTATAAATATACTTCAAATCTATATTGCTACTTTCAAACACAATTTATTTATAGTGTAATAAACTTTCTATATATTAAAAAAAAATTGGGATGTTACAAAGTCTATCAAAAAAATTTCGGATGTTTTGGATAAACTTTCAACTGCTTTCTAACGGTCGATCTGATGAAATCTAAAAAATGGAATCTAATAAAATTGAGACCTTATGAATCTGAAGAAATAAAGAGCTCTCTCTCACAGTAGCAGAGGAGATCAACGCGGCCAGATCATAGTTGCCCCCATCTTTCTCACACTTTGACCGCTGTATGCACAAGCTCCACACTGTGCTCCGTTGTTTCTCTCTCCACGTCGCCCCTCTGTCGTGTCCTGCTCTATACTGTCAGTGGCCGACTCAAAAGCCACATCGCAGCGTTTCCTGCCGTTCGATTACGCCTCGTTCCTATTTCAGGTTGTTGATCCAATGGAGCAAGCTCTGAAAACTTTGGACACGCTGACACAATGGCGCTCACCTCTCCACCATCTCCACTCGGCCTCACTCGTCTTCCTCCGTCTCTCTTCCGCTGTCTGTTTTCTCTCTCTAGGTAAGTGCCTCGTCCAATTTCTAAGTTTTGTAATATCTAACGAGCTAATTGAAGCTTGTAATATCTAATATCTAATTGCTGATTTTTTTTCTTTAATATCAAGTCCAGAAATAAATTTAAAACGATTTAATTGAGATGGTAGATACCAGTATCATTTTGTATGCAATAGGTTAAGAAGATTCCTGGGAGAATTAACTTATTTAGATGGTAGATAATATTATAATTTAAACAAATTCAAAACCAAAATATTTCATGATACCAGTATCAAGACAAATTCCTATTTTAGTTTATTTTGCTTCACTATTCTACATTTCATGAGATTATTGCAAGAAGCTAGCAAGGTGCAAATTCTTGCATTAGGAAGCTAGCAATTGTGCAAGTTTTAGGGCAACTATTGGTCAAAACATCAGTTGATCATGAAAGAGGACAATCTGGTACATATGAGTAAATAATTTGCTAATTAGTCTTTTTATTTTTGTATTTTTTTATTAAGATCTTGACACTAACAATGTCTCTCTCTCAGATCTCGCTTGGTTTGCGCCTTTTTGTTCTATGTAAATAAAAAAAAAAAGCAAAGGGCTTTGTTTGAAATATTGTGTGTTTGGTGATGTGGTAGAGGTCTGAGATTCTGAGGTTTTGTTTGGCTGTCTTCTCTACCATGCTCATGTATTTGTTGGTATAAATTTTAAGAATATTCCAGTAATTATAAATGAATTAAAACAGAGTTATCCAAATCGTGCGAAACATTTTTAATAGAGTTGACTATTTAGTTAGTTTGACTTAATTAGTTTTTGTAACTACTTTCTGTTATATGATAGCTGCTGTGTATAGGAATGATTCAGAGGTCTATAAATATACCCTCTGTCTTGTACAAGAACATATTCAAGAAATACAAATTCATTATTCTAGACACTCTCATATAGGTGAGTTACATATTAAGGATATGTGTAGATTCATATCCTACGGAAATTATCACCTCGGTAGTAGTTTCTCTATATGGCTAGATAATAGGGCATTTACAACCGTAAAACAACACTCCAATTGAGGGTGTTTGGAGCACTCTAGCAGTGTTCCTATATGACATGATAATAGGGCATTTACAACCCTAATAGAACAATCAAACTGAAAGAGTTTGGAGCACTCTAGTAGTATCTCTATATGACAAGATAATATAACATTTATAACACTAATACAACACACCAATTGAAGGTATTTGGCACACTCTAGTAGTGCCCCTATATGGCAAGATAATATGATATTTACAACACAAATACTTCACTCCCATTGAAGGTGTTTGGAGCACTCTAGGAGTGTCTCCAGATGACAAGATAATAAAGCATTTACAACTCTAATATAGCACTCTAATTGAACGTGTTCGCAGCACTCTAGTAGTGTCCCTATATAGCAAGATAAAAAAGCATTTACAACCCTAATACAACACTCCAATTGAAGGCGTTTGGAGCACACTCTAGTAGTGTCTCCAGATGGCAAAATAATAGGGCATTTACAACCCTATTGCAACACTCCAATTGAAGGTGTTTGGAGCACTCTAGTAGTGTCCCTGTATGGCAAGATAATAGGTTATTTACAACCCTAAAATAACCCTCCAATTGAAGGAGTTTGGAGCACTCTTGGAGTGTCTCTAGATGACAAGATCAATATTAATACAACACTCATATTGAAGGAGTTTGAGCACTATAGTAGTGTCTCTATATGGCAAAATAAGAGGGTATTTACAACACTAATAGAGCACTCCAATTGAAGGCGTTTTGGGCCACTCTAGTAGTGTCTCTAGATAGCAAGATAATAAGGCATTTACAACCATAATACACCACTCCAATTAAAGGTGTTAGGAGCACTTTAGTACTGTCTCCAAATGGCAATATAATAGGGCATTAACAACTCAAATACAACACTCCAATTGAAGAAGTTTGGACCACTCTAGTAGCGTCTTCAGGTGGCAAGACAATAGGGAATTACAACCCTAATACAACACTTCAATTGAAGGTGTTTCGAGCAATCCAGTAATGTCGCTATATGGCAAGATGATTGGGCATTTATAACCATAATACAACACTCCAATGGAAGGTTTTTCGAGCACTCTAGTGGTGTATCTATATAGCAAGATAATAGAGCATTTACATCCCTAATACAACACCCCAATTGAATGTGTTTTGTAGCACTCTAGTAGAGTCTCCAGACGGCAAGATAATAGGGCATTTACAACCTTAATACAACACTCCAATTGAAGGTGTTTGCAGCACTCTGGTAGTATCCCTATATGGCTAGATAATAGGGTATTTACAACCCTAAAACAACATTCCAACTGATGGTGTTTGGAGCACTCTAGTAGTAAGGAGTTTGGACCTCTCCATTAGTTTCTCCATTTGGCAAGATTATAGGGCATTTACAACCCTAATACAACACTCCAATTGAAGGAATTTGGAGCACTCTAGTAGTGTCTCCAGATAATAAGATAATAAGGCATTTACAATCTTAATACAACACTCCAACTGAAGGTGTTTGCAGTAATCTAGTAGTGTCCCTATATGACAAGATAAAAGGGCATTTATAACCCAAATACAACACTCTAATTGAAGGTGTTTGGAGCATACTCTAGTAATGTCTCCAGATGGTAAGATAATAGGGCATTTACAACCCTCATACAATACTCCAATTGAAGGAGTTTGGAGCACTCTAGGAGTGTCTCCAGATGGCAAGATAATATGGCATTTACAACCCTAATAACACTCCTATTGAAGGAGTTTGGGGCACTTTAGTAGTGACTATCTATGGCAAGATAAGAGGGCATTTACAGCACTAATACAACACACCAATTGGTGTTTGGAGCACTCTAGTACTCTCCAGGTGGCAAGATATTAGTGCATTTACAACCCTAATACAACACTCAAATTGAAGGTATTTGGAGCACTCTAGTAGTGTCCCTATATGGCAAGAGAATTGGGCATTTATAAACATCATACAACACTTCAATTGAAGGTGTTTGGAGCATTCCAGTGATGTCCCTATATGGCAAGGTAATTGGGCATTTATAACTATAATACAACACTTCAATTGAAGGTTTTTCGAGCACTCAGTAGTGTCTCTATATGGTGAATTAATAGGGCATTTACAACCCTAATACAACACTCCAATTGAATGTGATTGTAGCACTTTAGTAGTTTCTCCAGACGGCAAGATAATAGGGCATTTACAACCCTAGTACAACACTCCAATTGAAGGTGTTTAGAGCACTCTAGTAGTGTCCCTATATATAGCAAGGGAATTGGGCATTTATAAGCATCATACAACACTCAAATTGAAGGTATTTGGATTAGTCTAGTAGTGTCTCTATATGGAAAGATAATAGGGCATTTACAACCCTAAAACAACACTCGAACTGATGGTGTTTCGAGCACTCTAGTAGTGTCCCAATATGGCAAGATAATAGGGCATTTACAACCCTAATATAGCACTCCAATTGAAGTAGTTTGGAGCACACTCTATAGTGTCTCCATATGGCTAGATAATAGGGCATTTACAATCGTATTGCAACACTCCAATTGATGGTGTTTGGAGCACTCTAGTAGTGTTCCTACAAGGCAAGATAATAGGGCATTTACAACCCTAATACAACACTCCAATTGAAGTTGTTTAGAGCATTCCAGTGATGTCCCTATATGGCAAGATAATTGAGAATTTATAACCATAATACAACACTCCAATTGAAGGTTTTTCGAGCAGTTTAGTAGTGCCTCTATATGGCTCAATAATAGTGCATTTACAACCCTAATACAACACTGCAATTGAATGTATTTGTAGCACTCTAGTAGGGTCTCCAGACGGCAAGGTAATAGGGAATTTACAACGCTAATACAACACTCCAATTGAAGGTGTTTGGTGCACTCTAGTAGGGTCCCTATATGGGAAGATAATTGAGTATTTATAAGCATCATACAACACTTGAATTGAAGGTATTTGGATTAGTTTGGTAGTGTCCCTATATGGAAAGATAATAGGGCATTTACCACCCTAAAACAACACTCCAACTAATGGTGTTTGGAGCACTCTTGTGGTGTCCATCTATAGCAAGATAATAGGGCATTTACAACCATAATACAACATTCCAATTGAAGGAGTTTGGACCACTCTAGTAATATCCCTATATGACAAGATAATAGGACATTTACAACCCTAATACAACGCTCCAATTGAATGTGTTTGTAGCACTCTAGTAGTTTCTTCAAACAGCAAGATAATAGGGCATTTACAAACCTAATACAACACTCCAATTGAAGTTGTTTGGAGCACTCTAGTAGTGTCCCTATATGGCAAGATAATTAGCTATTTATAAGTATCATAAAATACTCCAATTGAAGGTATTTGGAGCACTCCAGTAGTGTCTCTATATGGCAAGATAATAGCGCATTTACAACCCTAAAACAACACTTCAACTGATGGTGTTTGGAGCAGTCTCGTAGTGTCCCTATATGGCAAGATAATAGGGCATTTATAAGCATCATACAACACTTCAATTGAAGGTATTCGGATTAGTCCAGTAGTGTCCCTTTATGAAAACCTAATTGGGCATTTATAACCATCATACAACACTCAACTTAAAGGAATTTGGAGGATTCTAGTAGTGTCCCTATATGGCAAGATATTGTGACATTTACAAGCCTAATACAACACTCCAATTGAAGGTGTTTGGAGCACTCTTGTATTGTCCCTATATGGCAATATAATTGGGCATTTATAAGCATCATACAATACTCCAATTGAAGGTATTTGGATTAGTCTAGTAGTGTCCTTATAGGGAAAGATAATGGGGCATTAACAACCATAAAAAAACACTCCAATTGAGGGTGTTTGGAGCACTCTAGCAGTGTCCCTATATGACATTATAATAGGCCATCCCTAATACAACACTCCAATGGAATGTGTTTGTAGCATTCTAGTATGGTCTCCAGACTGCAAGATAATAGGGCATTTACAACCCTAATACAACACTCAAAATGAAGGTGTTTGGAGCACTCTAGTAGTGTTCCTATAAGGAAAGATAATTGGACATTTATAAGCATCAGACAACACTCAACATAAAGGAATTTGGAGGACTCTAGTAGTGTCCCAATATAGCAAGATAATAGGGCATTTACAACTCTAATACAACACTCCAATTCAAGGTGTTTGGAGCACTCTTGTAGTGTACCTATATGGCAAGATAATAACGCATTTACAACCCTAACACAACACTCCAATTGAATGTGTTTGTAGCACTCTAGAAGGGTCTCCAGATGGCAAGATAATAGGGCATTTACAACCCTAAAACAACACTCCAACCAATGGAGTTTGGAGCGCTCTAGTAGTGTCGCTATATGGCAAGAAAAATAGGGTATTTGTAGCCCTAATACAACACTCCAATTGAAGGTGTTTGGAGCACTCTAGTAGTGTCCCTATATGGCAAGAGAATTGGACATTTATAGGAATCATACAACACTCAAATTGAAGGTATTTGGATTAGTTTGTTAGTGTCCCTATATGGAAAGATAATAGGGCATTTACAACCCTAAAACAAAACTCCAACTAATGGTGTTTGTAGCAATCTAGTAGTGTCCCTATATGCAAGATAATAGGGCATTTACAACACTAAAACAACATTCCAACTGATGGTATTTGGAGCACTCTAGTAGTGTTGCTATATGGCAAGATAAATAGGGCATTTACATCCCTAATACAACACTCCAATTGAAGGTGTTTGGAGCACTCTTGTTGTATCCCTATATGGCAAGATAATTGGGCATTTATAAGCATCATACAACACTTCAATTAAAGGTATTTGGATTAGTCAAGTATCCCTATATGGAAAGATAATAGGGCATTTACAACCCTAAAACAACACTCTAACTGATGGTGTTGGAGCACTCTAGTAGTGCCCGTATATGACAAGATAATAGGGCATTTACAACGCTAATACAACACTCCAATTTAAGGTGTTTAGAGCACTCCAGTAGTGTCCTTATATGGCAACAGGGGCATTTATAAGCATCATACAACACTCCAATTGAAGGTAATTGGAGCACTCTAGTAGTGTCTCTATATGGCAAGATAATAGGGCATTTACAACTCTAAAACAACACTCCAACTAATGGTGTTTGGAGCACTCCAGTAGTGTCGCTATATGGCAGGATAAATAGGGCATTTACATCTCTAATAGAACACTCCAATTGAAGTTGTTTGGAGCACGCTAGTAGTGTCCCTATATGGCAAGAGAGTTGGGCATTTATATACATCATACAACACTCAAATTGCAGGCATTTGAATTAGTCTGCTAGTGTCCCTATATGGAAGGATATTAGGGCATTTAGAACCCTAAAACAACACTCAACCTAATGGTGTTTGGAGCACTCTTGTAGTGTCCTTATATGGAAAGATAACAGGGCATTTACAACCCTAATACAACACTCCAATTGAATGTGTTTGTAGCACTCTAGTATGGTCTCCAGGCGGCAAGATAATTGGGCATTTAGAACCCTAATACAACACTACAATTGAATGTGTTTGGAGCACTCCAGTGATGTCCCTATATGGCGCGATAGTTGAGCATTTATAACCATATTACAACACTCGAATTGAAGGTTTTCGAGCACTCTAGTAGTGTCTCTATACGGCTAGATAATTGGGCATTTACAACCGTAATACAACACTCTAATTGAATGTGTTTGTAGCACTGTAGTGTGATCTCCAGACAGCAAGATAATAGGGCATTTACAACCCTTAGACAACACTCCAAATGAAGGTGTTTGGAGCACTCTAGTAGTGTCCCGATATGGCAAGATAATAGGGCATTTACAACCTTAATACAGCACTCCAATTGAAGGTATTTGGATTAGTCTGGTAGTGCCCCTATATGGAAAGATAATAGGGCATTTACAATCCTTAAACAACACTCCGACTGATGGTGTTTGGAGCACTCTTGTAGTGTCCCGATATGACAAGATAATAGGGCATTTACAACCTTAATACAGCACTCGATTCATACAAAGGCACGGAGGGACGGGTTCCCTATAGACGAGACTTACAATTGAAGGAGTTTGGAGCACTCCAGTAATGTCCCTATATGGCAAGATAATAGGGCATTTACAACCGTAATACAACACTCTAATTGAAGGTGTTTGGAGCACTCCAATGATGTCCCTATATGGGACGATATTGGGGATTTGCAACCATAATACAACACTCCAATTGAAGGCTTTTCGAACACTATAGTAGTCTCTTTATATGGCAAAGTAATAGGGCATTTACAACCCAAGTACAACACTCCAATCTCTAGAAGTGTCTCTATATTGGAAGACAATAGCGCATTTACAACCCAAATACAACACTCCAATTTAATGTGTTTGTAGCACACTAGTAGGGTCTCCAGACGACAAATTCATAGGGTATTTACAACCCTAATACAACCCTCCAATTGAAGTTGTTTGTAGCACTCTAGTAGTGTCCCTATATGGGGAGATAATTTGTAATTGATAACATACAACACTCCAGTTGAAGGAATTTGGAGCACTCTAGTAGTGTCCCTATATGGCAAGATAATAGGGCATTTACAACCCTAAAACAACCCTCTATTTGATGGTGTTTGGGGCACTCTAGTTGTGTCGTTACATGGCAAGATAATAGGGCATTTACAACCCTAATATAACTCTCCAATTGAAGGTGTTTCGAGCACTCTAGTGATTTCGTTATATAGCAAAGTAATTGGGCATTTACTACCCAAATACAACACACCAATGTAATGTGTTTGTAGCACTCTAGTAGTGTCTCTAGACGACAACATAAAAGGGTATTTACAACCCTAATACAAAACTCCAATTGGATGTCTTTGTAGCACTCTAGCAGTGTCTCTAGACAGCAAGATAATATGACATTTACAACCCTAATACAACACTTCAATTGTAGGTGTTTTGGAGCACTCTAGTAGTGTCCCTATATGGGAAGATAATTGGGCATTTATAAGCATCATACAACACTCCAATTGAAGGTATTTGGAGCACTCTAGTAGCGTCCCTATATGGCAAGATGATAGGACATTTACAACCCTAAAACAACACTCCAACGGATACTGTTTGGAGCACTCTAGTACTGTCGATATATGGCAAGATAATAGAGCATTTACAACCGTAATACAACACTCCAATTGAAGGTGTTTGGAGTACTCTAGTAGCGTCTCTAGATGGCAACGTAATTGGGTATTTACAACCCTAACACAACACTCCAATTTAAGGTGTTTGGAGCACTCCAAAGATGTCCCTATATGGCAAGATAATAGGGCATTTACAATCCTAGTACAACACTTCAATTGAAGGTTTTTCGAGCACTCTAGTAGTGTCTCTATATGGTAAGATAATAGGACATTTACAACCCAAATACAACACTCCTTTGGAGCACTCTTGTTGTATTCCTATATGGCAAGAGAATTGGGCATTTATAATCATCATACAACACTCATATTGAAGCTATTTGGATTAGTCTGGTAGTGTTGCTATATGGCAAGATAAATAGGGCACTTACATTCCTGATACAACACTCCAATTGAAGGTATTTGGAGTATTCCAGTGATGTCCCTATATGGGAAGATACTTGGGCATTTATAACCATTATATAACACTCCAATTGAAGGTTTTTCAAGCACTCTAGTAGTGTCTCTATATTGCAAGATAATAGGGCATTTACAACCGTAACACAACACTCCAATTGTAGGTGTTTAGAGCACTCCAGTGATGTCCCTATATGGCAAAGTAATATGGCGTTTACACCCCAAGTACAACACTCCAATTTGATGTGTTTGAGCACTCTAGTAGTGTCTCCAGACGGCAAGATAATTGGGCACTTACAACCCTAACAAAACAATCTAATAGATTGTCTCCAGACGGCAAGATAATTGGGCACTCTAGTAGGGTCTCCAGACGGCAAAATAATAGGGCATTTACAACCCTAATACAACACTCCAAATGAAGGTGTTTGGAGCACTCTAGTAGTGTCCCTATTGGCAAGATAATAGGGCATTTACAGCCCTAATATAACACTCCAATTGAAGGTGTTTTGAGCACTCCAGTGATGTCCCTATATGGCAAAGTAATAGGGCATTCACAACCCAAATACAACACTCCAGTTTAATGTGTTTGTAGAGCTCTAGTAGTGTCTCTAGACGACAAGATAATAGGGCATTTGCAACCATAATACAACACTCCAATTGAAGGTGTTTGGAGCACTCTAGTTGTGACCCTATATGGCAAGATAATGAGGTCTTTACTACCCTCATACAACTCTCCAATTGAATTTGTTTGGAGCACTCTAGTAGTGTCTCTATATGGTGAGATAATAGTGCAATTATAACAAGTAGTATCTCTATATGACAAGATAATAGGGTATTTAGAACCCTAATACAACACATCAATTGAAGGTGTTTGGAGCACGCTAGTAGTGCCTCCATATGGCAGGATAATAGGGCATTTACGAGTATAATACAACACTCCAATTGTAGATGTTTGTAGCACTTTAGAAGTGTCCTTATATTACAAGATAATAGGTTATTTACAACATTAATACAACCTTCCTATTGAAGGTGTTTGGAGCACTCTAGTATTGTTTATATATGGCAAGATAGTAGGACATTTACAATCCTAATATAATACTCCAATTGAAGGTGTTTCGAGCACTCTAATAGTGTCTCCAGATGGCAAGATAATAGGGCATTTACAACCCTAATACAACACTCCATTTGAAGGTGTTTGGAACACTATAGTAATAGAAACCAAATCCTCTGCCCCCCGGGGGGCAGGAATTTCCTGCCCCCAGATTCTCTGTGGGTGGGACCGGGGTGGGACCGGTTACTGTTTTAAGGGTTTAACTATTGTTACTGTTTTTAAATGGGCCCCACCCGCAGAGACTCTAGGGGCAAGAAATTCCTACCCCCCGGGGGGCAGAGGGTTCAGTCTCCTAGTGATATCACTATATGGCAAGATAACATGGCATTTATAAGACTAATACAACACTCCAATTGAAGGTGTTTGGAGCACTCTAGTTGGATCGCTAGATGGCAAGATAATGGGGCATTTACAACCCTAATACAACACTCCATTTGATGGTGTTTGCAGCACTCTAGTAGTGTCTCTATACGACAAGATAATAGGACATTTATAGCCCTAATACAACACTTTAGTTGTTGGTGTTTGAAGCACGATAGTTGTGTCTTTATATGGCAAGATAATAGGGTATTTACAACCCTAATACAACACTCAAATTGATGGTGTTTGGAGTACGCTAGTAGTGTCTCTATATGGCAAGATAATAGGGAATTTACAACCCTAATAGAACACTCCAATTGAATGTGTTTGGAGCACTGTAGTAGTGTCTACAAATGGCAATATAATAGGGTATTTACAACCCTAATACAACACTCAAATTAAAGGTGTTTGGAGCACTCCGGTATTGTTTCTATATGGCAAGATAATAGGGCATTTACAATCCTAATAGAACACTCCAATTGAAAGTGTTTGGAGCTCTCTAGTAGTGTGCCTATATGGAAAGATAATACCATACTTAAATAAAAGGGCATATGATGATACTGCTCAACCCATGTCTACTAACCATGCAACCACACCAAATGACCTTCTCTCACAAAACACTAAACTATCCTCCACCATTGTTGAAACCTTCCCAAGACAGATGATTAAAAGGCTTAAGCCGACGGGCCAAAATTTGTTGGCACCTCCTGTATGAGTATATTCACGTGGAATTGTCGGGGTAGCAGAGGCACGACAATATCCACGTTAAGCTAGTGCCTCCGATGCACGGGTACTAACATTTCTTTTATTGTCGAGACAAGATGTAGTAAGCAAGTGGCAATTAAATCATATTAGACAATTGCAGCCATGCAATTCAACAATTGTCCCTTCTAAGGGCAATTCAGGCAGGTTATATGGTTATTATGGACTCAAGCATTAAGTTGGAGGTTATAGAGAGAGGGCCTAACTTGATTGCAGCTAAGGTCCCTCCCATGGGAGGTAGTGCATGGCTATTACTGGCAGTGTTTGGAGACCCGCATAAGAGAAAAAATCCAGTGATTTGGAGTCAACCAGAGGAGCATATTGGCAATCACAACATGCCAGTTTGCATTCTAGGAGATTTAAATGCAATCATGAATATCTCTGAGAAGGCGGCGGGGTCTAGGAATCTGTTGGGTTCAAATCGGGCATTTAGAAATTAGGTGCATGGAAATGGACTAATTGACTTGGGTTCAAAACATACTACCTGATACCATGCTACCTGAAATTGAGAAGGAGATAGAAGTCTTATTTCATTTACCCGTCACTGATGAGACTACATTGAGGGAAAAAAAAAACTACAGGCAGAGCATGATCGAATTTTACTAATGCAAGAAAGGTACTGGCATCGAAGGTCGAGGGTAACTTGGGTTCTCTTTGGTGATAAAAACTCCAAGTTTTTTCATGCGTTGGCTATTACTCCCAAGAAGAGGAATGAAATCAGGGCCATCAAAGACTCGAATGGTGATTGGATCTCGGAAGAGAAAGATATCCGAATAGCATTTATAGCCTATTCAAGGAGATTTATCATGGTATCCAAATAAGGCTTGTATCAGATCTATACCCAAATGAAATGCTACAGAGCCTACGTCAAATATCGGCCCAATATTTCTCAATCCTGGAAGAAATTCCCTCGCCTTTGGAGATCCAAGGAACGCTAAACTCAATTGGGCCATGTAAATCATCCGGACCTGATGGGTTTGACACAAAAATAGTGCAAGATAACTAGGCGGAGTTCGGCCCGTTTGTCACAAATGTTGTACTACAGTTCTTCCAATCGAGTACCATGCCTTCCTAAATTGCGAGATCCAACCTAATTCCCATACCAAACACACCTGAAGCAACCATGGTGACTCAATTCCGGCCTATCTCCATTTGTAAACTAATATTTAAGATTATCTCCAAAATCTTATCTCTCTGCATGAGACATTTCATTAGTGGTTGTGTATCAAACTCCCAACAGCATTTGTGTCGGGACGGGAAATTGTAGAGAATATTTTTACGAGAGGTACTACACTCCTTTAGGCAAAAGGGCTACTGGAACAGTGAATTTTGCATCAAAGTAGATCTTTCTAAGGTGTTTGATCCCATAGAATGATCTTACATACACTCAGTGCTCAGCCTGTACAGATTCCTGATCAATTTTACAAAATGGGTCATGAGCTGTGTTTAATTGGCGGAGTACACTGTGGTGTTCAATGGTAGAGGGATGACTTCTTCAGGCCCAAAGTGTGGGCTCAGGCAGGGGTGCACACTCTTCCCCTATTTGTTCATTCTTGGCATGGACCTTTTGTCTCGAAGTTTGCAGTTCTAATTGGGAAAAGGGGAAATTAAAGGTGTGAGGGTGGCGCCAACAGCACCACCATTGGTATGTTCTCTCTATGTCGATGACCTTTTAATTATGGGGGCAACAAAAATCCTTGAAGTCCAACAAGTCATGGCCTCCCTCAACTGTTTCTCGGAAGTATTGGGTCAGCAAATTGGACCCGATAAGAGCACCATTTGGTTTATCAACCTAGCTTCGGATCCCATCATAAGTCAAATCACCCAAATGCTTCAGGTATCTTCTCTTAACTCCTCTGCCAAGTACCTTAGAGCACCAATCATAGATGTAGCTGAAGCACGCAATTCCTCATTATGAAATTCATTGACAGACTCAAGATATTGAAATGTCACATACTTTCTCAAGCAGGACAACTAATACTGATCAAAGTGACTTTGCAATCGTTGCCAGTTTTTTACATGTCTACAACCAAAATTCCTACTGGGATAATAAAGGAATTGGTCAATCTCATGAGACAGTTTTTCTGGGGGAAACAACAACAGGAGAAATACCTAGCCTATGTGGTATGGGAAAAGATGTGTAGGTCGGTAAAGAAGGGGGGTTTAGGCATTAGGGATCTGGCTTTGTTCAATGAGGTTATCCTAATGAAATTATTGTGGAGGTTGGCAGCAGGGGAGAGCTCACAATGGACTGACCTATTGCGAGCAAAATATATACCGAGAAGCTTGCTCTGGCAGTCAAGCAGAACCTATCAGTGTATAATTTTTTGGAGATCGGTAATGTCCTTGAGGGATAAATTAAGACCTCTTCTAAGATGGAAACTGGGGGAGGGGAACAGGTGCTTAACTTTAAGGGAACCTTGGTTTGAGGGGGCGATAGATTATTTGCCAATGGCTTGACATCAGCAGTGTATAAGGGTAAAAGACCTCAGGTTGACAGATACATGGTTATGAAATGTGCAGCTCTTAATGGAACTATTTGGGCTAATTGGCTACATGAAAATCCCTACCATTGTGAAGTTTACACAAGGGGGTCAACATTAGGATATGCTAATTTATGAAGGGTCATCAAATGGGACTCTCAAAGTAAAGGATGTATATGCTCAGTTAACAAACAACACCCAATTGGCAACTGTGGGCACTATATAGCTCTGGAAATAGGTTTGGAAGGAGGGGTACATTGTGCCAAGAGATAGGTTATTTGTTTGGAAGGTAATAAGAAAGGCAATCCCATAGGAGGGAACATTAGCTGCAAGAGGAATACAAATGGATCCAACCTATGTGATATGTGGCCAAACAAATAAAGATAACATGGCATTTTTGTGCCCCTTTGTGAGGGCCTATTAGTTTTCGACAAGTCTGGGCATAATATCACACACCTTTACAGACCCAATAGTAGAGGTCTTTGTGAATCTAATACAAATGGTGAATGTTGAGCAGTGGATGACTATAATCAATACCTTATGGGCAATCTGAAGATGTAGAAATGATGTGACATATGGAGAAATTTTGTAAAATACAGAACAAGCATTAATCGGGAATCAAGACTACTGCAAAGTACAACTCTGAGGGGGGGGGGGGGAGACAGGCTACAGAGCATACAAGGCAGGATATAACAAGTCGGGTGCAAGTTTGGGCTGATGGTTTCTGGATCCGAGAATGGAGGGGAGGGATTGGAATTATCATTTTGGATAAAGGGGAACTAAAATTGTACGTTTCGGAAGCTGCTCTAGCATGCTGCCCCTTGCAAACAGAAGCAAAGGCGGTACTTAGAGCAATTCAGGAGTTACAGCACCTAAACATTCAAGACTGTGATATTTTCACTGATTGCCAAGAGCTACAACAGCTGGTAAGTTCCTCACAACCTCTACTACAGTCTGATTAGAAGATTTGTGCATAATTCTATGAGGTATGGGAGTCCCTCAAAAGGTTATTTGGGTACAGGTGCACTTATATTGATCATAGCGAAAACCCTTTGGCTAATTATCTGGCACGGCAAGGCAGGGAACGGGAATGGGAGTGTAGAGGCTATACTTACCCTATGTTTAGGCCGAGTTAATTTTGTATTAGGAACTGAGAGAATTTTTACCTAACAAAGTTTGTAATGAAACAGTTCTGATTAATGCAAGCCTACGGGCATTTCTCTGCAAAACAAAACAAAAAAAAAACTACAGCGGCCATAAAAATACTTTTTGCCGAAGCTAATGATTTTTTAGTATGCCAAAGTCCGTCCAAGCGAACTAAGCAAGATGTTTTGTTAGAAGAAATGGAATAGAGCTTTGTTGCCATTAATTTTCGCAAATTCATCTCCACGAGAATCTGGAAATTTCCATGTGCAAATTTCTGTCACGCCCGACAACCGATCAATGAAACTTTCTTATTGATTGTAGTCCGTGTCCATACTTGGTTGAGCAAGTCCTTTCATGGTCCTTGGTGGTTGTAAATCAATAGTTAATTTGTCCATTTATTTTTTAAAATAAGTTAGTAATTATCGATTGTTGATTGTGGATTTTTGACATGTTATACGAATCATGACAAGTGAAATATCATCCGGGGTGATATTTAATGTTCAAAAGTGGGATTTAATATATTATCAGTTGCTTGACATAATTTTGCAAGATTGTGGTTTAATTTCAAAAATTTCATTTCAATCATGAAAAGGAATACATTTTCAAATTCTGATTGTGTAAATATGAGAGAACATTAACTTTTCTCAGATACCTTCGAGATGATTCTCATCCTGTCAGTCGGACACAACCTAATTTGTCAAGCAAGTTTTCTACTTGATATGCGAGTTGCTCAAGGTTATGAACCAAATCCAACATGAAACTATTGTTAGGATGAAGGCCGCAGACGCTTGTAAGCAGGGCACCAAACAGTAGCGTCCTTTGAGAATTTTGAAGTCGTTTCGAAGGCCAATGCACTTTGCCCATGCTTCCAACAATATAGTTAAGCCTTGTTGACCAGAATACTCATCGGCCAGCCAAGAGTATTGTAACAACAGTTTGAAGTACAAAAGTTAGCTCGTGGTTTTGAGCTATACAAGAAATTGGAATGTAAAGTAGTAAAATTTAAAAGAACGACAAGATGAACCCAAAAAATTATGTAGTTAATTGTATTCATCCGTGATTATTGGTTGGAATCAAAGCTCCATCATAATTTTATTGGCCGGTTCTTCTATATTCTTCAATGATTATTTGACAAAATCAGAGCAATTTAGATTTGAGAGGGGATAGACGATACATTTTAATGGACATCTTCATTTTAATAAAAGGATAAATTAGTTAATTCAATTTTTAAATTAATTAAATAGAAAATAAAGTAATTAAAAGGAGATAGAAGAAAGAAAATCAAATTTACATAGGTATATTAGATATTATGATATATTTATGAGAAAATTAGTTATTTTGAAAGTTTAGATGAACACACCAGAAATTTTCTCTATTTTTAAATCCATATGGGGATCCACTCTGTTTTGAATCAAAATGTAGACAATTTACCCTCGTACTGAAATATATGCTGGACTTGAATGAACCAAATTAATCAACAGTCATCATAAAATCCAAGTAGTGGTGAATCTAGACCATGCCCTTTTCATCAAAACACAAATAGTTTTTCTTTAAAAAGACAATTCTGAAAAGGCTTGAAAAAGGGTACATTCCGAAGAAAGAAAAGCCCATTTTTTTCTTTATCATTGTTTATTCTTTAAAATGGCCTGTTTAAAAGGGCCCATAACTAATTAATTCTTTTTTTGGTTTAAAAAAAAATACAATTATCAGTCTAGGGGTGTAAACGGAGAGGATTCAGAGCGGATATGTTTTTCAATGAGTGGATACAGATACGGATACAAATAGTAAGCTGATATTAAAATTTAAAACTATATCCGCCTTAAAAGGATACAGATATGGAGTGGATAATTAATGGATACGGATTCAAATACGGATACGAAACGAATAATCGTCGGATAATTGAGTTGTGCACTTTAAGATACAAAAAAGTGACCTGTTGTTATTTTGAAACAATAACTAAAACTAATTTAGCAGACTAAAGTTTTGAATGAAAAAGAATGAAGAATAAACAAAGGAGGTAAAAAGGAAAAAAATTGCATTATTGTAGTACCATCATCAGCAAAAAAGAGATTAAATTGAAAACCATTGTATTATCATTTATATCACAACCTATTCGGAGCAGTAAAGTTAAAGCTGGTTACGAGTAATTTCGGATCTGGATAATTGTGGATACGGATACAGATATTCACCTTCTTTAAATTATCCGTATTTGTTATTTTTTCACCATATGCAAAAATTATCCATATTCGTATCTGTAATTATCTGTATCTGTTTAATCCGAATACGGATAATCTCCGAATACAGAGCAAATACTGAACGAATTATCCGTATTCGTTTATATCTCTCATCACTCATCAGCAGTTCAGCACCAACATATGTCATATTGAATACGATACAAATATAATAATATAACAATTTTCAAAAGGATACAAATATGGTGATACGGAGATATAAATTTCAAATATCGAATATCGTATATGATATATATCCTATACGAATACGTAACCACATATAAAGTATCATGGTAACATATGAACCAACTAAAGAAAAGAAAAAAACAAAAAAAAGGTTGACAACTAGATACTCTTCAGAGAGTTGCGACTTACAAGTCGGTGAGAATTAGTGGGATTTTAAATTTAATGAAAACAAATTTCGACAATATGTTTTTTTTTTTTTTTTTTTTTTTTTTTTTCCAATTTCCATCAGAAGTATGTTCATCCCTTTATAAGAATGTGAGAAAAAAAAAATTAGATTATATATAATTTTTTTTCTTATGCTATTGATTTATCTATCTTCTTATATATAATTATATTTGGTTATATTTATACTTGCATCTAAATTTTATAGAAATTATCGTTATACCAAATTACTTAATTAAATTTTCTAATTATAAAGTAATACTTTAAGTTATCAATGATTATTTTAATGTAATTAATCTTAACTTACACAGCTAACTAAGAAGAAAATTTTAAGTTATTATAATTAATAAATAAACTATCAATAACTATTAATCAAAATATTAATATTGATAATAAATGTTTCAAAAAGTAAAAATATAGTTTCTCATTAATATTTCTCAAATTATAATTATCCACTACTATTTCTTACATTACAATCCAACATTCATTTCAGCATATTTTTTTTTTCATTTCCAAGCATACTCAAAGATATGAATTTTTATTAATCAATTTGTGAGCTTTTTGTATTTTTCAAATGGTACAATCCCAATACAACGGAACATGCCCTTAACAACTAATATATTCCATCCAATAAAATTAAAATCAACACCATTGATCTTGGAGAAAATAGTTGGTTTTCATAATGCGGGCCTCACCTTGCCTGTTTTCTCTATTCCATATTTTATTGTTAATTTTGTTTTCTTTATAATATTCTATGTTCCTCCGATGCAAGGAACACCACATGCAAAATCTTGGATAAAACAGGTCATTTTTCCTTCTTTTTTTCCGGTTTCCCAAGAAAAGAAGAAAAACCAACCAAAACAAAAATACGCTCCTAAAAAAAAATGATTCGAAGAAAATTTCCAGCCGTTGACTTTAGCCACTTGCCTTGAGTAACATGTTTAAATTAATATTTTCGAGTGTTCAACTTAATATAAGTTTTGTTTAGTTGAAAACTAATAGCAAAAAGCCCATTTTTTTCTTTATCATTGTTTATTCTTTAAAATGGCCTGTTTAAAAGGGCCCATAACTAATTAATTCTTTTTTTGGTTTAAAAAAAAAAAAATACAATTATCAGTCTAGGGGTGTAAACGGAGAGGATTCAGAGCGGATATGTTTTTTAATGAGTGGATACAGATACGGATACAAATAGTAAGCTGATATTAAAATTTAAAACCATATCCGCCTTAAACGGATACGGATATGGAGTGGATAATTAATGGATACGGATTCAAATACGAATACGAAACGAATAATCGTCGGATAATTGAGTTGTGCACTTTAAGATACAAAAAAGTGACCTGTTGTTATTTTGAAACAATAACTAAAACTAATTTAGCAGACTAAAGTTTTGAATGAAAAAGAATGAAGAATAAACAAAGGAGGTAAAAAGGAAAAAAAATTGCATTATTGTAGTACCATCATCAGCAAAAAAGAGATTAAATTGAAAACCATTGTATTATCATTTATATCACAACCTATCCGGAGCAGTAAAGTTAAAGCTGGTTACGAGTAATTTCGGATCTGGATAATTGTGGATACGGATACAGATATTCACCTTCTTTAAATTATCCGTATTTGTTATTTTTTCACCATATGCAAAAATTATCCATATTCGTATCTGTAATTATCTGTATCTGTTTAATCCGAATACGGATAATCTCCGAATACAGAGCAAATACGAAACGAATTATCCGTATTCGTTTATATCTCTCATCACTCATCAGCAGTTCAGCACCAACATATGTCATATTGAATACGACACAAATATAATAATATAACAATTTTCAAAAGGATACAAATATGGTGATACGGAGATATAAATTTCAAATATCGAATATCGTATATGATATATATCCTATACGAATACGAAACCACATATAAAGTATCATGGTAACATATGAACCAACTAAAGAAAAGAAAAAAACAAAAAAAAGGTTGACAACTAGATACTCTTCAGAGAGTTGCGACTTACAAGTCGGTGAGAATTAGTGGGATTTTAAATTTAATGAAAACAAATTTCGACAATATGTTTTTTTTTTTTTTTTTTTTTCCAATTTCCATCAGAAGTATGTTCATCCCTTTATAAGAATGTGAGAAAAAAAAAATTAGATTATATATAATTTTTTTTCTTATGCTATTGATTTATCTATCTTCTTATATATAATTATATTTGGTTATATTTATACTTGCATCTAAATTTTATAGAAATTATCGTTATACCAAATTACTTAATTAAATTTTCTAATTATAAAGTAATACTTTAAGTTATCAATGATTATTTTAATGTAATTAATCTTAACTTACACAGCTAACTAAGAAGAAAATTTTAAGTTATTATAATTAATAAATAAACTATCAATAACTATTAATCAAAATATTAATATTGATAATAAATGTTTCAAAAAGTAAAAATATAGTTTCTCATTAATATTTCTCAAATTATAATTATCCACTACTATTTCTTACATTACAATCCAACATTCATTTCAGCATATTTTTTTTTTCATTTCCAAGCATACTCAAAGATATGAATTTTTATTAATCAATTTGTGAGCTTTTTGTATTTTTCAAATGGTACAATCCCAATACAACGGAACATGCCCTTAACAACTAATATATTCCATCCAATAAAATTAAAATCAACACCATTGATCTTGGAGAAAATAGTTGGTTTTCATAATGCGGGCCTCACCTTGCCTGTTTTCTCTATTCCATATTTTATTGTTAATTTTGTTTTCTTTATAATATTCTATGTTCCTCCGATGCAAGGAACACCACATGCAAAATCTTGGATAAAACAGGTCATTTTTCCTTCTTTTTTTCCGGTTTCCCAAGAAAAGAAGAAAAACCAACCAAAACAAAAATACGCTCCTAAAAAAAAATGATTCGAAGAAAATTTCCAGCCGTTGACTTTAGCCACTTGCCTTGAGTAACATGTTTAAATTAATATTTTTCGAGTGTTCAACTTAATATAAGTTTTGTTTAGTTGAAAACTAATAGCAAAAAGCCCCCCCCCCCCAAAAAAAAAAAAAAAAAAAAAACTGTTAACGCACATGTCTTAAACAATTTTCAGCTGAATAGAATAATACATTATAATTGTGTATTTTATATGAGTTATTATTCATTTAAATGACTTTAAATATTCAAATCATTTCATAAAAGTCAGTACTTAATCAATGTGAAAATGAAAAAAAAAATGATGCTAGCTAGTGGGTCTTAAACCGGTTCCAAATTAACAAAACAATATAAAGTTCTTTAGTATTTAATTTAATATGAGTTAGTGTTCAATTAAATGACTTAAGTATTCGTGTAATCTTCATATTTTATCATGGAATGAGGCTCGATCGGTTTATAGTAGCGATGACAGCATGGACGTAAGTAGTTTTTTTTTATTTTTTCTTTTTTCGAATAAAAATAAAAGTCATGTCCGTATTTCATTAATGACTGCAGTTACACAATAGCGATTTATGTAGTCCTTGAGAACAAGAACAATGAGATTTGATTTATGCAAGCAATTTGTATGAGTTATAATTAAATTAATTAATCATTAGAAGAGGTTTTTTTATTTGCAAATTCAGAAACAAAATTTGGGAATTAATTATTTGATTAAAATTTAGATCTCATTCGACTGTGTCAACTAATAATTCATGTTATCATTCAAGACATCACAACCAAATTAATTATTTATCAGCTGTGCATTAATTGACCTTGTCTGGCTTTTTCTGAAGTCAGCCTTTAGCGCAAAGTCTTTTTTAAAACAAGGATATTTTGTTAACTAAAATAAATATTTAATAGAGAAGTTACCTTCCTTCCAAAACAAACACTTGGCAACGCCAATCAAAAATAAGAAAATAGTCAACATGACGTTGTGTTAAGGTGTCATTTACCTCGAGTAACATATATTGCTTTCATACAGCAATGGGCCACGTAGGATATGATAGAGAATTGATTGTTAATGTTACCTACATTATCTCTATTGTATTTTTCTGTAATTTATGTCATTGTTCATGTGTATATATATCACACAATTTACTTGGAACTGTTTTCACATAATATATTTAAAAATGCTTTCAAGGTTGTACTCTGGACAAAATTTACAAAATATATAGAGTATAATTGTATCATTATTTTAAACACTAAAATATTTTTGTAACTTTAAAATGAATGACAATAGAATATTTTTTTGAATTGGTAATTAATTATGCTGATAATTGCATTATTATTGAGTTGGTAGTCATAAATTGAAATTTCCTAGTGTATAAGTTTTAATCAGGAAGAAAATAATCTTCCAATTTCCTCTCAAACACAATAGAATATCTTTGATATTTGGAGTCACTAACAATTATCTAAGTACAGTCATTTTAAATTTTAAATTAGACGCATCAGTCTAATGACCATGCCCATTTAATGTTAATAAATATTGATTCATAAAATGTACATTGCCTTGGTGAAACTCTCTATTATCTATATTAATTGATAGTATTTATTTCAATTATCAGTTTATCTATTAAATATCACTTTATCTGTGTGATTGTTAAAAGATGAGAGATGATGCATAAATAAGAAATGCTTGAAAAAAAAATAAAGAAAATTTATCTGAAGTCATTTCAATGAGTTCGCATAATATATAGTCAACAAAAATATACAACTTAAAACATGTTATCAAAGCTGTAAACTTAATTAGCGTTGTCGTAGTGTTATTCATTGTCAATGTAAAATATATATTATCAAACTCAAATCATGCAAATTGAAATGCAAAAACGCAATTTGTTGAACTAATTAATTAATGATGAGACCTTAAACATAAACATTTTAAATTTGGGAAAACATTTAACGTGCATAGTATATCTTATAGAGTTTGGCTAGTATAACGTCAGTGTCATTTCAACCTATATAACACCAACTCTAAAACCTATCAAATCGACTTCAAACGACTAATCGAAACCGTTCAAACCGATTTACATTATGAGTGATGTGTTTACATACAAATTTTTTATATTTTCAAGTTATTTTAGTTTCAAATCAAGCGGTAAAAATATTGAAAAATTAATGTATTAAAATTAACTTAAAAACTCACACACTTGATCGCTTGACTTAATACTAAATAAATTCGAAAAGTTATAAATTTTGCATATAAACGCACAACTAATGAAGTTGATCGGTTTGAACGGTTTGGATTCACTGTTTGAAGTCGATTTGATAAGTTTTAGAGTTGGTGTTATATAGGTTGAAATGACACTGATGTTATACTAGCTAAACTCTATCTTATATCCAACTCATGAATAAATATAATATATTAGAAAAATCTTGAAAAATTATTATTGCCTAGTGTAAGCTGGCAGAAATTAATATTCTCAACGATATCGCTATTACCAATAGAATTATTATCAAAGATACTGATACAATTAAGTACTTTTATCCTCGTGAATACTCACATATTCTTGTATATGTTGAAATTTTTATGATTTAGGACTTCCAATGGTTTATAAATTCCAAATTCTACATTTTTTTGTGGAGCATTATCCTAATTATGGAATGCTAATAGTGTTAGTTTTGGGCATGAAAAAAAAATGGATGGAAGGAGAAGAAATAAGAGAAAAAAACAAATGTTTTCTTCAAAAAAAAAAAGAGAAAAAACAAATGTAAAATGTGGATTCCAAACCAAGACAGAGATTGTACCAAGCAAGCAACCGCGTGATGGAACATCCCATAGAGATACTTGTAAGTTGTAACCTTGCTACAACATTCCATTGGCTTACAAAATGATTCAAATTCAGATCTGTTGTGGCGATCAGATCCATTATCTCGTGTTCATCTACTGCTATATTGTGGTCCCCGGAGCAATCCCTAACTTCTAACCGGAGAAAGAGTATACCAAGATACTTAACCTGATTGTCACAGACGATCTCTACTGAAAAACTATAATAATATTTAGTATGAAAATAAAATTAAAAATGAATCGTCAATGCAATTCGCATATTCTCCGCTTATAAACTCTTCCTTTAGTCCAACTCAACCATTCATTAATCCAGAAAAAAAAAACACCAATGGAGGAGTTCCAAGAGGCAGATATCCTTTGGCCTGAATCCATGCAAAACCCTGAAAGCATCGTTAATTGGTCAATATATCACCATTTCACACCAAGCGAGAGCGAGGCTAGTCGTCTTTCTTCAATTAGTAGCTCCAACTCCACTTGCACGCTAGATGAGTTGCAGGAGACTGAGCTCTCATGGCCCGGGACTGGAGATGATTCCTTCTTCCTCTCCATTGGAAACTTATCAAAGGAGATCTGTAGTGAAGAGGAATGGCAAGAAGCGGATGTGCTGTGGCCAGAACCAGAGAGCTTGAACGGTGATTTTGAATTTGAATGGGAGAATTGTTCCCATGGGGATGAAGATCAACCGATCATGAAAGGTGAAGCAACAAAAATCTCTTCTCCAATCGATATCCCCAGACGTAAGATATCATTTTGCACACCTGTTGTAGCATTTTATTGTACCGGGTTGTTAATTTGAGAGTTCGTGTGCGCGCGTTCTTCTCTCTAATTTTTTTTTTTTTTTGTGGGAATCGACTTCCTTGAGCAAAAATGGACCCCTTTTTTGTCCGTTTATTATTATTATTATTATTATTATTATTATTTTAGAGCTATTAATGCTTGTAGAGAGGAAAATTTGCGTTGAGGAAGATAAGTAGAGATAATTAAGTCTTTTTAAGGAGGTTGATATATATATATGCCCATTGATTTTGTTCAAGGATATGAGAGATGTATGTTTTCTCTGTAAGTAAGAACATATATATGGGAATGATATTTTGTTTGAGAAAAGAAAATTGACATATATATTTGATTAATTGTTGTTGTTTTTATGCATTTTTTGTTCAATTTTTCTTACTTGTTCGAATCCTTTTGCTCTAGGAATATGGATAAGAAAAACCAAAAATAAGGAAGTAGCAAAGAAAGAAAGAAAAGAAAGACTTTGACTAATTCATAGCTAATTTACTAATCTTTATTTTAGAAAAGTAACTAATTTACTAACTAGTTGGAATATTTATATTATGCGAAGACACAGAGAAAATAACAGTAAGCAAACTTCAATTAGATACCAATTTTAAGTGTTTAATTAACAAACAGTAGGTACTTTATTTTTATGTCATTTAAATATTAATAAGTTGCAGCTAATTAATATATAGATCATAGGTTTTGCCAATAACCAAAAACTCCCCGAGGATTCATTTTTGAGTGAGGTTATGGTACTTTGCAATGCGCTGATTATTTCGTACATTGGATTCATATCTATATTTTTAAAGTCCAAATAGTCAATTCGAACAGCTCAACATTGTTATCATATGAAAATATACTTGGTGACCAAAGTTTTTTTTTTTTTTAAACTTTTTTATTATTTTTTGAGACACCTAGCAAATCACTTGATCTAAAAATTCTGAAATATTTGGAAGTAGTGATTTTCTACCTATAAAAAAATAGTAAACAAATTAAAAACATATATATAAAATTTGACCTCCAAGTATATTTTCATATGATAATAATATTGAGCGGTTCGGATAGACTATTTGAACTTTAAAAATAAAAATATGAATCCAATGCACAAAACGATCTACCCATTACAAAGTACCATAGCCTCACTCTTCATTTTTTTATAGTTTAATATACGAAATCATATCGTATAAATTATTAAGATAATTTTTTTTTCTTTTTATAGATTGACACTGATACATTAATTGGCATTATAAGGTAATTTTGATAGCAAAAGGTTGCAGTTATTCTCTATGCATACTCAAAAAGGTGCATACACCAAAAAAAAAAAAAATCATTGATCGATCGAACTATATCATTCATTTTTTATAGAGAAAAAAAGAAGATAAGTACTAATTAATTGTTTTGATCCGTCAATTAATCTACCACTTTCAAGTTGTCAAATTCAAATTTTCCTTGTCCCCATCTTATCCTGCTATCCATTCTCTGTTGAGTACTGAGTAGTAGCAGTAATTATTTGGATTTACATCACCAAACACTGAGCAATTAATTACTAATCATTTGTCAATTTTTGACTTATTGAGGCAGAATTGAATAAATTTTCATTCCTTGTCTTATCTTTACAAATTAGACAACAGGGTTTCCTAAACGGACAAGGCATGCAAACAAATATCACAAAAATGTTCATGCATGCATGCGTGACGCATGAATTGGGATTTGGGGGGTCCTTTTCAATGAAAAAGAAGTTTTATAAAGTGTGTACTGTGTAATGATGGGAATATGGAATACAAACAAATTAAGAGAATTAAATTCATAAAAGTTTCTAAATAAATCCATGGTTTCAACTGAGTGGTGGAGCCCACATTGCTGGAGTTTGGACTTTGTAGCCCATCACTGTAGGAAATCATTTGGTAATTTAGAAAGGTTTCCATCTAGAAACACAGGAAATTTAAGTATCTTAGAAGTAGAGTATTGAATTTTAACAAGCTGCTTTACCTAGAATTTTTTTGGAGGCGTCTAATTGTCCACAGTTTTTTATCTACCATTTGTCTATAACTTTGACTTGAGTGAATACTGTAAAATTACTTCTATATACTGTATAATTATACAATACATCACATAAAATATATCACTTAATCACAAAACATTAAGCAACTATTTGAAGTGGTCCCATGATAGTTAGAACAAGATTGCAACTTGTACAACATGACAAAATAAATGTACTTTCAAACTGTACTTTTCGAAATTACAGTTATAGAAAGTTATTGGCAGTTAGAGTTAGTTATTAGCAGTTATTAGCACTGGGTTGAATATTGTATACTGTAAAATTGAATCTTGTATACAATAAATTTTTTAATTGAATCTTGTATACTGTAAAATTGAATCTTCTACACAGTAAAATTTACAATTAAATCTTGTATACTGTAAAATTGAATCAGCACAACTGTAAAATTGAATCTTGTATACAGTAGAATTTTCAATTGAATATTATTCAGATGAGTAAGAAGCATTTCTATCATCTTTTTCTTCCAGATTTTCACAAGATGAATACTGTAAAATTATAATATGAATGCTGTAAAATTACAAGATAAATACTTAAAATTAACAAATCAATACTCCATATCATCTTTCTATCATCTCTTTCCTCCAGATTTCCACAAGATGAATACTATAAAATGACAAAATGAATACTGTAAAATTAACGGGGTAATACTATAAAATTAACAGATCAATACTCCATATCGCCTCTCTATCATCTTTTTTTTTTCAGATTTCTACAAGATGAATACTGTAAAATGACAAGATGAATACTGTAAAATTAACAAGGAAATACTGTAAAATTAACAGATTAATACTCCATATCGCCTCTCTATCATCTATTTCCTCCAGATTTCCACAAGATGAATATTGTAAAATAACTGATGAATACAGTAAAATTAACGGGGCAATACAGTAAAATTAACAAATCAATACTCCATATTGCCTCTTTATCATCTCTTTATGAAAGCAAAATAATGATGTAAGGTGAAATAGCATTTGCAAGTCGAACCAATTAAATTTTAAATAAATAATTGTATTAACAAAAAAAATATAAGCAATATTTAACTTCTAAAAGATTTCAAAGATTCAAAGCAAGAGATCTGCCTGATCTATTCATCCAACTATATCGAGCATGTAAATAGAAATTAACATTTCAAGAAACAAAGGTCGAATAGAAAAATTCATTGGACAGGTCATAAATACCGAATTGTTGGTACGAGGGGATTCAGTGCAACACGTGTGAGACAGAGGAGGGACCTCACGGTGAATATTGTTGCAATTTACTGGGCAATATAGAAACAACGCAATGCAACACAGTGCGAGACATTTGCAAGATGTAAAATGACAAATTCAAGGGGGGTTGGATCCGGAACTTCAGTACGAGCGAAACACAAGGGAAGCATGCTTGATTGCATCCTCCGATGATAGATTACAGATCTCGCTGTTGTTAATGGTGACCTGATTTGAGCAGAAGTAGAAGTTGTAACAAAAACTGAAGAGGAGGTATGGCACGGCTATGGCGGTGCGCAAGGGTGAGGTCCTCCGGCACGAGCTAGATTTTCTCAGAGGAGAGGCTGTCCGAGAGGAAGTCGAGGAAGAAAGATAACTGATTCGGAAAAAAAGTGGTCATGGATTTTCTTTGAAAAGTGAAACTGATCGATAAATTTGAAGAGAGAGGAAAGAGAATAGGAAAGATCGGAAAGTTTTGACTTTGGAGGCGGATAGCTAAAAGCGCGTCGAGATCAGTACTGGATAAGGGGTTGTGGACAAATGGTGGACAAATACCAGTGGACAAGAACACTTTCTCAATTTTTTTATAAATCATAATTAATTAAATAAAATTTAGCGAAGCAGCATGATTAGTTTTTTTTTTTTCATAAACTACAAAGACGAATTGGGAATTTGGTCTCCTCATTTTGCTTTTCTTAAGACTGAATCCCCAATTCATTCTCCCTATTTTTTTACCTTTTTCGTGGATACAGCCACAAAAGATCTGAATAACCCCAAACTGAATTGGAGATTCGGTCTCCAGAATTTTTTTTTAAATGCCCTTCTTCTCCCTCCAAAAAAAATATTAACATGCAAATCAAATTAAATATTAACATGCATGACATACAAATCCAATTAAATATTAACATTCATTCTATTACACTACATTATTCTACAATTACACTACAAAAATTTAAATCATTCAACAATTGATTTATACTACATGCAAAAAGAAAAATTACTCTATATGCAAACTAAAAAAAAATTATACAATTAATAATTACACTACATAAACTTAAATTCTACTAGAAAATTAAATTATTCAACAATTAATTTATACTACATGCAAAAAGCTAAATTACTCTGTATGCAAACTAAAAAAAATTATACAATTAAAAATTACACTACAAAAACCTAAATTATACTAAACAAAATACCTGTCGTTGTATGTATACCATTAATAGAAAACTTAAACTGAATTTTTGAGGCACTAAGACATATTTTTGAAATTCTGATGCTTTGGATGCCCGGAGATTCTCCCTCGGACAAAATTCGGATCCGTCTCGTCCCCCGCCCCCCTTTCCGAAAAGTGATTATACGCACAAATCCAACTTTTCTAGCCAAAGGTATGACTGTTTAAAGTTTTTTTTTCAAAAGTTGAACTTTGAAAATTCATAACTAATTGTAGAAAAATTCAAATAAATTAAAATTTGTGTCAATTCTATGTATTTTTTAATGCTCTACATGTTGGTGCAATCACTTTTTAAATGCTCTACATTAAGTTAGATATTAATAAAAATGTCAGTAAATTACTCTGCATGCAAGTTAAAAAATTATATAATTATTCATTACACTACAAAAAGTAAAATTACACTAAACAAAAAATTATTTTTATTAATTATGTCTTATAAACTAAATTAAAAAAAAAACATGGGAGACTGAATCCCCAATTCGGTCTCAAGAAAAATAGCTTTCTACACAGTTGGCCGCATGAAAAATGAAAAAAGCTTGGAGACTGAATTGAGGATTCAGTCCCAGGAAAAAGCAAATGGAGAGACCGAATTTCCAATTCAGTCTTTGTTGTTTAAAAAAATAATAATAATCATGCTAAATTTTATTTAATTAATTATGGTTTATAAAAAAAATTTCTTTATCTGTCTCTCTCTCTCTCTTTTTCTTTTTATCTTTTTGCTTCAAACACGCCCGTAGGCAGCTTTGTCTGTCTCATTCAATAAAAAGAATTGGGATATTTTTCACATGGAGTCGTCTTTGTTACGAGTTAAGCTGGGGCTTGAGCGTCCATTCTATAAAATGATAAAGGGTAGCTTTAAATTATTATAATATCTTACATCTAGTTAATATTCTGATGAAAATCAGCTTTAAATTATTGTAGTAGCTACCGAACACTTTGGAAGCAGTTGTTAAAGATAAAAATTGATCACTGATTACAACCTAGGAATGGAAATTATCAACAAAGAAAATTTCAAGATAATAAATAAAATAACAAAAATGAGTGCAAAAACATTGACATTCTTTTATGACATAAATTCTATACTAAATTTATATCTCAAAATTATTATGATGATGATGATTGTTATTATTACGTACATTTGCTCTTATTATTATTATATTATATTGTTCTTCAGTGTTTGAATTTTGAATAATCATATTGCTCATCCTTAATTAGTGGACTACAGTTTAAAATGAAATTGTCAAACAAATTATCCATAAACGTAAATCAATAAAATGATCGAAATATACAAAGAGAACGTACAATTAACTTCATTTCCCTATCATCAGGTAAGCAGTACCACCTAGGAAAGAAAATTTTCGTTTAAAATAGTAAACAAAAAAAGGAACAAAGTATTAAACAAACGAAAACAAAACTGCCTCAAAAAAAAAGAAAAAGGAAAGCAAAATGTGTTGATATATGTTTTAAAATTATTTATACGGTACGTGAAGACAAATCTCAACCGTCTAATTAATACTCCCCGTAAGATTTCCTGCACCCACAAAATGAACATTTAATTAAGCTTAAATAAATGCAAACTTGATTTTTATGTGTATGCACATTTAAAATAGCTGTTGGCAATTGTGTTGACTTGACTTCCAAAATCATAATTTTGAACTTGGATAATTAAGATGCACAATCGTTTCAGCAAAAATTTACACTGTAGCAGCAATAACTAATATTTGAACTGCAATGAACACTTAAATATGTATTATAATTTTTAAGTTGGGCTAAATCCATTATGGATGTATTCATTGAATGATGAGTTGATGACTTTAGGTGCGCAAGTGTATTATTATTTATTCATGTTCAGTTGTGATGCCTGGTATTTGGAAAGTCATGGTTGGCTTTAATTTCTTTGTCAACTTCAGTTCCAAGAAATGTGTTAATTAAAACTCATTTAAATTTAAAAACCTTCCATTTTATCCTTTATTAAAACATAAAATACATTGAATGTGTAAAAAAAAAAATCCAGTCTTCTAATTGGTCGGTTTTTAAAGAAAAATAGTTTATTTTTCTACTTGATAATTGATATGCATACATAGTGACATTTAGGCTTACTCTTGTGTATATCTCACAAGTAAGAAAAAAGAACCATTTGTCCTCATAATCATAAAACTAAACATTTATGTGAAACAAGTTATATATATATTTTTTTAAAATAGAGTAAAATGGGTACGTTATAAACCTAAAATGAATTTTAATAGAAAATACAATAAACTGGGTACATTTGTGTATTTTTGAAATTTAGAGGGATAAATATAACATTAAGAATTTAAAAGAAGAAATACATAATTTTGAGGTTTTTAAAGGACGTACATGAAATAAATCTCCTAAAAGTACATTAGATATTGAAAAAAAACAAAACAAAACAAAGAAGTACACAACACGTGCAAACTTTGACCTCTATATATGTTAATCCAGCACATGGTGATTCATCCAGCTCTCACCTACGGGTTTCACTCAAAAAAAAGATTCATCCAGCTCTTACATCACGTTTGATAAGATACACAGTCATAATATAACTATTCACACGTAATTTCTAATATAGAGCGCGTTTTTATATGACGTAATATTGGTTATATCATTTTTAATTTGTAGATACCATTTCTTTCAATTAAGATTCCAACGAAAATTGTGGGTTTATGATAGGATAGGAAATTGCGAAGAATATACCTTCTATAGTTATCAATACATAAATTTTATTTAATAATTAAATATGCAATATGCTTAGTAATTAACCACACGTAGAAGGTTAAGAGAACCAGGTTTTAATTTAGACCAAATGAGAAGTACAATTTTTTTTATCAAGTTAAATTATACCAAGTACATCTATTGAAACACCTCACAAATCTAATGAGAAATCTATAATCCATGCAATATCTTGGAAAAAGCATATCCGTTTAGGGATCGTGCATGCAATCCAGATTTCTCCTATTATTCTATTAATAAATTAAATGATGAGAAGCTAGAAAACAAAGTTTCTCATTTTATAAATCAAACACCAAAAAAGCCATTGGATGACGCAACCTTTGCTTGTTAGTGTGTCCCTGACGACATAGTTAACTCATAGCTTAATCCATCTCTTCTCCTCTCCTTATATATATAACTTAAATACCTTCAAAAAAATAGATACCAAATCCAAATTTTACATCCAAAATTCCAAAATCAAATGGAAGAGTACCAAGAAGTAGACATACTTTGGCCTGAGATTGAAGAAGACCAACAAGAAGAAAACAACGCCGAATTCGACGTGCGCTCCACAACTTCCCGTGCCCGACTCGGCACATCTGCCCCAATTCTCATCCCGTCAAGAGGTCCAGTCAGTCAGTCGTGGACAGCAGGGTTCAACTATGGTGGAACTGTCATTGACATCAATGATGATGAACATGATGATGAGGGAGATGATTATAATGGTGTTGGTCGGAACATAGTGCCACCACATATTTTGGTTTCGAAAAGATATGCCGATAAGATGCCATTTTCGGTTTGCATCGGAAATGGGAGAAAGCTCAAGGGACGGGAGCAGAGAGCTGCGCGAATCTCAATTCTTCGTTCAACTGGCTATCTTGAGAAATGATATTTGATCATTAATTACATGAATAAAAATAGAAATTATTGTTCATCCCTTTCTTAAGCTTTTTCGTTCTCTCAACTAAGTCAGCCGTTTTGAGAGCTGTTTCTAAGTCGAATTCTTTTTTTGGGGGATTTTAGAGGTTTGCTGATGGTTCATCAGAGAGAGAATGAATTGTTTTATTTTTTTTTTTGGTAGTGGAATTGTGATGGTTTTGTAGATAATTACTACGGGGGGTGAAACTTTTTTGTAATTTTTTTCTCTGAATAAACAGAGTTTCATAATAACAATTTTTGTGTATAATATCACGACATTAATTATTTTCTGGACTACAACTACAATATTGCAGAGTATCTTGAGTTAATTTAGAATTTAAATTTAGCAAGCTTAACGGCAAGATATTTCCATGATCAATTATAGGATAAATTGTGGACAATTCTGAAAAATCTCTTGGATTATTTCCATCAACTCTAAATTAACTTCTCCAATGGTGATATCAATAATTTGTTACTGGACACCTCCATTAAACTTTACTTTTAGAGAAGAAAGGGGATGAGCTGTCATGTGATTTAAAAAAAATTAATTCCTTGACTTAAAATTAATTGGGTGAAAGTAGGGGTGTCAATGGCACCCTTTTACCCGTTTACCCGACCCGTATCGTATCCGAAAACACGGATAAGGGTAAGATTTTTATTCCGTTAGCTAATTGGATATGGGTAAGGGTAATGATTTTTTTTCGTTATCTTACCCGTTTTAGTATAAGATAATTTAAAAAAAAATAAAATTACATATATAAATATATATTTGTATGAAGATGATACATAATACAATAAATTTTTTGTATTTTATTAAATTTTCATAATACAAATTAGTTGTATTCATTATTACTTTTTCTTATTTTAAAAATTATTTTATTGAAAACACAAATTGAAATGTTAATGGCATTTTTTTATCCGTTTACCTGACCCGTACCGTATTCGAAAATACGGATAAGAATAAAGATTTTTTTTCGTTATCATAACAGGTACGGGTATGAAAATGTTTCCACCCGACCCGTATCGTACCCGTTGACACCCCTAGGTGAAAGGCAAGCAGCAGGAAATTACACACGCAATCATTTTCTTATTCATATGTAATTCCGAATAATGACAAAATGATTAAATTTCCGTACATGGTTTCAGGTAGGCGCCACGTGTCGAGGTCAAAGATTCCATCATCTGAAAATTACAGGCCCATGGCACCTCATTTTTTTTACTACATCCCAATTTTTTTACTATTTCTTACAAAGAATCTGTATAATATATAATGTTGTATGGGGTTCTACTAATATTATAATGTTGTATAATTTATTAATTGGGTGTTGTAAATTGTGCGTGTAATTTGTTATAATTTATTTGCTGTCATTGGTAGATTTGGTAACACGAAACCGACCCTTATCCTGTGTTGGATTTTGCTGAGGTAATTACAACAAATGGCACATAGTCTTCTCTCAAAAACCAAGTTCAGTAGCCCACAGATGTGTCAAATTAGATCCAAATTGAGGTGAAAAAGAAAAAGAATAATTGGAGTTCAAGATTGCTCTAAAATAGATGGTTTTGTTATGCAAGAATCGATCATTTGATTCAAATTAGATCATTTTTTTTTTAAGATAAGTTGTACAAGTAAACCCAACGTGTAGTACAATTTATTAAATAATTGGAAGGATACTTATTGGATTTAATATGAATAAAATAAAATGAGTAGCATGGAATCAATCTACAATATAATATATCAATATAGTTGATATACTATGCATTACATTTGTTGTCAATTATTGTCGCTACTATATTTTTTATAATTAAACTTAACTGAGTTATATTTTATTATTAATGACTTAATTATCACTTTATTTGAATAATTCTTGGCCAAGTATTTAGACCAAAAACAATATTAAAGGAGGGGTCTCAACTTGTTCCAGCTTGATCTACAATATGCATGCTTTACGATTTGGTTTAATGGCTTTAGAATTCATTGTATTTTAAATATTTATAATGGATCGAAGATATACCGCAAGGTTTTAAACTATAGTTAATATTACCGATGATATTAGAATGTGTATATTTATTTTGAAAAAGTTAAAAAAACTCGAGAACGAAAGATTATCTTGAAAATATTAATAATAAGTAATTCTTAACTTTATTAAATATAAAGTCAGATATGTTCATATTATATGTCTATTCAGATGAAATTTAAAAATAAAAAATAAAAAATAGAGCATGTTATTGAGGAGTCCGCATCGTTTGCATTTTTTGAGTAAATGTTGGAGGTTAATCTACCAAACTATTTAATATTCTTGTTATTATAACAAATGATTTTTTCCATCCGGATTTTGAATCCATGCTCTCTCATATAGAGACCATGTGCCTTTGTCACTAGACCAAATGCTAGTTCTCACATCATTTGTATTGTCTGCATTAACTCAAAAGAACATCTTTTGAGTTAACGCATCTCGGTCGCTTGATTTTAAACGGAATCAATCCCGTCATAGTCTATTATCCAGGTATCCTTTAATATTAGTGTAAATCTAATTCGTACATATTTTAAAGTGTATTAGACGGTTCAAATGCATTAACTCAAAAGATTCATTTTTGAGTTTTTTTTTTTATATGTTTAGTGGATTTACCACTAAAAGATATATTGATAAGAAAAAATATTTACATGGACAGACTACCTTCTGTAGTTGATATTTATTCTAGTTATTACAACTTACTTGTCAAAGAGGTCCGCTATTAAAATTAAGAAGGCCAGGAACCTATCTAAGCCTGCCTCTCGTATCTCAACCCTAACTCTCAGCTTCCTATAAAAAGTGTGATCAGTTATAAACATCGATGGTTGCCGCATTGATTAGGATGTGCTCTGGTTTTATTTGTCGCAAGAAGGTCCGACAATTCCTTTCCTTCCACAACGCCCATACTTTTCCACCCAGGTTACATCCCATCTCTGCCTTTATTAACGAGTCCGCCCTTTTTTGAGTTAATGTAGAGGATACGAATTCATTATTGAGTATGTGGTACATTATTCTATGCTTGTGTTTTTTACTACATAAGCATATTTAGACCGTATATACTGTATTGAACATGTGTTCTCATATTCTTCCTATTTTAAAAAAAAAAAAACACTTATCTTACAATATTTCTAATAAATTTGTGGAGGAGAATTTGGAAGATTGTATTAGAACTTAAATTTGTTTAATTGAAAAGTTATGGAGGTAGGTAGTTATATTGAAATGTTTGCTTTCAAATGTCATGCTTCTTAAAATTATGCAACACTATTTGATTTCCAAAAATTAGAAAATTTTGATAGATATAATATATGTTAATATCAAATTAGGATTGAAGGTTGGAAGATTGCTAATTTCTTTCCTAATTACAAATCCCTTTCCCTCATCAGTCTGTGAATATTTAGTCGACCCTTTTATGAATTTATTTTATAAAAATATTAATATTTTGATACTATAAGTTTCTTATATTTTTTATTATTGTACATTATAAAATAAAATAACTATAAATTTTAATAAATTATTTTGGAATATATGGTAATGTTATTAATGGTTATTTTTTTTATTTTCCGGACATTGAAGCCCTCTGCTTCGTTGAAATATCCAAAGTATATAAAATAAAAAAAAAGATATTTTGCTCGGAAATGTAAACTAGCACCTTAACCAAATAAACCACATGCTGGTGAAATGCAAGTCAAAATAGTTGCTTAACTGATATAATGGGTCTCCCTTAATTTATTACCAAGCTAGTAAAAGACAAATCAGTTGCTTTTATTTAACCATAAAAGATGCTAACATTATTACATGCTAATTAACGTCGCCGTTCTAAGTTAAATAGTTAACCAAACGGTCAAAGAAAGTAACTGATTTGGATAAGATCACCAGCTAAGTGTTACTTGAAAACTCTCCCTACTACTGTTACTCCAATACTACCGACTACCATCTTCGATTTGAATTCTCAAGCAATTTATTACTTAACTCTTAAATAATTTTTTGACTAATTTAATAATAAGTCTAAACTGGTGTGGAAAATTCTCTTCAGATTTTTTAATTATTTTTTTCTCGGTACGTTTCTGTAAATACCACAAATTTTATAAATGACCCCTGAAATTTGTTCGAGAATATATTTATTTATTATTATTTTTTTTGGGGGGGGGGGGGGGGGGGGGGGGGGGTGCGGTAAATTGGCAGTGAGAATATGGTACAAGTACAATAAATACTAAAAATCAAATTTGTAAGATCAAAGTGCAATCCATGTAAAATTAACAAAAACTTTTCAAGGAAGCTCGTGATAAGATTTTAACAAGTATAGCGTAATGAAATACTACTCCAAGCTGTAAGTTGGCTAGAATTTTTTTTAATATATAACTTCAGTTGGGGAGATTTGAGTGTCACGTTTATAAGATGGTGTGTTAAAACAGAAAGATAAATCTTAGACTATTTAGCGTAAGATTATGTTGTTAAACTGGATTAATTACTATGCAATCATACATAACTATTAACGAAAACTATATAATTTAAAACTATATATTATAACAAGTCTACATTAGCCTAGCGGGTCTCTCTCTTCTTCTTCTTCTTCTTTTAAAAAAAAAACTCTATTTCTGATGTATTTCCTTTTCATGTATGAAAATAAGAACAGTTGATATTAATAGAAAGGATTAAATTTGAATAAAAATGGGATACTTGTCTCCTCTAGTTTCTTTTGCTGCTCTTTATTAAAAGGTAATGTTTTTTTCGTCAATTATTTTTCATCTAGAGCTCACCAGCACCAACATCTAACATTGCTAGCGAGTAGTTATTTTTAGAAGTGTGAATCATGTGTTTGTTTGAAGTGAGAAACACGTAGTGTTAGCGGTTAATAAATAGTGAATAAACTGTTGGCAATGCTAGAGATTGATAGATATTGAAGGATAATGTGATGTCACTATATATATATTGAGCAAGTCTAGAATATAAATGTTCTTATTAATTATTTGCATACCTCTTTGATAATTTTGAATTCAAATATTTATATCAAGAAAACATGTACGCGTGCATGATCACTAGCATCCAATCATATAAAATTCTAGACCGTCAAGTATAGATTATGTACAAATTTAAACTTATGATTTAATTGAGCAAAAAATAATCATGGTTTATTATGGTTAACAATTTCTAATGAAGCACAAGTGTTCTTTTGAATGTGAATTATGTAAAAGTTGAAATTTGCGTATGAGTAATGCTCTTGCCAATTTGCTGATCAAAGTCTGAACTCGAAGGTCATGCATGACTCATGACTTATGTGTTCTTTATAAACTTGGTACTCGGAATAATTACAATTTGATAATTTTTATTCACAAAAGTTATTAAAACGGATGTTCCTAATTAATGGTACGGATGTAAATATCACCCTTATGCTCGCCCTTCCCGTATCAACGTCAACGGACCTAAGCTGTAAATTCTCTGGATAGTATAGTAATTTTCGTTTGATATTTACACGCCAAAATGCACGTAGAACTTGTATTTAGTCGATGGACAGCAGAACTTATATTAATTTGTACACCTTCAATAATACTTTTCTTTTTAACTCCGACAATCATTTTAGTAATGTATTCCCTTTTTTTCATTTTTATTATTATTATTTTATGTATACTTTAAATCTTGATATTGGTATTTGTTCCGCAAGTAATAGATCATTTATATTGATTTCCAAGCATCACTCAAATTTCTTTCATAAATCAAGTTAAGGGGAGGAGGACCTGAAATTTCATAAATCAAGTAAAGGGTGTTCCGGAAGTAATTAATGGACCCGTCATATTTTCTTTCATAAATCAAGTACAATATTCTAAGATTTTAGGGGTTTACTGTTTGACATGGTGAAGAAAAACGTGAGTTACGTGGGATCATAGTAACAAGTATTTTAGTAATATATTTATTTTTATTTTTTATTATTATTATTATTATTATTTATTTTTTTCAACATTGATCTTCAGAAACTTTCAAACTAATTTTACGAAAGATATATTGTGTACGTAATCCATTTATTTGTAAAAAATTGCGAACTAATTTATTAAAATATTGACATTTTGATATATAATTTATATTACAAAATAATAAATTATTCTATATTCTTAATTATATCCCTAGCCGTATTGTTTCGAAAATTTTAAATTTTAGATAGGAATCACGTTACTTTTGACACAATTAATCAAAAAACTTATAGGGTATTCGAGAAAATGAAATCTTGTTTTATTTTATAAGTTAGCAAAAATTTGAAACTAGCGGTGAAACTAGAAAATAACAAAATGAAAATACTATATAGTAATTAAGCATTATTATATTTTATTTTATGAAGGAGGCTAAAATTTTTTTTCTTTTTTTGCAAAATTTAAAATTAAAATTAGAAAAATGATTAAAAATTGATGCTTCATATCATTCAAAAACAACATTGTTGAATATTCGTCCCATGTAGTCAGATAAAACAAAAAAAATGTAATCAAACAGCCTTTCATAAATGAGAGACACTTTCAATAATTGAGAGTTGTTTTAATTATCATTTGTTTTAGTGACTGCAGTTCCCTTTCATAAGTTTTAAAAATCCAATTTTTTTTTAAAGCTTGGTAAAGGGGAAAAAAAAAAATCCAAACTTAGTTCTCCTTTTGTTTTGTGTTTTATTGTGAAAATTATCACTGCTCGCTATGTCAGTTAAAAACTTGCAGTGTCAGTATCATATACGAATGATCAAGGACCGAAAAGCACAAGTGTTATAAACTGAAGGGAATTTAATGTTGTAAAAAAAAAGTTTGGAGACAACATGTCGTGGTAGTAGGACGGTTCATTAAGCATGTGCAACCTCATGCTCCCTAGCCACTCCATTGCCTAACAAATGGAGATGTCCTTAACAGTCAATCATTAGTGAATACCAATCAATCCATCAATCGAGTCTGAAGTAGTGAAGAAAATCTTTCTCTTCCAACAAGTCTATATAAACAGGAGCAGTAAAGCAAATCCTCAGAAAATACAACCCAGCAAACGTGGGACTAATTTACAAATATATAGACACTGAATAGCCAATCATCCTTCTCCTCTCTCTCTCTCTCTCTCTCTCTCTCTCTCTCTATCTCGATCAAGTTGCATTTGATCAATTGATTCTCTCTTTCACCTCCATTTTATAGAGAAGAAGCATTGTTAGGAATTATTCTATTTACTCCCACTAGAATTTAAAATTTATTATTCTAGCCAAATGGTTTTTTCTTCTTGCCTTGCCTTCGTTGCAATACTTCTAAATTGTACTTGTAAAGCTCCTCAAATGTTATGCTTCTCTCTTTACTGCAAAAAGGCAAGTCTTCAAAATTGTAGTTGTAAAGCTGCACTGTGTTTCTGTTTCCTAATGGGAACGTACCCATTAGTTTGCAAGTATATAACACTGTCAGAAATTATTTTATTGACAAATTATCATCGAAAACGCCAAAGTTTAACTTATCTCATGCATACATTAAGGTGCATGATGCCCCATCACCACCTTGTACCCCTTCGCCACCTTCTATCGCTTCCCCACCTTCTAACCCTCCACCATCTTCTATTTCAAAAGTTGGGTTAGTAGCAATACTGGGTTCCACAACTGGAGCTCTACTTGTTTTGCTCACCATAATTATTTTTTACATATTGTGTTTGAGAAGAGACTAAGAAGTGCAAGATGAGCATATCATCCAACAATTACTAAGGCTATCAACCAGGTTCACTTTTGAACAGCTATAAGCTAGCACAAAAAACTTTGTCAAAGAACTAGGAAAATGTGGATTCGATACTGTATCTGAAGGAAGGTTGGGTGATAAAAGAATAACAGTTAAACGTTTGAATAATGTTGGACATAAAAATAAGGATTTTTTTGGCGGAGCTTAAGATTATTGGCAGTATCAATGACGTCAACCAAGTGAGGCTGATCGGTTACTGTGCTGACCAGTCGAATGGACTTTTAGTTTTTTAGTACATGTGTAATAGGTCATTGGATCAGTGGATCTGTCACAGAGATGAGAGAGTTCCTTTAGATTGGCCGATAAGGTTGAAAATTATATTCGATATAGCCAAGTGATTATGTTATCTGCATGAGAATTGCAAACAAAAGAGTGCATATTTCGATATGAAGCTAGAAAATATTCTTTTAGATGAAAAGTTTAATGCTAAAATTTCTGACTTGGGTTATCCAAGCTTATCGATATGGACATCAGCGGAATAACCACTAAATGACGAGGCACTCTTGGATATCTAACACCTGAAAGGGTGACACTAATGCTCACTGAAAAAGTTGATGTTTACAGTTTTGGTGTGGTGGTAATAGAGATTCTATCTGGAAGAAGAACCTTGATAATTCTCAGACTAAGGAGAATATCCATTTGCTTAAATTATTAGAAGAAAAATTTAAGAGCAATGGATTATCATATTTGATTGACAAAAATCTTGGTGATATTGAATTATACGAAAAAGACATTGTGAATGTGATGAATCTAGCAATGTGGTGTATGCAATGGGATACATCCTAAAGGTCTTTCATCTCAAGCTCCACTAAGAAATCCTTATTTTCATGTCCAACATTATTCAAATGTTTAACTATTATTCTTTTATCACCCAACCTTCCTTCGAATACAGTACCGAATCCACATTTTTTCAGTTCTTTGACAAAGTTTTATGTGCTAGCTTGTAGCTGTTCAAAAGTGAACTTGGTTGATAGCCTTGATAATTGTTGGATGATATGCTCATCTTGCACTTCCGGTCTCTTCTCAAACACAATATGTAAAAAATAATTATGGTGAGCAAAATGAGTAGAGCTCCAGTTGTGGAAACCAATATTGCTGCTAACCCAACTTTTGAAATAGAAGATGATAGAGGGTTAGAAGATGGTGGAGGGTTAGAAGGTGGAGCAATGGTAGAAGGTGGCGAAGGGGTAGAAAGTGATGAAGGGGCATCTTGCACCTTCGTATATGCATAAAATGAGTTAAATTCTAGCATTTTTTGTTGATAATTCTTCAATAAAAAAATCTCTGGCAGTGTTATACACTTGCCAACAGATGGGTATGTTCTCATTAGGAGACAAAAACACAGTGCAGCTTTACAACTACAATTTTGAAGACCTGTCTTTTTGCAACGAATAGAGCAACGTAACATTTGAGGAGCATTACAAGTACAATTTAGAAGTACTGCAACGAAGGCAAGGTAAGAAGGAAAAACCATTTAACTGGAATGATAAATTTTAAATTCTAATGGGAGTAAATAGAATAATCTCTAACAATGCTTCTTCTCTATAAAATGGAGCTAAAAGAGAGAATCAATTGATCAAATGCAACTTGAGAGAGAGGGAGATAGCAGAAGGAGGATTCGCTATTCAGTGTCTATATATTTGTAAATTAGTCCCACGTTTGCTGGGCTATATTTTATGAGGAATTGCTTTACTGCTCTTATTTATATAGGACTTTTTGGAAGAGAGAGATTTTCTTCACTACTTCAGACTCGATTGATATTCACTGATGATTGATTGCTAAGGACATCTCCAATTGTTAGGCAATATAGGGTTAGGGAGCATGAGGTTGTACATGGTTAATTAAATATGAACTATCCTACTACCGTGACATGTTGTCTCCCAAACTTTTCTTTTGTACAACATTAAATTCCCTTCAGTATATAAAACTTGTGCTCCTCAGTCCTTGACCATTCGTATAGGATACTGACACTACAAGTTTTAAACTTACATAGCAAGCGGAGATAACTTTCACAATAAAACACAAAACAAAAACTAAGTTTGGATTTTTTTTTTTTTCCTCTACCAAGCTTTCAAAAAAAAAAAGTTCAGATTTTTAAAACATATGAAAGGGAACTGCAATCACTAAAAGAAATGGTTATTAAAATGACTCTCAATTATTTATTGAGGAAAATGTCTCTCATTTATGAAAGGTTGTTTGATTACATTTTTTTTTATCTAAATACATGGGATGAAGATTCAACAATGTGGTTGTTGAATGAGATTAAGTGTCAATTTTTAATTCTTTTTTTAATTTTAATTTTAAATTTTGCAAAAATAAATAAATATATTTAGCCTCCTTCATAAAATAAAACAAAATAATGCTTAATTATTATCTAGCGTTTTCATTTCTTATTTTCTAGTTTCGCCGCTATTTACAAACTTTTGCTAGCTTATAATAGAAAAGAAGACTTCTTTTTCTTGAATACCCTATAAGGTTTTTGATTAATTGTGTCAAAAGTATAGTGACTATATAGTCCAATCCAAAATTTAAAATTTTCAAAACAATACGTCTATGGATATGATTAAGAATATAGAATAATTTATTATTGTATAATATAAATTATATATTAAAATGTCAATATTTTAAAAAAATTAGTTCGCAACTTTTTACAAATAAATGGATTACGTACACAGTATATCTTTCGTAAAATTAGTTCGAAAGTTTTTGAAGATCGATATTAAAAAATAATAATAATAATAAATATATTACTAAAATACTTGTTACTATGATCCCACGTAACTCACGCTTTTGTTCACCATGTGAAACAGTAAACCCGTAAAATCTTTGAATATTGTACTTGATTTATGAAAGAAAATATGACGAGTCCATTAATTACTTGCGGAATACCCTTTATTTGATTTATGAAATTTCAGGTCCTCCTCCCCTTAACTTGATTTATGAAAGAAATCTGAGTTATGCTTGGAAATCAATATGAATGATCCATTACTTGTGGAACAAACACCAAGACCAAGATTCAAAGTATACATAAAATAATAATAAAAATGTGAAAAAAATGGAATGCATTACTAAAATGATTGTCGGAGTTAAAAAAAAAGTATTATTGAAGGAATATGTACAATTTAGACTTTTATTATTTTTATATGTAATTAATTTTGTGTATTTTAGATACAGCATTTGGCAATCCGTAGAATGAGTTATCATGAGTTGTCCCTGATGGACCCGCCGCTTGACTTAGCTAGGGCTAGGCTTTGATTAGATATACGAGTCCTGTATTTCTTGTATTATATATACGAGCTCGATAGATCATGTATCCCCCTTAATTAGATGGTATTATTTTGGATCCGAGACGGATCGTATTGTATGATATGTATGTTTATTTATTTGCTATGTGACTGATGCTTGATACTTCATATTATTATGCTTCTGCTGCTATTTGATTTATTATTTTGTTTATCTTAGCCTTGTGTGCTTAATGATTAATTAAGCACGAGGCGAAATTGATCATACCTTAATCTAGAATTCCTAGTTTGGGATGTGACAACTCCAGCCAAATGGTTTTTTCTTCTTGCCTTACCATTGTTGCAGTACTTCTAAATTGTACTTGTAAAGCTCCTCAAATATTACGCTCCTCTCTTCGTTGCAAAAAGGCAGGTCTTCAAAATTGTAATTGTATAGTTGCATTGTGTTTCTGTCTCCTAATGGGAACATACCCATCAGTTGGCAAGTGTATAACACTGGCAGAGATTTTTTTTATTGAAGAATTATCAACCGAAAATGCCAGAGTTTAACTTATCTTATGCATACATTAAGGTGCAAGATGCCCTTTCACCACCTTCTACCACTGCCCCACCTTCTAACCCTCCATCATCTTCTATTTCAAAAGTTGGGTTAGCAGCAATACTTGGTTCCACAACTGGAGCTCTACTCGTTTTGCTCACCATAATTATTTTTTATATATTGTGTTTGAGAAAAGACCAAGTGTAAGACGAGCATATCATCCAACAATTACCAAGGGTATCAGCCATGTTCACTTTTGAATAGTTGCAAGCTAGCACATAAAACTTTGTCAAAGAACTGGGAAAAGATGGATTCGGTACTGTATTTGAAGGAAGATTGGGTGATAAAAGAATAACAGATAAACGTTTGAATAATGTTGGACATGAAAAAAAAAAATTTCTTGGCGGAGCTTGAGATGGAAGGCCTTCAGGTAGTATCCCATTACTCTCTCTAAAACCCTAACTATTACTCTCTCTAAACAAGTTTCTACCTCCATTCAGGTGCTAGATATCAAGGACTCTCTCTCTAATTAAAGTTTCTACCTCCGTTAGTCTCTCTAATACCCTAACTACCATTGACATGGAAGGCCTTCGGGTAGTATCCTATTGCAAACGCCACATTGCTAGATTCATCACATTCATAATGTTTTTTTTTTATATAATTCAATATCACCAAGATTTTTGTCAATCAAATATGATAATCCATTGCTCTTAGATTGTTCTTCTAATAATTTAAGCAGATGGATATTCTCCTCAGTTTAAGAATTATCAAGGTTTCTTCTTCCAGATAAAATCTCCATTATCACCACACCAAAACTGTAAACATCAACCTTCTTAGTGACCATTAGTGTCACCCATTTGGGTGTTAGATATCCAGGAGTGCCTTGCCATTTAGTGGTTATTCCACTGATGTCTCCATCGATAAGCTTGAATAACCCAAAGTCAAAAAATTTAGCATTAAACTTTTCATCTAAAAGAATATTTTCCAGCTTGATATCGAAATGTATAATCTTTTGTCTGCAATCCTCATGCAGATAACATAATCCCTTGGCTATATCAGTTATAATTTTCAACCTTATTGGTCAATCTAAAGGAACTTTCCCATCTCTGTGACAGATCCACTAACCCAACGACCCATTACACATGTACTCATAAAGTAAAAGCCTATTCAACTTGTCAGCACAGTAACCAATCAGCCTCACCAGATTGACGTGATTGATACTGCCAATAATCTCAAGCTCTGCCAAAAAATCGTTATTTTGATGTCCAACATTATTTAAACGTTTAACTGTTATTCTTTTATCACCCAACTTTCCTTCAAATACAGTACCGAATATACGTTCTCCCGGTTCTTTGATAAAGTATTTTGTGCAAGCTTGTAGCTATTCAAAAGTAAACCTGGTTGATAGCCCTGATAATTGTTTGATGAAATGTTAATCTTGCACTTCTTGGTCTCTTCTTAAACACAATATGTAAAAAATAATTATGGTGAGCAAAACGAGTAGAACTTCAGTTGTGGAACCCAGTATTGCTACTAACCTAACTTTTGAAATAGAAGATGGTGGAGAGTTGGAAGATGGGGGAGCGGTAGAAGGTGGCTATGGGGTAGAAGGTGGTGAAGAGGCATCTTGCACCTTAATGTATGCATAAGATAAGTTAAACTCTGGCGTTTTCGGTTGATAATTTTTCAATAAAAAAATCTCTGGCTGTGTTATACACTTGCCAACTGATGGGCACGTTCCCATTAGGAGACAGAAACACAGTGCAACTTTACAACTAAAATTTTGAAGACCTACCTTTTTGCAACAAAGAGAGAAGCGTAACATTTGAGGAGCTTTACAAGCACAATTTAGAAGTACTGCAACAAAGCCAAGGTAAGAAGAAAAGGCCACTTGGCTGGAATTGTAACACCCCAAATCAGAAATTATAGATTAAGGTATGATCAACCTCGCCTCGTACTTAATTAATAATTAAGCACAAGCTAAGATAAATAAATAATAAAATAAATAGCAACGGAAGCATAATAATATGAAGTATATCAAGCATCAGTCACCTAACAAATAAATAAACATACATATCATACAGTATGATCCATCTCGTATCCAAAATAACATCTAATGAAAAGGGATACATGATCTATCGAGCTCGTATATATAATACAAGAAATACGGGACTCGTAAACCTAATCAAAGCCTAACCCTAGTTAAGTCAAGCGGCATGGCCATTGGGGACAGCTCCTGACAACTCCTGTTGCGGATCGCCAAATGCTATACCTAAAATCCACGAAACAACTTGTGGGTGAGCGACTAATCGCCCAGTATGTGACTCAGAATTATCCCCTCAGGGAACCTCTACGGTCAAAGCATTTTAATTTATAAATTGCGTACATTTGTAATTTAAATTAATTATGCACATGTGAACCTATCAATACCTAATAGAAATATTATTATTTTTAATTGATGTCATGATGCGATTAATTTATTATGTCAACATGCGAAATAAACCCCAAAGTCCAAAATACAATATCGGATAGTAATCAAGTCGAAGTCCAGTACCCCTAACATTGTGTGCCCAAATATAATAATAATACAGATTAAGTAAAATCACCCTGTGCCGTGCTAATATGACCAAAAGATCCAAATAATATAATCCAAGGACTGCGATCAGAGGCACAATGATACACGTTGCCTAAGTGACATCGAGCATTGCCCTTAGGATAGTAGCACACTAGCCGATGGTTATATCAAAATCCGGTGTGTCATCTCGCCTAAACAATTCATTGCTGAAACATATAAAATAGGAGCAATCATACAGTACAAGTCGTAAAATAGTCAATCTCATCCCTCATGAGCAGGAGAGAACTCTACCGTCTGACCAGACCAATAAGATCAGAGGCTTGAGTCCAGCCTTATGTACCACACACGATCCTACAAGGTTCGAGTCCGGCCTTGGAATCCCGTTCTAGGCAAAGTAGCTCCTAATCTAGGGAGGGAATCAATCCCGAATCATTCGTGCCTCAGGGCTCGAGTCCGGCCCGCACGTAATGGTAAAAGGAATAAAAAATTATATATAATCAAAGTTTATACATATAATATAAATCTTAAGGTCAAGAATCAAGTGACATCTTGGCTCAGTGGCGGTCGACTGTCCCATACCAAATGACACAAGTCAAAACGAAGTCACTCGCCTTGCTCAGCTCTTAAGAATGCATATGCACGTAAAAAAATATATAGTCTTCTACAAGAAGAAGACAAACTAATAACCTAATATTCTAATAATAACATATAATAATATTTAATTACTCTACTCCTAAAATATAATAAATTCGAGTTTTTCAGGGTTTATGCAATTCTACCTACAATGCATAAAGGATAACATGCTCTACAGTTTTAATGCAACTACTTAAAAATAAAGTACAGTTGTTAGCTCAGATGGATCGGCTTGGTAAGAGTACACCCATGAAAGAAAATAATTCAGATATTTCATACATGAATGGCTGAAGACACAGCGACTAACCCTCTGCAAAATCAGCGGAATGCCCGTATGCTCCAAACTACATGTCAGCCAGATCAGTCCACAGATCAAACTCGTACAGAATCTACTGATCTGAAATTACATAATTTACACTAATTAAAATCTACTCTAAATTATTCTAACCCTTGCCCCAATTAATGTGTAAGTCCAATTCTCGATTATTTCAGCTTTATAAAATTTACCGATTTAATCAATCTGACTAAACCGGTTAGACAGATACTAATTATTTACTTTCATGCCATTGAGCTTAGTATTAATCTTAATTTATAAATTTGTTAGATATTGATCATCCATTTTGATCTATATTAATCAATTTTTATTCTAAAATAATTTAGTCTTTAATAATTTAATTTGAAGATAAATTGCTTGTAAAACTTCTAATGTCGAAGTATTCGCAAAAATAATTATTTGCGAGCTACGTGTAAATTTTAAACGTGACTTATTATTTAATATATATCTTAATTACTTATCTATTTATTTTAACTTAACTATAATTATTTTAAATCGGTCAAAATGCAATTTCTAAAGTTAATTTATTAATAAAAATTCCTAATGTTACTATTTTTATAAAGATGTATAATTTATGTAATTATTACTAAACTAATATTTGATTTAATATGTTCTTAGTTCTTTTACAATTTTCAATACGTAAATTATTTTTATAAATTAAAAAAGAAATGTTTATCTATTTTATGGATTTTTATAATTATTTCTAAATCGAACAATTCATTATTTTATAACTATTCTAAATCTACATGTAATTAGCCATTTCGAATCTAAGTCAAAAGTAAATATTTTTCATTGCTAATTAATTGTCTTTTATTAATTAGCAACAAATTTTTGTACAAATTCAAAAATGTTTAAGTGTTATAAATTTTAAAACTTGTTATTATTTTATTATGTGTTGAATGTTTTAATTTGGATTTACTTAAGCGTCCAATTTTATTCGATTCCTTATTAAAACCTAAATTTTAAAACCGCGGTTTTATCCGATAAATTAAGCCTTTTGAAAATTTCAAATACCCTAATTTTAAACTCCAAAGCCGAAATCCAATTCTTTTTATTTTAAATATCTGCCAAGCCCAATAAAAGGAGACCCAAGCCCCTCAAATTTAATTAATTAAATCTCTTGGCCCAGCAGAAATAAAATGGTCCATCTTATATATTTATTTATTTTTCTAAATGGGCCTAAGCCCAATATCAATGACTTAAGAATATTAGCCCCTAGATTTTTGAAAACTTGCGCAAGGGCCTAAAATATGCACAAACCACCTCAGATCATTCTTATTTAAATGCAGGGCCCTGTCAGATTCTGGTAAACATACAATCCAGACTACACAACAGCAACAACAAAAAATTCAGCCAACAGTGCAACTAATCACAGCCAACAGTGCACAGTAAAAATCACAGAAAATTCGGCCAACAGTGCAACTAATCACAGCCAGTCAGCCGTAACAAGGCAGCACCAGAATAAACCAAAACAGAGCCAATCGGCACCAATCAACAAAAATGCCACAGCCACACTCAACAGGAAAAAGGCAAGCACAACAAGCCTCAAATGACAACAATCATAACGGTTAATCAAATCTATTCGGGAAAATCAACAACCCGCAATAGATAAAAATTCACTCGAGACTCTACGAATTTCTTCAAAAGCATACGACTTTGCATTAGAAGCGGATTATAGGAAGAATTTTGGGAGTTTACCGGTTCTTAGGTGTCCTCTCTTAAAAGCCGGTTCCAAGGGATGAGACCTCGCCTCCGTCAAAAATCCAAAGAGCAAGCAAATCAAAGAAAAGAGACACCTCCTTGCGCCGAGGTAGCACAAAGACAGCACCACAAGCAACAGAACAGCAAGCAGACCTCAACACAGATTTTAGGGTTTTCAAAATCCCCAAATCAAAGCAAACAGAAAAATCGAGAGAGATACACATGAGAAAGTAGAGAGAGAGAGAGAGTAAAACCCGTTCAAATGAGGGCACAGCCCTCTACTAGGCGAAATCGGACGGGTTCGACGGGACAGCAACGGGTCACCGAGTAGGTACCTGACAGGGGTCGAAGTCGACCAAGGTACCAAAATACTGACAAGGAAGTTTCATGTCAAAAAAAAAAAAAAAGACAAGTGACTGCGACCAAACGAACTCAAAGAAAAGAAAGGTGAGAAAAAATCTTCTCGCCGAAGCAAGACCAAAGAAAAACCCTCCTTTGTGGGGAGAGGGAGTCAGTCAGAGATATGGGGGCGTGAAAATGGAGAGGAGAGTGGGCAGGGCTTTCCCTTTTTTTTTTTTTTCTTCTCCGGGAAGGAGAAAATGGAGTGAGCGAGAGAGATGAGTGGGGCAGGTTGGCAGTGGCAAGAGGAGGGGAGAGGGAGGATTTCTCCCTTCTTGCGCGAACCAGAGGAGGAGGAGACGACGAGGGGATTTTTGCTGGGCGGACCCGAACCCCATGTTTAATTGGGTTAATTCCCAAGAGTGCATTTAATTCAAATTGGAAGGGTATGGTCTCTTCAAGATGCGTGCAATATTAAATATCAACGGTTCAGATAATTCCGATATTCAGTGGCTCATTATAGTTGATTGTTTAGATCCGTAATGTCGTATAAAATAAAATTCGAGACTTCTAAATATTATTATTTATTTGCAAGAGTACTTCAAGTATTTATTTCTAATTTTTTAAACTCGAATAGTTTGATTTTGGATCTTATATATATGTTTATAACTTTATATATATATTATCTATTATTATCTTATACATATATCCTATTTATATATGCATATTTTATTTATTTTAAATCTTATATATATATATATATATATATATATATATATATATATATATATATATATATATATATATATATATATACATGGGTCTGTCTAAATTGCTGCTAGCAGCATTTTAACAGAGGTGCTGCCAGGACTATATTTAGTCGTGTGATGTCCAAACAACAAATCCAAACTGTTAGATGTTTAATCTATATTATAATCTACTTGGAGACCAAATTTTACATTTTTTGGAATTTTTTTACTAGATATTAAGCTGGTTTGAAAACCGCTGATTTCAGTAAATTTCTGCAGCATTGAAATCAGCGATTTTCAAACCAACTTAATATATAGTAAACAAATTCCAAAAAATGTAAAATTTGGTCTCCAAGTAGATTATAATATAGATTAAATATCTAATGGTTTAGATTTGTTGTTTGAACATCAAAAAATAGAAAAAACAGTGGCAGCACCACCGACAGAAATGCTGCTGGCAGCAAATTAGCCACAGCCTACATATATATTATTTATATATGTTCATAATTTCTAAATAAATAGTTAATATTATTTAGAATTTTAAATAAATAAAAGTTATAATGTTCATATAGGATTAGTCATACGAAAAATTCGTATATTATATCTCATTATAAGAATCATATTATTTTATTTCCTAAATTTTACGATTTGTAACGGATTTCGTGAATAATTATACAATTATTATCTGTTCCATAAATTTTATTTTACTTCTAACTTCTTAAATTTAAATGTACATAATTCATAGTTCGTTTAAAAAATTATCATACCAATCTGATCGATCATTAATTTTGTTAGAAATTTTTTATTTAGTATAAATATTATTTTATAAATTAATTACGTTTTAAAATTTCAAAATATAATATGAATGATAAATTTTAAATTCTAATGGGAGTAATAGAATAATCCCTAACAATGCATCTTCTCTATAAAATGGAGGTGAAAGAGAAAATCAATTGATCAAATGCAACTCGATTGACAGAGAAAGAGAGAGGAGAAAGGGGAGGTAGTACAATTGGCTAAAAAAATGTCATATAATTGTTGTACCCAAAGGTCGAGAATTTGATTCTCCCTCATGACTTTGCAGCCTCTGCGAATGTTTTATAAAAAAACAGAGAGAGAGAGAGAGGAGGAGGAGGAGGAGAAGGATTCGCTATTGAGTGTCTATATATTTGTAAATTAGTCCCACGTTTGTTGGGCTGTATTTTCTAAGGATTTGTTTTACTACTCCTATTTATATAGGACTTGTTGAAAGAGAGATTTTCTTCCCTACTTCAGACTCGATTGATGGATCAATTGGTATTCACTGATGATTGACTGTTGAGGACATCTCCAATTGTTAGGCAACGGAGGGACTAGGGAGCATGAGGTTGCAAATGGTTAATTAAATATGAACTGTCCTACTACCACGACATGTTGTCTCCAAACCTTTTTTTTTACAGCATTAAATTCCCTTAAGTTTATAACACTTGTGCTCTTCGGTCCTTAATCATTCATACAGGATATTGACACTACAAGTTTTTAACTAACATAGCGAGCAACAATAATTTTCGCAATAAAACACACAACAAAAAGAGAACTAAGTTTGGATTTTTTTTTTTTCCCTCTGCTAAGCTTTAAAAAAAAGTTTGGATTTTAAATCTTGTGAAAAGGAACTACAGTCACTAAAAGAAAATGATAATTAAAACGACTCTCAATTATTTATTGAGGAAAGTGTCTCTCATTTATGAAAAGTTGTTTGATTACATTTTTTATTTTTTCTGAATATATGGGACGAAGATTCGACAATGTTGTTTTTGAATGAGATTAAGCGTTAATTTTTAATCTTTTTTTAATTTTAAATTTTGCAAAAAAAATAATTATCTTTAGCCTCTCTCATAAAATAAAATAAAATAATGCTTAATTATTATCTAGCGTTTTCATTTCTTATTTTCTAGTTTCGCCACTAGTTACAAACTTTTGCTAACTTATAAAAGATAACAGGACTTCATTTTCTCGAATACCCTATAAGTTCTTTGATTAATTGTATCGAAAGTAACGTGACTATATAGTCGTATCAAAAATTTAAAATTTTCAAAACAATACAGCTATTAAGTAGCTAATGAGGGGTTGATATTAAGGGATATCATCTTATTTTTGTCAAAATTAATTTTCAATTCAAAAACCTCCTCAAAACCAAGTAAAAGAAATTTTAAATTTTCTACCATTAGGAGATCAGCCTCTATAAATAGTAAGGTATCATCAGCAAAGTGTAAATTAAGAATTTTTGATAAGTGAGAGAAGTATCTTAATCCTCTAATTATCCAAGCTAGCTGAGCTTTACTAAGTAATTTGTTAAGAGCATCTGCTACTAGATCAAAAGAGAAGGGTGACATAGGGTCACCTTGCCTAAGACCTCTCTTACATGGAAAGAATGGATCATTTTCTCCATTAAAAGAGATACAAGTTCTACTGCTCTATAAAATGTATTTGATCCAGTTAATAAATAGAGAACCAAAATCTCTAACATGGAGAATTTCTAAAAGAAAGTTCCAATGAACCTTATCAAAGGTCTTTTCAAAGTCTAATTTGAAAATAATACATTTTTATTTAGTGAGTCTGATTTGATGGAGTAATTCATGAACAATGACTATATTATCTCCTATTAATCGATCTTTTATATAGGTTGATTGAGAATCATCTATAAGGGGATCCCTTGCATAAGAGAGTCTATTTGTGAGAAGTTTTGTAATTAATTTGAAATTATAATTAATTAAACTAATTGGTCTACAGTGTTTGACTATAAGGGCATCCTCTTTCTTTGGAATGAGGCAGATTGAAGCCAAATTAAGTTTGGAGATGTCTAAGGTCCTATTATTAAAGGCCTGAAATAATTGATCAGAGGTGGTATCCCAAAGAGTCTGGTAGAATTGAAAGGAGATACCATCTGGTCCAGGGATTTGTTTGGATTTCAGGAAAATAAAGTATTTTTAATTTCATTTAAGGTAAAAGGGGTTTCTAAGGAAGATTGTTGTTATGAGGATAATTGTTCAGAGGTAAGCCACAGCCCTTGTTAGAGTATAATTAATCTGTTTGGGGAAGTTCCTAAAAGATCTTTATAATATGTTGTAATATGGTCTTTGATAATCTGAGGATCATAAGTAATAGAACCATCTATTTCAAGGGATAATATTGTATTTTTTTTCTTCCTTTGGTATGTTACTAAATGGAAAAACTTAGTATTTTGATCACCTTCTAAAAACCATCTAAGTTTGGCTCTCTGTTGCCAATGAAATTCCTCTTGGTGATACAAATTGTAAAGAGTGGATTGGCATTATTGCCAGTGAAGAAATTTAGAAGAAGATAGAGGATTGGATTCAAAAGTTTATAATGTTCAATATTTATTAAAAGAGAAGCTTTTACTCTTCTCTTTTCCCCTTGTAAATTAGAATTCCAACATCTTAGTTTTTTTCTAATATGTTACAATTTGAATTTTCAAGAATTGCCTATGTCATAGGTTAATTGGAATTCATTCTACCAGTGAATAACAAGATCCAATCCCTCTTAAGAGAGTCAATTCTTATCAAATTGATATTTTTGTGGATAGGTGTGAGTGAATCAGTTTGAAGGATGAGGGGATTATGGTCAGAGTAGACTCTAGGAAGTGAATAGACTAGAGAAGTACTATAATGACTAAGCCAAGAAGATGTGTAAAGAAATCTATCGAGGCCTTAGAAATAGATATAACATATCTTACCTATGTAAATTTCCTATTGTGTAAGGGTAGTTCCATTAAACTAAGATTTGATATCAAGGTATTAAATCTATTACTAAGAATATGGTTGTATGAATGACTTGATTTTTCTGATCTTGTTCTTATCATATTGAAACCTCCTCCTTTAACCATGAGGCATGTTCAAGTAAAGAGATAGTTCTAAGTTCATTAAGAAAAGCAGTCCTATGAGAGGTCTACTGGTGAGTCAGCTAAGATTTTAAATATTTTTTAATTTGGAACCTTCAAATATTGTAGACCAATACTTTGAAGCATTTTGCCTATTTGTGTATTCGGTTGAATAATAATCGGACGTACCCCATGATCAGGACAAATGATGTTGATTTGTCAGGATAGGGGTGCAAACAGGTTGGATATTACCCAACTGTATTTGATTCTGTATTTAAAAATTTAATACGAATATTCGATATCTGAATATTTGTGCAGATACGGATACAGATTTCCAATATCTGAATATCTGTGTATATACGGATACAGATATAGTTTTGAATTTTAATTATCCGTATCCAAATAGTAAATATATATTATATAATTTAAGAGTTAGGCTGGGGTGCTATGAATAGCATAGTGATCTCCCGTGCTACGGCTCAATATTCAAGTTTTCAAAATCCAAATGATCGATTCAAACCATTCATTGTTTAATCCATATTGAAATGTGCTTGGAGACCAAATTTTACATTTTTTGAAATTTTTTTGCTATTTATTAAGATGGTTTCAAAATCACTGTTTTTATTAAAATTCTGCACCACTGAAAAACAACAGTTTCAAAAATACTTAATAAATAATAAAAAAATTCCAAAAAATGTAAAATTTGGTCTCCAAGCACATTTCAATATGGATTAAACAATGAATGGTTTGAATCGATCATTTGGATTTTGAAAACTTGAATATTGAGCCGTAGCACGGGAGATCACTATGCTATCCATAGCACCCCAGCCTAACTCATAATTTAATATGAATTATGAAAAAAATTATGTTTTTCACTATTATAAAAAGTAGATATCCATATCTGTATCCGGTTAATATCCAATCCGTATCCGTATCCGTCTAATATTCGATCCATATCCGTATCCGGAAAATAAAAACGGATACGAATATGATTTTACCACTATCCAATCCGTATCCGATCCGTTTGCACCCCTATGTCAGGACCACAGCTTGAAGAAGCAACAAAGCACCTTAATAATTGTAGTTTATGTTCGCACTCTGGCATGTGAAACAATATAATGAAGCAAAATTTATATTATCCTTATAATTTAATAAACCAAACTTGTTTTCCCTCGCGGTAAACCAATACTTATTACATGGCTGTCAAACATTGACGAATCCAAAATTCTCAACAAGACAACTATATAATCGACCGATCCAAACAAATAGCTAGAATAGTTCACCTTAACTTACAACTTAAGAATAACTTAATGATAAAAGAGAGTGAGAGAGAGAAAAATAGATTAAAAAAGAGAGAAGAAAAGACCAATATCAGTTCACTCAGAACTGAACCTTTTTATTGGGCTCGAAAACATACTTAATAATGGATTCCTTAATTGACAACATTTCGGGAAACTCCTTTTTGAGCTTAGACGCATCCATCTCATTGTTACTCCTAGCGGCAACAATAACCTTAGCCTGTTCCTCCAGTGTGAAGTTCTTCCATGTAAAATAAGGGTCCATGTATTTCTTATACATCTCCAGGATTTCATTGTGGCTGACAACTCCAGGGTTGGTGAAGTTATATATGCCGCGTAGGTCCCGCTTTGCCATCTCAATGGAGATTGGGAGCAGCTCATCCAAAACCGTCATGCTGTTCGGTATGTTCACCACCTTGTCGTACCGGGCAATTTTAGTGATGAAGTTGCGGGGGTTTGACAGGTCAGATGAAATCGGCATACGCACACGTAATGTGCACACATTCTCGTATTCTTTTAAGAGCTCTTCAACCTGGAATAAACATTTGACTTGTAGTCAGGGATTGGCATCTCAGCCTTAATAAATGCAAGGATTTGTGCACAAAGTAACTACAAGTACTGTCTACATGTTATTAGAAGGAAAATAACTAAACTGCTGTATGCCAAAATGTTCTTGGGCCTACTGGTATCACACTGATTTGTATATTCTCAGAATTCATTGTATGTTGCTTTTAGGTTTTCCATTGTATTATTGTATTTTATAAATAAGCCAATAAGAAATGACATAACTATCATGTTCACATACCATGGCTTTAGTCTTTGAATAATATGACCCATGGAAGTTCGGTTTATCCTCCTCCTTGAACCCAATACCAGAACCAAGCGGGTGATCCTCATCATATTCAAAAATACAACCAGTTGCATAATTCATTAGCAACAAACCATTCTCACGACACACATCTGCCAGGGTTAGCGTACCAACCACATTGGTACGGATTGTGTCTTGCTTATGTGATTCGCACCAGTCAACATTTGGCCGACCCGTTACACCAGCAGCATTAAATACATGGGTTGGTTTAACCCTTTGAATATCCATCACAAGGCTGGTCCGATCCTGAAGTCGGCCAGCACCATACTCATAAGGTATACTTTGCTTCTCACACAGTTTCCCAAGCAAGCCCCCAATCCAGCCAGTCCGGCCATATATCAGGAATTTAAATTTTGGCTTTCCCTCTGAAACAGAAGCAGGTTCGGCAGTCTGGGAACTATTTTCTTTTGATGAGGTTGGTCTCAGGATTTGCAACTCCTCTGTCCAATTGCGGTCAGCACCTGGCATCATTAGCATGCGAGGATGTGGCAAAAGAGCCCCCGCCACCTCACCCCACCAGTCAGGATGACTTGTGTACCACTCCATGGTTTTTCTCAGGCCCTCTTCCCAGGTGGTACGCTCGGACCATCCAAGGTTTTTCAGCTTTTGGTCTTCAAGGAAGTACCGCTGGTCATTAAACGGGCGGTCTTCAACAAAACGGATCATTTTAGTTGGGTCAAGGTCAAAGAGCCTGCATATGTCATTTGCAACATCTATGACACGTCTCTCCTTTTTTGTACCAATATTGTACACTTGGCCCACCTGAAATTGAGGTATCATCAAAAGCTGCATGTACAGACTTCTTTTTGTACGTACACTAGCGACCTAATGTAAGAGATTGTATTTCCTAAGTCATCTTTTTAAATTTCTTTTGGAAATCACACCAAGTATTTATTTGCATACCTAGATAATACCCAACATTCCCACTTCTCAACTATTGTCTGACATTTCTAAAGACAAAAGGCACGAGATACCCAATAATTACCTGTGTCCACAGAGCCCCTTTTCTTAGCTTTTTTATAAGTCAAGGAAAGATAGTTGTTGAACTCTTAATATGTTAAGTGTACAATGTAAATACAGCAAAAACATGAGCAATGATTTGCTCTTGGTACCTGGAAAGCTGTGGGTTAGGGCTAATGCCAGTACTCATCAATATCCTTTCAATAATATTTAGTGGTAGCAACAGTACAGCAAAGACAAATGTGATATTGACAACCAGGACAAAACCGATAAAACACTTATCGAAATCTAAAAATCAGAACTGTGGAAATGTTAGTTGTCATAGTTTACAATTTATCTTTGCCTGTAATTAAAATATTTTGTGCACTTCGCAAAAAAAAGGAAAAATTGAAAAGAAAACGAAAACAAGATCTTCTCTCATTAGTGCTTATTTGGTGTATTCAGGATCAAGAAAACCAGCTACGACTTGGTCGTGGCTAATTTCAATAGTAGTGACAATATCATAATTCATTTTACTAATTATTTCAATTGCCTTACCTCTCCTCTGTGAAGAATGACCTCAAATGCATCAGCCACATCCTCACAATACAAATAGCTCCTCACATTTGACCCATCTCCATGAATCGGCAACTGCTTCCCTCTCATAGCTAGCAAAATACACTTCGGAATAAGTTTCTCTGGGAACTGGTTTGGACCATAGACATTGTTCCCTCTTGTGGTTATAGCCGGCAAACCATAAGACCTGCTATATGCCATGACCAACATCTCAGCACCGGCCTTAGTAGCTGCATACGGGTTCGTTGGTAGCAACTGGGATGCCTCATGGTTACCCACAACCGCATCCTCATCAGTCTCACCGTACACCTCATCTGTGCTGACATGGATGAACCTACGGATCCCACCGGTCACCTTGCATGCTTCGAGAAGCACATGGGTCCCATAGATGTTGTTCTTTGTGAATTCAAAAGAATTCCCAAAAGAATTGTCAACATGGGTTTGAGCAGCAAAGTGCATTATGGTGTCAATGGATTCAGTTATGAGGAGGTAATTAACTAAGTCAGCACTGGCTATGTCACCTTTGACAAATCTGAAATTGGGAGAGTTGCGGGTTTCCGGGCTGAGGTTTTTTAGGGTTGAGCAGTAGTCAAGCTTGTCAAGCACAACGATCTTGTAGTCAGGATAGTTACGGACCAAGCGGTTTGCAACGTGGGATGCGATGAACCCAGCCGCGCCGGTTATGAGAATGTTCTTCGGTTTGTATGTACTCATTGTTGTTTAGCTCTGTTTTCCTTTTTATACCTGTTGAAAAGGGTAATCAATCAGTGTTAAAATTCAAGGGGGGGAAACAATTTGACAGCTTGCTAAATACATACATTTGGTTAAGCAGGGAAACTTTTCAAATTCAAACTCTGCATACAGCATACATGAAAAAAAGGATCTACTTAGAAAGCTGGCTTTATTACCAGAAAGTAATGATGAACCAGTACAATCAGAAGATAAGCGAGTGTTCACGAGTCAAGAACGACTTAAAAGAGTACTACAACGTACTACAACGTACTTTGAAATTCAGTCATTCCGAGATAAGGATTTGGTATGATTGAATCCAATAAGCTGGATCTGATGGAACTGTGAAAATTTACGTAAGAACAAAGTGATCTCTCTATAAAATAGTTCAGATCTAGAACAGATCACTGATGGAAGACACCAAATCAGAGAAAAAATATCCTCTTCATTTTTGCTACTGCGATTCAGATTTGCTGGTTTAGAGAACCGATTGACTGGTTTAGAGATCTAAAACATTGAGAGAATCAAATTAATGAATTTGAGTGATCAAATTGAGTTACTGGTTTAAAGAACCAGAGCTGAATCGAATGAATCACGTGCGAGACGAGTAAACTTACAGTACTCGAGGCGGGGATAGAGAGGAAGGAGACTAAATTTCACAGTATGAACTACAAAATGGGTCTATGGCTAAGTACCTATAAGTGGAGAGGAGAAAAGAAACAAAAATAAATTGGAGGTGCACGTCGGGGCTTGTTGGGCCTGTCGGCTCTTTATATTATATTCTCCGAATTTAGATCCAACGTAGTATAGATCTGAGTCGTCTGATTTCTTCTGGCACGATCTCAAAACAGACTCTCCGTATTTCCCGTAGACTTCGAAGTTATTTTGTTATTCAACGCAGTCCGGTACCGCAAATGTCCATATCCTCTGATGTAACATTAATAGTTCTGTTAGATCCGGACCGTTCGATCATTATCCCCATCAACCAGTCCGATGGTCCGGATCTAAACAGAAATATTTTGTTACCTTAACTAATATAAATTCGTATCGCAGAAGATACTCCCCTCTCCTGCAATGCTGTTGCTAGAGATTTATACAGCTGGCATCTTGGTGCCCTTTTTATTTTTAATTAATTAAATTATTGGATAACATAATCATTGACCCGTAAATTTTGTTTTGACATAACGTACCTCTTAATTGGGATTTGCGCAACTAATTTTTCATGAAAGGAGAAGGTTCAATTTCACATTCCTAATTAAGGCGACATAAGATCTGTATTGAAGCTGCGAGCCTGTGACTTTTCGCCGATAATTTATGGATCTTCTTTTTCACAATACCATTCAAAATGTTACATTTTGGGTCACAAGTCATAACTATCACTCTCATTCCCCCGAGTAAACAAAGAAGAAAGCTTGTTGTGCGTAGTTGATATCTCTCTTTTATGTCTTTGCGATAAAAAGAAGGCTACGGTGCTATGGGTTGCACAGAGGGCTACAGTACTACGGTTTAATATTTGAGTTTTTAAAATTCTAACGGTCGATCTAAATTATTTTACATTTTTTTTGGAACTTTTTTTACTATTTATTAAGCCACTTTAAAAATTGCTGATCCAATGGTGTCTTTTGATTTTACTGTTACCTTTGGATCAGCGATTTTCAAAGTGGCTTAATAAATAGTAAAAAAATTCTAAAAAATGTAAAATTTGGTCTCCAAATACATATTAATATGGAGAACAAGATGAACTGTTTGGATCGGTCATTTGAACTTTGAATCGGTGATTTATAGTCCAATGCACAAAAATGTCTATACATTGCAATGCACCATAACCCATATATATATATATATAGGCTGTGACTAATTTGCTGCCGGCAGCATTTCTACCGGTGGTGCTGCCGCCCATTTTTCTGTTTTGTGATGTCCAAACAACAAATCCAAACCGTTAGATGTTTAATCTAATATTATAATCTACTTGGAGACCAAATTTTACATTTTTTGGAATTTTCTTACTATATATTAAGTTGGTTTGAAAACCGCTAATTTCAATGCTGCAAAAATTTACTGAAATCAGCAGTTTTCAAACCAACTTAATATATAGTAAAAAAAAATTCAAAAAATGTAAAATTTGGTCTCCAAGTAGATTATAATATAGATTAAACATCTAACGGTTTGGATTTGTTGTTTGGATATCACACGGCTAAATATAGCCCCGGCAGCACTTAGGCAGAACTGCTGCCAGCAGCAATTTAGCCGGACTCATATATATATATATATATATATATATATATATATATATATAGGAATATGCTAGCATGCTATGCATAGCATAGAGGGCCTCCATGCAACGGCTCAATATTTGACTTTTCAAAATTCTAACAGTCGATCTGAACCGTTCATCTTGTTCTCCATATTAATATGTGTTTGGGAACCAAATTTTACATTTTTTGGAATTTTTTTACTATTTTTTTAGATTTATTGAAAATCGTTGTTTCCAGCAAATCTGGACCTGATGCGCGCAAAAGCGTATGCACAAAGTTTCAGTACAATAAGATGTATATTTTAAATCTTTAACACGCGTTTGAGTCAAATTGCAAGTGCACAATTCTATCAAAGTAGTATTTTAGGTATCGATCCACAGGGAGTACGATAAAAACTTAGTTCAAACTTTAGTAATAAATTTCAGAAAATAAAATAAAGTAAAGTGCAATAAAAGTAAATTGGGGGGTTTGTTCTAACAATTCCTAAGGTTGGGTTCAATACCCAAAAGAAAGGAGTTTGAAACAATAATTGTAAATAAAAGTAGAAAAAGGGAATTGGTTTGCTTTCAAGATTTAGAGATCTAGGGGTCTTTGGTCTACAATTCCTTGCTAACTCTATTAATTCGGTATTTGTTTGAATTCATGTATGATTTGATGAGGTTTCTAACCTAATATGTTATTAAGGGTTACTTTCGTAAATTAATAACGTGCCTAGGTAACTCGAACTTCTCAATGAAGTTCTCCACCCTAGCTACCTAGACCTATAAGCTCTTGTTAGTCTCTCCTCTCCTCAAATATTGGTACTTCACAATTAAGTCTATCATACCAATACCCGATTTGAATTGAGATGTCCTAATTAGGGTTTGACTTCACGATTAGGTTCTTCACCAAATTCCTAACCTTAATTTCTATAATTCCGGCTTAGATTAAATTGGTTACAATCTTAATTTAAACCTAGGGTATTTGCATTCATAATTTGGTACTATCCTATTGATCACAGTCAATTTTGGGTTCTTTCGAATCCAAAACGGGATACTACAATTCAAGTACTAACTATGTAATTAACACAAATTATTAAATCACAGAAATTAACAATCAAATCCCATAAAACAATCATAATAAAAAAAATAACCGAATAAAATAGAATTAAACAAGTTCATGCATTGACCTAAACCCCTAGAGAGAGAACTACTCCCTCATGGAGAGATCCATTACAAAAATTGGCAAAGTAAGAAGAAATGAAATAAAGGAAGTAATTACACCCTTTGACAAATCAAAAACCTCTATCTTGCCGACTTCTTGCTCAGGAAACCCTTCTTCTCCTTGGCTGAAAGCTTTCCTTTTCTCCAGAATTTATTGCTAAGAATTGTGTGTGTGTGTAGAGAGAGAATGAAAGAATCCGGGCTGATGAATGGAGAGTGAACCCCCTCTTTTATAGCCAAGGATCATGTCCAATTCAGAGCCTAGAAAGTGGAGTTAGTGGGCGCTATATTTGGATTGTTTCCCAGGATTCCCTGTCCACATTTAACTGCAATACACGTCCATGAGGTGCCAAAAATAGAAAAACTGTCAAAACCGTGCAATTTTTGGCTTTCTGCGGGTCCAGTGCGGCTTACCCAATCCGCAGTGCAGGTTATTTAATCCGCACTGGCTCCAAGTTTCCTTATTTAGCTCATGTGAATTAGTTGAATGCGGATTGCAGTGCGGATTGCTGACCCACACTGCGGGTTAAAACTACTTCTCTGAAGTCTCTGAAATCGGCTAAGTGTTGAGTGCGGCTTGACTAATCAGCACTGCGGGTAGATTGATCCGCACTGAGGAATATTTTCGCCATTTTTCATCTTTTCCTGCAATGAAAAGTGATATCTCCATATTATATCTAATTTACAGCCCTGATTTACATTGAAACCTGTGCTTTAAGGCCTATAAATGTGGACTTTTACTATGAAATGTGGTACTGCTATGCTTTGTCTGGTATTTTGCAGGAAAAATGGCGAAAAACTGAATCTGACAACTTTTCATACGGCCCGTACGACATTCTGTGCGGGCCGTACAAGATCTGCCCAACCACACAGAAGATTCCACAACAGAGGCAGAAATTCTCCAAGACAAAGCACAGGCATACGGCCCGTATGGGGTCCCCTATGGCCCGTAGGGCGCTAATTCGGAAAATCCAGCTGGAATCTGAAATGAGCATAATTTAAGGAGGCCGAAAAGGAAACCTCTGGAGGCGCGATCTGGGGCATTAAAGGAGATATTCCTCACCAAAAAAAGAGGGGATTCACCACTGGGACTTGGATAACCTTTCTTGGAGCGAAAGACAAGAGGAAGAGAGGAAGAGAAGTGAAAAACGCGAGTTTGCAACGGATCTTCAGATTTGTCCACTGTTTTGTCATGAACTCTTTTATTTTCTGTTATTTGTGTTATTTCATGAACATGAGTAGCTAATTTACTTTGTTTCTAGGGCTAAGATGTAGTTTCTAGTTTGGTTTTGTTGCATGCTATTTGGATTTTGTGTTGAATGCTTTGTTTTTACTTTGTTGAGTAGTATTTTGATTGCTTTATTTGTGCTTGCTTGAATTGATTAGTCATCCCTCTAGATGAATGCGCACATCTATGTGTTAGGAGCCAAGTCTATGACATTTAATCCAACCGAATAAAGTATATGAAGTAGGGTAAAACCAAGGAGTTCCCGAAAGGCGAAACTTTCCTTGAGGCGAAAGTCCTTGGATACTTTTAGTAAACCAACAAGTAACTTAGATAAATTAGGACAAAATGCGAAAGTTGACGTTAGGTATCTAGATCTGGTCGATAGAAACCCTAAACATTAGCACCAACACAGAAAACAATAGCTGCTGCATTAACTCGGAGTTCCATACGGACCGTACGGGAAACCCTACGGGCCGTATGCCTCGGGACTGAACAGAAATGAAATCTGAACCCTGGAAACGCCTTTTTATTAATTGAAAACAACTTTAATTCTTATTGTCTTTTAGACTTGTCATAATTCAGTAGAATTGTTAGAATCAAACCAAATCAATCTCTCTCACTTCTAGAATCTCAAGTAATTTTAGGATAAGTCCGGTCTTTTTCTTCCGTTCCCTTGGATCGATACCTTAACATACTCATCGATAGGATAGTTCATTTGCTATCTGATTTGACAGAGTGTAACAAAGGGTTAAAAGGTATAGCTTGCTATACTGAAACTTTGTAGCATATATTCTGTGCAAACAAAAAGCCAAACAACCGAAGTAACTTGATTCTAGGTGTATTTAAATCACTTTATATTAAAAATACAAGATATTTAAGGTTGTTTTAGGATAAAATCTAGATCGATTGTGTATATAATTTATGCTTATCAGGACCATAACAAAAACAGCGATTTCCAATAAATCTAAAGAAATAGTAAAAAAATTAAAAAAAATGTAAAATTTGGTCCCCAAACACATATTAATATTGAGAACAAGATGAACGGTTCGAATCGACCGTTAGGATTTTGAAAAGTTGAAATCCAAGGCGTTGCATGGAGGGACTCTATACTATGCATAGCATGCTAGCGTATTCCATACATATATATATATATATAGGGTCTGTCTAAATTGCTGCTGGCAGCATTTTAGCAGAGGTGCTGCCGGGGCTATATTTAGTCGTGTGATGTCCAAACAACAAATCCAAACCGTTAGATGTTTAATCTATATTATAATTTTCTTGGAGACCAAATTTTACATTTTTTAAAATATTTTTACTATTTATTAACCTGGTTTGAAAACTGTTGTTTTCAATGCTGCAGAAATTTACTAAAAACAGCAGTTTTCAAACCAGCTTAATAAATAGTAAAAAAATTCCAAAAAATGTAAAATTTGGTCTCCAAGTAGATTATAATATAGATTAAACATCTAACGGTTTGAATTTGTTGTTTGGACATCACACGGCTAAAAATAGCCCCGGCAGCACTTGGGCAGAACTGCTGCCAACAACAATTTAGCCGGACTCTCTATATATATATATAGTAAGGCTTGGGTGCTATGGATAGCATAGAGGCCTCCCGTGCTACAGCTCAATATTCGAGTTTTCAAAATCCAAACAATCGATCCGAACCGTTCATCTTGTTCTCCATATTAATATGTGTTTGGAGACCAAATTTTACATTTTTTGAAAAATTTTTACTATTTTTTTAGCTAGGTAGAAAATCACTTGATCTAAAAAATTCTGCACCATTAAGATAATTGATTTTCTACCTATCTAAAAAAATAGTAAAAAAATTTCAAAAAGTGTAAAATTTGGTCTCCAAACACATATTAATATGGAGAACAAGATGAACGGTTCGGATTGACCTTTTCAATTTTGAAAACTCAAATATTGAGCCGTAGCACGGTGGCCCTCTATGCTATCCATAGCACCCAAGCCTTACTCTCTCTCTCTCTCTCTCTCTCTCTCTCTCTCTATATATATATATATATATATATATATATATATATCTTTTGATTGGAAGCCCTCAGGCGTAAATATATCTATATTTAAATCGCAGAAACATAACTTCGAGTTATCTACATTGGGATTTTTTTTTTATTTCTAAACGACGCTAATAATTTCTATCCTACATTTTGAGATATAGCGTATGCTTTAATTTATAAAAGATTAAATCGCTTTTTAATTATTCTTATTGGCTATCGTAATTTCTAATTTAGTGATAATTGATGACGTAATTGCTAAAAACAATTAGAAGTTGATTGTACAAGTGTAGAGGTTTCCAAATTAAAATTAACTTAATTTATATTCAATACTCGGCAACTATTTTTATTTCTATTTTCTTAGTTTTAGTGATATAGAAAATCCAATTGTTGTCCTACACGTGTACAATAAAAAATATTAATAAAATGTCTTATATAAGAAGAATTAGTATTTGATTTAATGACAAAGTGAATGTTCTCTCAAGCTTACTAAGTTATTTGATGAGTTTAACTTCAAAATCTATTGGATTGATTTCAAATATTAATTCAAATCGTTAATCGATCTACTTTACAAGTGGTTTGTTAAATGTCAAATTTATAAATTTTCAAATTAATTTAGTATAAATTAAGCGGTCAAAAAAGTTAAAAATTTAACGTATTAAAATTAACTTATAAACTTTTTATATTTTACTGTTCAAAAATTTATAAATTTGACATGTAAATACATCTTTTATAAAGTAGATCGATTTCAACACATTCAAATTTAATATTTAAAATCATTATGATTAATTTTAGCATTAAATTCAAAAATAGTTCTACTTCAGAACATATTCTTGAAGTGGCGGCCTCACCAGGTATCACATGTGAGGAATCTAACCTCTCGTCGTACATTTTGGGTGTTGTGAGAACTGAGAACTAATCAAATATCATTATATATTCATATATCCACAATTCCACAAGCAAGGAATTGCAGTTCATTTCATTTTCTTTTACACGCGATTAACTGCATCACACTAGTTCCGCCGAAATTTTTATTAATATTCAAAATATTTAATTAATTTCAAATTATACCAACTTTTTAGTAAGATTTTCAAAAATGACTAAATCGATCAAAATATTGCTAGTATTGAATCATCTTTCTGACCAAAATTTCACCGGTTAAAAACTCATCGGGTCAACATAAGTTGATATTAGAAAAACATTTCCGATGATAAAACCACCTGATATGGCCATATGCCTAGGGCCCTTATAAAATAAGTCTTGGACCAAAAAACAAAAAACTTGGAAATACGCTCTCCTTGCGAACCAACTCAAGAATGAACAGAAGGTCCAAGACCAAAAGACAAATTGAATCACTTATCGAGCTCGACCCAAAATAGAACCCGTATCCTCTCAGGTATTGCACAATTATTGCAGATGATCATTTACTTTACGGTTTGAGATTAAATCTCAACCGGCTTGGGATTCGAGTCACTATAGGAGCTATATTTTTTAGCTTTGAGATTCGTGCCAAGTTAAAAATTACGGTTCAGATCTAGCAATTGTAAAAGATTCCCTTATCAGGTATTGGAGAGGATGTGAATTCCCCAAAATATGGCATCTTGGCCGAAGGTCTGGAATCAAGGAGGATCCACACCTCAACCAAACGGCCTCAAAAGGCCCTGCATAACAAGAAAGCCCAATCTAGGTTGGACTTACGGTTACTGTTACCTGCATTCGTACAAAGCAAATGCGACTTAGTCATCGCATCTTATACAGATGTCACCACGCTTTATGCGGACGCCATAGATCAAATATGCGAGCATCACCGCTCCCCACGTGAGCGTCCCGCTTCTATGCGAACTCCCCTGACCGTTTTGATAATACGGAATGTCAATAAGGGGAGGGGCTATTTAAGGCAAACAGTTCCACTAAGTTGGGGCTGACATTTTTTCCCAAGTGAGATACCATAGAGGTTAGAGTTCGAGTATTTCACAACTACCACCCCGATCCTAACTTTCCATTCCTCCTGTCTCGGCCCATCTCCTCAAGGCGCGATGAGTCCCAAATCCAAACCGATCTCACAATGTGACTCTACTATCCCTCCGGCATAGGTGTTTACCTAGAAATGACTTTTGAACTGGGATCAATAATTCAGAATCTAAGTATTTTTTTTTCTGATAACACACAAAGAATTATATTAAAGTTCCTTACCGCCGTAAAAAATTCAGCATAAAAAATATTGATCCGAGTTATTTGTCACAATTTTTCTAATAAATCAAATTATATTGTATTACATCTATTTTCAAAAAAAAATATTAAACATGTTTAATATTTTAATACAAAAATAAATAAATTACAAAATTTTCTGTTTTGTAAAAAAAAATCAATTTTTTTAAAAGGTGGTTTTATCACTGGAAAAAGGTTTTTCTAATATTAAATTATGTTGATCCGGATGAGTTTTTAACCGCTGAAACTTTGTCTGAAAAGTGTGATTCAATACCGGTAATATATGGTCGGTTTGATCATTTCTGGAAATTCTTTCAAAAAAGAGTATAATTTAAAATTAATTAAATATTTTGGATATTAATAAAAAATTTCAGTTATTCCGTTTCTCCCCTCGTTATATACGGTATAACCTCATCATCCATGTAACTTGGATAGTTGCTAAGCCCTTTTATATTTTTGGGCCGAGGCTCATAGATTTAAAAAGACTTTACTATAGTTTTACAGGCACATATTATCATTCCTTTTCTTTTTCTAAGAGGCCCATAATCTGAGTAAAATAGAATTCGTCACTTATGAAACAAGCCCTCGTCCCATGCTAGTTGGTACTGAGCACAAGAGGAAGAGGAGCGCAAAGGTAACAGGGTGAGTAAATTGTTCATAACTCGTGAGTCGTTCATAACTCACTCATTAAATGTTTATTTAAATTTGCTTATTTATCAACTCGTTTAAACTCGCTCATTTAATAAATGAGCGAGCATGAAAATGTCTCAACTCGCTCATTTAGAATTTGCTACATTTAATTCCTGTCACATTCAATCCTAAATAAATTTCTACCACATCAGCCTTGTTTCATTAAATTATGTATAATATTCATAGTTTTATCATACATTCAAATTTCTTCTACATCTCTTGGACAACACATTAAAACTTGTTCTAAAATAAAAAATGGCACTAGGTAGAAACCAAGGTCTTCTTAAATTTGAACCTGATAATATTATACCTGATGTGAGTATCACTGTTGAAGTATTGATGATACTGTTGATTTTTGTAATATGATTATATTTTTGTTTGATTTTTATTCTATTTTATTTAAATAAATTATGACAATTTATTAAATTTTAGTACTCATAATTCGTGAGCCGCTCATAACTCACTCATTTATCAACTCGCTTAAACTCGTTTATTTACCAATTCGCTCATTTACTAAATCAGCGAGCATGAGCATACCCTAACTCACTCATTAATCACCCCTATGTGAAATCAACCACATTGGCTTAAAAGTGTCCAATCGGGCTGAACTATACCCTCAAGTTTTACTGGTAGATGGTAAGGACCTCAGATACGTACCAGAACTGATTCACCGGGGTAGTTCTCTTCATAGCCCGTGGATGGGATTTGAATCCCCCATGGATGCCAATATGCCATCCAGCTATTTTCGGCACAAATCCCCAAACTGTCCAAATTGCAGAGATTGATGCTCCGTGTGCTACACGACAAAACATGGAAAGGGTAGTAATTGAAAAAATGATTAAAAGGGAACATGGAATACAAGAGATGCTCCATATGGATTGACCATAATAAAAATGAATTAAATTTATTTTTGTGGGTACCATGAGATGACTACTTGGCAATTAGACGAAATTTTCCAATTTTTTTTAGCTCATTTGAGTTGAGATCAATGATTTAAATAGCAATTATAGTAGTATAGCAGAACGATTAAAAAAAATAACCAATTACACTAAGTAACTAGCTATATATCATCCATAGTGTCATAACTAACTATTTAGAATCCAAAATAACTATAACTAGCTATTTAGAACACTGGTTGAAATCTTCTTTTTTTCCCTCGTTATTCTGTTCTATTTAGCTTTATTTTTGCCCCTTCTCTTTGTTTGTAATTAGTTAGTGACTAATTTTCTTTTTCTAAAAAAAAAGTTAAAGAATTGCTTTCCATATTCTTGATATATCCTCAGATTTTACTAGCGTAGACAAATAGATTGTTCATTTTTGCTGGAAGAATAAGGCATTCAATTGTAATTGAAATTACCCACAGTTTTCCTTTTGGGGCTTTAACTCTAGCCAACTACCATGTGTTATTAAATGTAGTGCAACAGTTTACTTTTGAAGAAATTAATTTTTGACAGTACTTTATCTAGAGATTTCATTTAAGTTATTGTAGTAATAATTAATGCATGTATGTGTTGCAACGTTTAATATAATATAGATCTCTGTCATGAGATAGCTTTTTTTTTTTTAAATGAATTTTTATGTACTCCTTAATAGGATCTAATCTACACTCAAAAATTAAAGATGTGTATCTTGTGATAGTTTTTTATTCTCTATTTAAAAAAAGTTCATTTTTAAATTTTACTCGTAATTGGTTGATTTAAACCAAATAGACGAACCCTTTCATTAATTAAAAAATATTAATAAAAAAAGTTCATCTTGTCTTAGCCTTCAACAACAAATTAAAAATAGAAGCAACATAAACCTCAAAAGTTTACATATTTTTACCAAAAGGCTACATAAGATATATTCCATTATATGTCGGCGAAGGAGGAGAATAATATTTTCTTTCGTCAATAAATGAGAAATTAAGAACAATAAATTTGGCATTAATACATAGCATGATATTCTATATATTGAACAGCAACTCCGCACAGATATTGAACACGGTATTTATACGATATTTGAATAATTGGATTCAATTCTCATGTTAGTATAACATGCATATATGTTCTTGGTACTTGTAGAATCAATCAATACCCTCATGGTATATAGGAGATGGCTAGGAGAAAATTTAACAATGACTTTATGATGTCTATGACATGGACCCACGGAATTTTAACACTTTGCTGGTCATAACTTATGACAAGGCAACAATGATCAAAGGAAGTCTCGTGCCTCTCTTTTAATGCTTCGAAATTAATTGGTTCAAAATCTAGCCACACAAATTCTGAAGTCTGAACAGATACTTTTTACCTACTTCAAGAAAAAATTGCAACAATTTTTAGTTATGTGAAGTATAGAGCATCCAATGCAACTTTGTAAGTCATATCTTATGTTAACCGAGCTACATGAATAATTAATATGCATCAAACGCCAGGTTAAGCATTTTCACCATACAAGGCAGCAGATTTTGTTATCTCTAATTGATTAAGTTTTGAACCTGAACAAACCATATTTAATTAAAAGTAAAGAGGATATCATCTCAAACACACTAGACTACCACACAGTAAAGAAACTACTGGTAATTTAGCAACAAACCCAACACAACCATAGAAAACTCACAACACATAAAAGACCGGACTAAACCCTATTTGTGCTTGAAGTGTCCCTCGTTGGCCTTTTTGAACACCTTCGCTTGTGCCGCAGCTGCACGGTTTGAGTGAAGGGAGGACGTGAATGCATCTCTCACTTGTTGAGTTGTGAAAGGAAATTTGTTATCGACCATCGAGTTCAGCAGAGATGCTGTGCCTTCCCTAAATAAGGCACCAATACCGTCCGTTCTAGTGTTGCTTAGAGCCTCAGGAAAACTGAGGTTTTCACCGAAGGTTGTTGTCGCTATTGGGCTGAATGACCCACCCATTGTGCCAAAATAACCCAACAGGCTAAAGATCAACATAGGATGTGTTGCCCAAAAACTGAAAAAGAAATAAACGATCTCAATTAATTTTTTATTATGATCATAGTTTGATAGATGAAACATTCAAGCTAGAATCTAGATTTAAATTTCTTAACAAATTATCTTTACACAGAAATGAACATGGGAGTGTGTCTTTCTGTTACAAACTAATTTAAAATTTAAATACCAATTATATACAATAGCTAGTTAGCTAATGCATTAACACGCAAAAGGAAATCACCGTACAAGTAATCATCAATTAATAAGGAAATCATCCTAGGGAAACATAATGCAGAACCCAATATTAAAATGATAAAATGCTTATGAAAATATAATGAACTCGCTTACTAGCAGGTTCCAGGGAGTATGGTGCTCGGATCAAACGGCACAGGGGTTGTAGGTGGTGTAGGGATCAGCGGAAAAACTGGAGGGGTCGGCGCTAATGGGACAAGAGGGGTTGGCATGAATGGAGTGGATGGAGGTGTGATACCAGGCACAAGAGGGGTCGGCGTGTATGGTGTGGATGGAGGTGTGATACCAGGCACAAGAGGGGTCGGCGTGGATGGCGTGGATGGAGGTGTGATACCAGGCACAAGAGGGGTCGGCGTGTATGGCGTGGATGGAGGTGTAATACCAGGCACAAGAGGGGTCGGCGTGGATGGTGTGGATGGAGGTGTGACAACAGGCACAGTCGGAGAATTATAATACCCTCCTCCACCATGTGACGGGGTTGATGGGGTGCCACCATGTGACGGTGTAGTGCCATGATTTGGATCACTTCCATGAGACGGTGTACCTCCATGAGATGGAGTGCTACCGTGATGTGGTGTACTGCCTGAGGATGGCGGATAGCCTTGAGAAGGTGTAGAAGGGGTAGATGGGGTAGACGGTGAAGAAGGTGTGGATGGGGTAGACGGTGAAGAAGGTGTGGATGGGGTAGACGGTGTCATCGGAGAAAATGGAGTAGATGTAGATGGTGTAGGATTATTGTAGCAATCAGGTTTACGAATTCCTTCACTTTGTGTAGCTGCATGAATTGAGATATTTGCGAACATTTAGAATAAAATAATGTTGTCTATAAAATATATACCGAACAAGCCATAGATTCAAAATAAATAAAACACAAAAAGGAAAAATTACAGAACCATATATATATATGAAATAACATAACCTGCAACAATAACCTACTAGAAAATGGGAACGCCATAAGTCAACATATAAAGATTTTTTTTTTCAGTTTGAGCCGGGTGTGTAGCTAGAGAGAAAAGATTAGGGTTTTCTTGTATAATTTTTTTTTTGCAGTTGGAAAGTAATTTCCTTGTTAGATTATGAACTTAAAGAGATGTGTACTTACAAGTGTGGTCAGATACCTCTCCAAGTTTTCGACCTTCAACTGGAGCAAGCATTAGTTGAGAGGTTAATAAAACTAGAAAAAACCACATGGAATCATGAGACTTCACTCGTTTCTCACTCGCCATGACTAGTCTCTTCTTGCTCTCTCTCTCTCTAGATCTCTACCTATCTCTCTTTCTCACCACCTCTCAAGGAAAAGCAAGTTTTAAAAGTGAAAGATAAGAAGAGTCGTCTCTCCTGCTATGTACATGGAGAACTGGAGAGGCTTAAATGCTCTGTTCAAGGGCTATAGAGGTTAGTTGATGTCTGTCAGGAGCATTAAATATTATTTTTGGAGAACAGAAAAATTTCAAGGTCATCATGATACATTTGGTATTATTATTCCACCCAAATTTGCATGTACTCTGTCCACGTTAAGTAAGTATTAACTTAATTTTATAATTTTTGTAGACTTGTAGTAACTTCGAAAAGAACTTAATTACAATTACATTTAAAACATATTACAAAGTATATGCTTACGGGCTTTTGATAGAAAAAGAGTAAAAAGTATAAACATTGAAATCACGAGCACCAGTCTTCGTTTAGTTCTTCAATAATTATCTTCGTGTGAAGGTTGTAAGTTTAAAATTTGATCAATTTTTTTTTTATGAACATATAAAGTTTGAAGACTTGATTCTTATTTTTATCTCATAAACATATAAACATATAATCATATACACACCATAAATCTAATAACTGATAAGTTCTTACTAGTGTTATTTTTCACTCAATAAAACATTCTTATGGATCAAGGGATTCAATACTCTTTTAACCATTTACCTGACCCGTGCCGTAATTGATAATTAAGGTGCGTATGGAGAATATTTTTATTTTATTTTATTGGGTATGAGTATAGGTAATAAATAATTTTCATTAGCTTATTGATAAGAGTATATGTAAGAGCTATGTCGTAGTTGCTACCCTATAAGATAATTAATAAATATAAAATTATAATTATTATTTTTTACTTATACATGTAACTATATAATTTTATATTTAATTAGATTGACTTATATTGTATTTCATATAATTGTTTATTTAGTAATTAATAATAAAATTAATATATTTAACATTTTGTATGGTCCTTTAATTAGTAATTTATGTCAAATTTTATTTATACAATAGTTTATCATTTTATTTAATTCATATCTTTTAAAATTATAGGATAAAAAATTATAAATGAGATAAAAAAATTATAATTTTTTTAATTTTGTGATATTAGGTACATGATGTTTTTAATATATTTATTTATCATACCTTTGAAGTAAATTATATATGCTATCAATTTATTATCTAATTATTGTTATTTCTTTTGTTATCCATTATTTTAATAGGTAAGGGTTGGGTTTGGGAGCTTATAATATATAATGGATAAGGATATAATATGAGTAAGAATATATTTTAAGTAAATATGAGTATGAAAATGTCTACACCAAACTCGTCACGTATCGTCAAAATGCTTGATAAGCAATCATGTATTATTCCTTTGGTGGAACCATGTACATACCCCGTACTATTATGCACGGTTATCTTGATTGTGTGAGCATTTTTTATATTTGACACGGTTCACTTGTAGTAACCGTGTATGTAAATTGTACACGTGTAGATACAGTTCTGTAACCATATACAACTTATCAACATTTTCATACATGATTCGCGCAGACACACTTGCATAACCATATCTCATTAGCGTTTTCAACCTTGTATAGTCACATTTTCTCTAGTAGTGCACCCCTGTATGGATCCATAATTTTAGCTGTTGAGTCATGCATGAAACAATGTTTTAATGAACAATTAAACAACATGCGGCTTTTGTGCAAAGAAGAAACTAGTTGTGCTTCGTAGTACCGAAAGATCTTATATAAAACAGTAATGAATCGTATGGTGGATCATATACACAGTACTTTTTTCAATAAAAAATATATATGTATATACATAGTACTTTAAAATAAATAAGGCTAGTTAGGAGGGGCTCACATGTCTGTGTCTGTCGTATCAGACCCCTTGCATACTGAGAAATCAGAAATTCAAAATGGTTATAAATGGAGACAGCTATTGTATCATGTCTGTGCATAAATTGACAAGTACTGCAATAATAAATATGCAATGCCAGCTTCATATTTCTTGCATGGGAATTCGTGCACGACTGACCCAATTTAATTATGTTGCCAGAAGCCTCTCCGTCTCTTGAAGAGCTATGATAGCCATGCCCTTTAGGGATTTAGGGTTTCTTTGGTGCCAATCGATTAAAAACCAAGGATATATGTCGAATTTAATTAACCTTTTACAAATTTCATGGAATTCAACCATAGAGTAAATTTGAGAACGAAGTGGCTACTTATAAATTAGTCTAATAAGGTTAATGCAGCATGGTAATATGATCAATGAACCAGCATTATTAAATTGATAAATTTTGTTGGTTTTGGTCCTATATTTCTCAATGACAAAAATATACCGTTATAGTTGGGAATTTATGGTGTACTCATCATGATTTAAGGTTTTTACGTCAATAAAGTAGTTCAAATTTATCAAAAATAAAAAGGATTCTAATAATTGTCCCACACCTCTATTCTTTCATTTATCTCTGCACTTAACTTCTACAACTGTCTTAGATACCACAAAAGCTTCAGCACTGACTTTTTTTTTTCTAAAGTATTTTCTCCATGCACATAAGTATTAATATCTCAAAACAAAAGTATTTATACCTATAAGTTGAATAATTTTTACATAAATAATTGTCTCTTCAATCAAATCTCAAACTACATATGAGGATACACGTTTTTAGATATGAGTTTTTTTTCTTCACTCAATCTCATTAGAAATAGGAATTTTGGAAATCTAAAACTACTAACGTCTTCTACGCAATTTTTTCTTTCAAATGAGATCCATGATGACATAATTTTGGGCTCGCCGTCACACAAATATGTATATCTCGTCATGCAAGTATTTATACCTATACTTACAAGTATTTTTTACATATGACACTGGCTAACATCTGAAACTATTAATATCAAGTATTACAAGTACTTATATATATGCACTGAAATATTTATACTTATGTGATCAACTATTTTTGTTAGAGAAAAATTAATGCATGGACAATTAGAGAAGATTGATGCGAGAATGTGGGGTCCCTACTACTTCATTTGATGAAGGCTGACGCAAGGACCATTCAGGATTAGAAAATGGATGGTTATATCAAGCTACACATGCAAGTATTAATATCTTATTTTACAAGTATTAATTTCTTATAGTATATACTTATGAAGGTTAACCGGAAAAGGAGAATCATATAATTAGTGGACATCATAGTATAATTTTTTTTTAATGGAAATGCAGAAATAAATGAGGGGATAGAGATGTGAAGATGAATATAATTATTCAAATAAAAAATACTTCTTTAATTTGTTAAATAAAGGGTAACAGAAAAGGTTAATGTCGGACCCAATATCCTAGCCTGATCAAACCCCTTAACCTCTCAGTTCTTACCGGGTCCGATCAGATTAACCCAATATGTTTACCGGATTTCGTAAACATATTCGCTGTTTGCAGGTCCAATAAGTCTATATACAGCCCGACCTCTATTGAGCTATATTGAACTCGGCCCACAAGATCCAGCCCGGCCCAATAGTAAGGCAGCCTTGGCAAGAGTACAAGGCACAAGCGGTTTACTTTGTGCTAGATCTTGTCAAGGGCGCTGTTGGCTCGCTCTGTGACCTCCACGTGTCTTCATGACACCACAGCGTGGATGACATCAAACTTTCACTGGGTTCTTTCTATCTATCAGTCGGTTATCAACATATCATCAATGCCAGCATTGGTACCGTGTTGGTTTCTTTATTCGATTACGGTGCATGTTTGAGGGTGGAAAGAGAAAGGAGAGATGAAGGGTTTTGGAGGATTTTTTATGGTTGGTGGTTTTCTTTATGCAATTTTAGGGATTTTATTGGGTTTTGTTGCATTAACAGAGGGGTATGTGCACTTTGTTGGGGGAAGAGGTGGATGGGTTATCAGCCCTTCTGAGAGTTATAATCACTGGGCCGGGAACGCTAGATTTCAAGTCAATGATACTCTTGGTATGTGTCTAAACTAAAGATAGTTACTAGCTGATATATTTTATTAGTATGTTACTAAACTAAAAGATAGTTACTATATTTAGGGGTTACATATAGTATATATGTGTCATTATTGTCCGTTTTTCTTTTTGTTGAAACATCTAATTATCCTGAAAAAGACTCGGTATATTATATATCGTTAACTCAATTAAATAAGAATTGAGTTTAAGTTTTCGATGCTGTATTTTTGGGTGTTATGTATCTTATATTTCTAGTGATGGTGATACATGTACATCAACTTAATAATGATGTTTACCTTCAGTTTTCAGCAAAGTTGGGAAGAGCATATTAATCATTTCGCATTGAAAGCATTAAAAAGATAAGTAATATAAAATTTTCATCAGCTATTATATTTCCTGATTTTGTTAGCTTGATGTTGTCAAGTCATTGAGCAGTTAAAATTAAGGTTAATTAGAAAAGGTTATAAAATTGACCGCTATTTTATGTGAATAATCCACAAAAAAGGAAACCAGTATGACATCAAGAGATAATTATCATGCAAAATATAACAAAATTGTGGTTTCTTGAACTTATTTGCTTCTGTTTGAATTGATCCAATGACCCCCTTGTGTTATTCTTATTTGCAGTGTTTTCATATGAAAAACGCGACTCAGTACTAGTGGTGAACGAAACAGACTACAACACATGCAATCCAAACAACCCAATCCAGACATTGCGTGGCGGCTACTCCATTGTCCAGCTCAACCGATCAGGTCCATTCTACTTTATAAGCGGCATCGCCGACCAATGTTACAAGGGCCAAAAAATGGTGATAGTAGTTATGGCTGTGAGAAACAACATACCTGTAACTCCTGCAATCTCCCCTTTCCCATCCATATCGGTGCCACCTATTGGTAGCATTTTACCTCCAAATGCACCGCCAGATGGAGCACTCTCACCTTCCCCTGCTGCAGCTTTGGCACCTCCTCCTGTACCTGGTGCAGGTTCCAGTGTTGGTATAGCACCTGTACCCATTTCAGGCGGACCAAGTATTGGAATTACACCAGCATCTGGCCCTGCTATGCCGGGAATAGGTATCGGACCGGCATCTGGTCCGGCTGGGCCAGGTTTTGGTTTTACACCGGCATCTGCTCCCAATGTACCAGTACAGGATAATGAGGGTTCAGCCGTCTCCATTGGTGTGTATTGGATTGTGTCGGCTTTTGGGTGTGTGATTTTGTAAGTTGGATTAAATTAGTCCGGTTGGTATGTTGTTCTTGTTAATAATTTGATGTATGTCAAATGTACCCATAGAAAGAGTTGGTTTGTCGGACATTACATAGATCTTGGTTGTTCCTCACTATTTTCTTGTTATATATATAGATCTTAATAATGATTTTGCGCGTCTTGATTTATCTCTGTTTATTTAATAGAATTGATAATGCCATGTTGTTATTTAGAAAGTTTCAATGTTCTCCAACAAAGGATTATTCTCAAAAAAAATTGTCTAAACCTCACAAATTTTTCATCCTTTTTCATGGTTACAAGAATCTGTGCTACTCGGTGAGCAAAAAATGACAAAAAATGACTATTGTCGAGGGCTGACACTCACATATTCTTGTGGCTACTCAGCCCTCACATATTCTTGTGGCTACAGATTCTTGTAATTGCACCGTTAATATCTTCTTTCAAAAGTCAAAACATTCGGTCTATTTCTAATATAGCCTTGCTCATGTAACTTCTGGTAAAAGGTTAGCAGGGACGGCTACTACGTACTGACAATGGACTTGATGGCAATTGCATTAATAACGAAGAATTAGGAAGTAACTGCGGATTCAGGTATTGTCATGAGAGAAAGCTTATATTATGTGTAAGGCTATGATGTGCTAAAGAACCGGTTTGGCGGGTTCCGTGCAGGAGTTTTCAGGTCATAGGCAAGCAGCACGGATGGTTATTGATTTGAACAAAGCCAACAACAGTAGAAAACAGTGAATTTTTAGACTTGAAACTTAGGGGAAAGAACTATTTGTTAGCTAAATTACTATGTAGTTGAGATTGAGGATAAAGGATATGTTGTTCAACTCAATCAAGTAAATACAACAAATACCTGATGTTGACCAACCCAGCCATCCTGATCAATGATGTATATCTGACCCTTTAATTCTCACTGAGTATCTGCATGTACCAGCAACCTGGTACAGCAATGGTTAGCTTGACATTTCCAAGGATTTATTTCAACATTGAACATCCTATAAAAATGTCCTTTCTTTTCAAAACCTAGAACAAAATACCCCCTCTTAAAAATTATTAACAAAATGCCCCTCTGGACCCCACCTTTCCCCTCTTTCCCTTCCTCCCACTAATTCCTGTTTACTCCGTTTCCCCAATTGTCTTCCCACCTTCTCCATTAGCGACTGCCTCTTCATATCTCACATATCGCAACTTTGTTTTTGATCTCTCGTCACTGATTTCTTCGCCTCTCACCACTAATCCTTCATCCCTAATATTTTTGATAAATTTCTTCATTTCTTTGTGATTATAATATTTGCTTGAAATCCTTATTAGGCGCCTTTTAAATATTTCAATTCTTCACCTGTGACGCTAAGGAAGTTACAATAGAGACATTAAATAATTTACAGAACTAGAGAAAAGAAGGAAATGGAATTCGTCTTCGTTGCTTCAGTCACCAAACAAATGTAGCCTTCAAGCAGTGCGAAGATGAAACTATAGTTCCAACCAAGTAATTTTTTTTTTTTTTGAAATGACCTACTATTTGGTCAAGGTGCTCCAACCTGGTTTAATTCTATTAACCCATTGTGCATTCTTTTACAGGTTTTTTTTTTAAATCTATATTTCTGACATTTTTCAACTTTGATTAGTTTCTCATGGTATTTAGTAAATTGTAAAGTTTTCTACAGTATATATGTAAAAGGCCCCTTATTAATTATTACATATCTGTTTTTCTGACTAATAGGGGACTACAAAGAAGGATATTACATTGGTATAGAGGTTTCAGAAGACGATCCACAAGCAAATAAACCATTTTATGGGCCAAATCAGTGGCCTTCTAATGATAATTTTTTAATTTTTTTGTAGTTGTTATTTATAGCAATTACATTCACAATATCAATTTTTAGGGTTTAATGACAAGTGATGAAAACAAGAAAAAAGCAGGAACAATTATTTTTGATATATGAAATGAATTTGTTTTGTATATTATTGTCTTTGATCTCAAAATTTTGAATTTCAAATCACTATTGAAATCATTTCTGATTTTGTAAAAATTAGGTTCTGATCAGAACCTTAGGCACCGTGGCCTAGATAATTTCATTGAGAATTGAACAACATAGAGCAAATATTATTTGAGTTACTTAGAGAACAGTGAACTTAGACTAGATCTGATCCAACAAATACAATTGTGAAATTACTTATCTCTCTATTTTTTTTTTCTTATTTGATACATCGTCTTTTTTCTTCGGATTAACTAAAAAGATTTTATAAAATAATATTTTTTTGAAAGAATAGATGTTGAAAGATTTTACATATAAGCTAATCGCATGTTTTCTAATTTTAGCAAATAAAATTTTATATTATTTAAATCAGATATATTTTTTTAAAAATGAATAGAGGGAGTAAACAAGGAATAAACATAAATAACTGAGAGGGAGGGGAAGAGAGAGTAAAAGTGGGTCCACAAGGGTATTTTATTTATAATTTTCAGGAGGAAATATTTTGTTCTATGTTTTAAAAAAGAATGACATTATGTAAAATCTTCCATATGTAACTGAGCATTTATACTAACAATTTCATGTTATCCGAAGTATCAATTAAGGCTTTTCCAGGGAAATCACAAACGAGAATATTATTCAAAAATACAAGGATAAAACGAACATTCTACAAGTCACATTCTAAGCTAGCATAAAGCAGCCAAATGTCCTGATTTCTCAATTGTTCTGAGTGGAAACATTTCCTTATTAACACACAACAGATTTCAAGTTTCTTTACTCCAATTTACCATCAAGGCGACACACTTCAATTTTCTCCCAAGATTTCAAGCTCTTATCTTCAGTATCCGTCTTGTACAGAGCCAACTCGGAAATTTCAAATTCCAAGCCACATAGTTCTTTGTCTAATTCCTCTGTTTTCTTTATTGCCTTCTCTTTCTCTTCATCAGTCAGATCTCCATATAATAGGCTCAGATGTGGCATATATGCTGCAATTGAGACATACATGTTACTCATTCCAAATATTTAAATTTCCACACTACAACAAAACAAGAAATGTCCATGCACCCCTCTAAAACATAGAAATCTAAAATTATGGTTCCAGTACTATTTTTGCCAAAACAATAACAAAATTCCTTCTTTTCTTCTAATTTGAGAAATTATGGGTGGATTGGGCTGTACTAAATTGAACAGAGGATTGCAATGGTTTTCATTTCTTTGTTTTTCTAAAATATATGCATCAAAAAGATTCAGAACCAATATTGAAATTAATCTTAAATAAAAATTTGACTAAAATATAGGACTCTCTCACGAGTTGAGCTCTGGTATCCAAAGTGACCACAAACATGTGCGCTTGCCTCCAACACCTAAGCACATAAAACCCAAAACAATTAAGCATTTCATAAATATGATTACCAATTTTCCCATTTGCACATATACCCTACAAAACTCAATGCATGAACTGGCACCAACTTCAACTGAACATACAACCTAATTATTTTCATTGTTTTTGGTTCATCTATTTGTACTTCACAAAACAAGCTTATTCAAAAGTTATTGTATTGTATCACATCCCATAATATCTAAAATGATCCTGGACTGATGTGTACAGCTTGCAAGTCTCAGCCACTGGATACAGGGATCTCTCCAAAAAAAAAATCAACATTATTTTAATTAATTAGTTGTCCAGAGGATGTCACCAATATCAAGGGATCAACAGCTCAAATTAGCAAGTATCACTAAAGAGTAAAGACATTTTTGACAAGCACATGAATCTGAGATGTAGTATTGAAATTTTATCAGCACATTTAATAGGCATATTTTTGGTCTTTAAGCCAGGTTTGATCAATAGGTTCAGGAGCACTCCTATAGTACAATCCGACCTAAAATGTATGACCCAATAAATCTTACAATAGTTTGTTAAATTGAAGCAGATTTTACTCTCCTGTATAAGAAAACAGGAAAAAAAGAAAAACTATTTGCCCATTAAATGATGTACAAAATCATTGTGTTTCACTATCCAATTTACCATAAATTCTCGAGTACAACTCACATATCAAATTTCAACATCCTTCAATTTTCTTTTACTATTTCTTTTTGACTCAATTACAAACAATTCTCCTTGATCCAGCCTTTCTGTAAACAGCTCATTAGGTGGATCAAACTAGTAATGATAAAATGTTTGACATGAACCACACTAGGGGTGAAAATGGTCCGGATACGGATCGGATAGTGGTAAAACCATATCCGCATCCGTCTTTTTTTCGGGCTACGGATATGGATCAGATATTAGTCGGATACATACGGATACCGGATATCCGTAGATATAAACATAAATATTTTCATAATATATATTAAACTATATGGTATCTATCTACTATTCAGATATGGATAATTAAAATTCAAAATCATCCATAACACTATCCGCATGTCAGATATTGGATATCCATATCTATTTTTCGAATACGGATCCGGATTCAGTCGGATAATTTCCGACCCGTTTACAATTATATAATAATTCTGACAACTAAAACAAGAACTAAAAAGGATCAGACAAAGACACCTCCTTATATGGTTCGATCAGGAGATAAATGCACTGGTAAAAGAAAGTGCCCCTTGAAACCGACGCCACCTTGGCCTTATACGGACGCAACCCGCTAGTGGAAGATCGGATCATTTCCAAGGCGGATTCGGGCGTTAAGCGGATGGCCCCAACAACGGTGATGTGGGGCTCGAACTCGGGTCCGCCGAACTCGGAGCGAAGACCAGACATGACACTCTTCAGGCGTGCCCGTACGGACTCCGGTGGGAAGGCCCACACGGAGTACACCTCGGTTCCGGTTTGGGTCGGGTTCGGGTTTGCCATAAATTTGGTTGGGTTAGTAAAGCGGAGCTGCGGAGGGAGGTGGGAGTGGAGCTGTGGAGAGAGGTTAGAGAGAAGAAGGAGCGGAGGTGGCCCTTAAAAGGAAGATGCTGAATTCCCGATGCTTTTGGTTGGTTCATTGGTAAACGGATCATTTTTCTTTTATTATTTGAGAAATTAGTAATTATAATTTAGAAGGTATGCTAAGTGTCGCCACTCGCCAGCTTCGAAATCGCCTGAATTTCGCCTAAAAATTATGAATTGCCATCTCCTGCATTAACTCAAAAGAGCATTTTTTTTTTTTTGGGTTTAATGCATCTTGACTGTTCAGGATCGGGGCCAATTCACCTCATGTCTATAACGCACAGGGCCCTTTAATATTAGTGCCGATCTCATTCGATGGTCTAGATCTATTAACACACGTTTAATTAATGCAGGAGATACGAATTTGTTTGAGTAAAAATATGGGTCTAGCCCACATTCCATTGAAATAAAGTTAGTTACAAAGTTGATAACTAACTTAAAATAGAAAAATATAGAGGTTCAAAACAGTTGAGCATAAATAACGGAAATTAAAGAGAAATAGAAAACCGGTGTACAGTTTTTTTTTTTTTTTTTTTGTTATCAAAAGACCCGTAGGTCAGTTACAATTTCCTCTCAAACAGATGTTGTTTCCAGGAAAATTGAATTTAAAACAAATCCTCTGCCCGCCCCATTACAGCACTCTCTCTGCTATCAACTTATAGAATTAAAACTGGGGAATGTAAAGCCTAAATGGTCCCATCCATTTATTCTCCCTTTTTTTGCTAAATCATCAGCCAAATTGTTCTGGCATCTGTGCACATGGAGACACACATAAGACTTGTTTTCTTGCAACATCTTCCAAATTTCCAGAATTTCATCGAAAGCACGCCAATCGACATCAACAGGAGGTTGAGGGCTAGAGCAAATCTGAACCAGAGTGAGACAGTCCAAGAAAAAGGAACACGAAACTATCCCCTTGTTACTTGCCAGAACAATTGCTTCTTTGAGGGCCATAGCTTCAGTCTGCAATGGGCAGCATCCCCTAACAGCCTTTGACTTGTATAGAACCAACTCATCCTTGTGCCACAGTACCACGCCAATCCCCCCGTACCAGTCTTCTACCCAAGAGCCATCCGAGTAACAATAGAAGTCATTTCGGATCTCTGACAAGGTAATTGGCTGCTGTACCCGACCCGACATCACACAAAATTTGCGAGCAGCCCCCAGTGTTGATTCCCAATTTACCTTGTTTAGATATGACATGAACTGGCCAAACTCGGGTTGTTTACCACCATAAACTCGATCATTTATGCAGCGCCATACAGCCCATGCTGAGTTGACATATATGAGCCATTGATCATCATCCAAACTGTCTGATATCCCTTGAAGGACCTGTTCAAAGCTGCCACTCAAAACATCGGTCCTTAGACCTAGAGGCCCTGCTAGGAAACAAGCTCTAGCGAATTGACAGTGATGCAATAAGTGAGGCACATCCTCTTCATGGCTGCCACAGACTGCACATATCGGATTGGTTGCAGGAAATCTTCGTTGCATAATCTTTGCAAGTGGCAGTGCTTTATGGATTAGTTTCCAAAGAAACATTCTTACCCTTGGAAGCACCGAACTCCTCCTCCAAATTATTTCCCATAGTTCCTTTGTACCAGCACATAGGTTAACATGCGGATCTCTTAGCAGCTCATATCCTAATTTCACCGAATAGACTCCATTGCTAGACTTTTTAAAGATGAGACTGTCCCCATGAGCCCCAGGGGTCGGAGGTTCTACATTAGCAAGGATTTCCATGCAATTTGTATAGCCAAAATATTGAATTAACCGGTTCACATCCCAAGTACCAGTATCAACATCCATCAGATCTCTCACGAGCAGATGTCGCTGGCTTTCCTCAGTCGGTATGCAGTCCAGTGCTCCTTGAAACTATGGTTGGGCAAAGGCACTGCACACATCTCCACCACCTATTCTCCATTGAACCCATGGCCGCAAAACTGCTCTAAGATTCATCATGCTTTTCCAAAAACCAGTACACTTATAGTCTCTTTTACTATGCCACAAATCACTTCTTGGAAAATATTTAGCCTTGACAATTCTCACCCACAATGCCTCTGATCCAGATGCTATTCTCCACAGAAACTTCATGAGCATGCTTTCATTCATAGCTTGTAATTCCCTCACACCTAGGCCCCCCAACTCCACTGGTTGCATTATTTTTTCCCACGAGACGTAGGCCAAGTATCTCTGCTTATTCACCTTTCCCCAAAAAAATCTTCTAGCAATTGAGGTAATCTCATTTATCACTGCTTTGGGAATTCTAGACGTAGCCATGTAATAGATGGGTAGAGCCGACAGCACAGTTCGAATCAGAACCAACCGACCCGCTGGAGATAACAAAGCACTTTTCCACATCTGCAATTTGCTAGAAACCTTTTCGATTAAGAAATCAAAAGAACTTCTATTTGTTTCAATTGGTGCACCTAGATATGACATACACTGCCCATTATTCGGAACCAACAGCAGAGAGGAAATTTCAGTTCTGATTTCATCAGGAGTTACAGTGCTGTACCATATGGAGCTTTTTTGGGGTCCTACCTTCTGACCCGAAACATCAGAGAACTCTTGAAGGGAGTGCATGATCAGTTGTGCCTCTTCTTTATTTGTTGTTCCAAAAATCAGTAAATCATCTGCATACAGACAGTCAGTCAGAGGTTGAGCAGAAGGGGCTATCCGAACACCCCTTAGAGCTCTAGTTCTCACGCGATACTCCAAACTTCTAGATAGCACATCCATCCCAAGAATGAAGATGTACGGAGATAACGAACACCCTTGCCTGAGACCACTTTCCGGCCTTAGAAAACCATCTCCCTTCCCATTTAGAACAATAGTAAATTGAGCCGACTCTATGCAGCCCATGATCCATTTGGCAAAATTCAATGGGAAGTTATAAATCGGCATAAGAGATCTTATGAAATCCCAATCCATTCGATCAAAAGCTTTGGACAAATCCACCTTCAAACAGAATTCTTTATTCTTGTAAGAGGTGAGACCGAAAGAGTGAAGCACTTCTCTGAGTAAAATAACATTCTCAGATATTTCCCGACCCGGAATGAATGCACTCTGAGCTCTCGATATACACGAACCAATGAAAGGCTTTAATCTCAAGGTCAAGATTTTTGAGATTAATTTATAAATCACATTACATACTGAGATAGGCCTAAAGTCGGTTACATGAACAGCTTCTTCAATTTTCGGTATAAGAACCAAGTTTGATCTGCCTATGTGAGATGGCATTATTCCAGTTTGAAAAAAATTCCCTACCTCCTTCATAATTGCTGGGCCGAAACTGGACCATTTTTCTTGAATGAGCCTTGCACTAAACCCGTCTGGCCCGACAGCTTTATCAGGGCCTAGAGTCATCAGCGCCTTAAAAATTTCATGAGCAGTGGGTGTAGCTTCTAGTAGCGCATGGGCAGAGGAGGGGATCCCTGTCACCTCCTGAAACACCTCTCTATTGTATACATCACCAATTTGCTTGACATCTGCTTTCCTGAAAATATTTTTAAAATGGTTAACAAAAAGGACCCGAATTCCCTTCTCATTTGTCACCCAGTTCCCGTCAGCTCCCTTGAGAGCCCGAATTGAGTTTCTCCTCTTTCTAGTTACTGCAGCCGCGTGAAAGAAGCGAGTATTGCTATCACCAAAGATTGCCCAGTTCAGACGAGCCCTTTGATGCCAGAATCTTTCTTGCATCATGAGAATCTGTTGGTGCTCCTTTTGCAACTCTCGTTCTCTTCTAACAATTTCCTGATGCTGCTTCTCCCCATTTACTATTGTCATTTCATCTTCAACTTTTCTTAGCATCATATCAGGAGTCTGACTATCCCCCAGCCAATCTTTCACTCCCTGTTTGAAACAAAACTTCACCTTTCTCCATTCTACTTGCCCATTCAAAACCGCATTCTTACACACCTCATCAAATCCATCTCTCAAGTTCCACCAATTCTCACATCGAAAAGCATGTCTAGCCCGAATAGGTTTTGGCTTTGTACGGATTAGAATAGGCATATGATCACTATTAAATCAAGGGAGATGAAATACGGCCGTTTTATTATAAGCCATCGCCCAAGAGATGGTTGCCATAGCCCTATCTAGTCTTTGTGATATATTTGCTGATCCGCCCTGTTTATTTGACCAAGTAAATGCCGGTCCATGATACCCAAGATCCAACAAACCCATGCTTCTAAACTATTCTCTAAACAATTGATTAGGAGTTCCCAACACATCTACACCACCACTCTTTTCTTCCAAAGACATGATAGCATTAAAATCCCCGCAAAGACATGCATGACCATCACATTGATCAATAAATTCCTCAATATCCTCCCAGATTTTTGGGTTTTGTATCCTTGAAGGATCCCCATAAACAGCTACTAACCCCCACGGCTTAGAGCCATCTTTATTCGACACTTCCGCAAAAATATAAAATTTATTAGAATGAGAGATATTTGCAAGCACATCGTCACTCCATAATAACCATAGACCCCCAGATCTACCTTCCGAGGGAACCCCAAAAAAATTACACAAAGGCAAACCAATCACTCTCTTACTAGCTATGTCCAAACTACACCTCGTATCAGATATAAATGCAATTGTGGCCCTTGTGCAGCGAAGATATCTGTTTAACGTGGATACTGTCTTGCCTCCGCTGCCTTGACAGTTCCACGATATGATATTCATGGAGGGGGTGCCGGCGCATTAAGCCCCGCCGACTTTGGCCTTTTGTTGAAAGTCAGAAAACCCACTTCCCTTTGCAAAGGATTAAACCCTTCTCCAGACACTGCCTGCTGCTCAGTTTGAACAAAATCCAGCAGCATATCACTACTAACTGCCCCCTGCTCTGAATTCTCTAAGGTCCTTTTGCTACCTGCTCGAGTTGATACTTCACTTGGCACATTTCGGGCAGGTTGATGGTGCTTTCTTAAGCTTGCAACAGACACCTTTGTAGGGTCTGTTAGCCATTCACCCATTCTTGGGGCTAAAATATTAACACCCTTAAAACGATTCTCCTGACCCGGCTTCTGCGCCAGCATCGTTAGTCTCGCATGATCATGGCATCCAACCATCTCATGCCCCAATTTTCCACAGAAAAAACAAATTCGAGACACCTTCTCATATGAGCAGTAAACCTTCACTTGACCAAAAGTTGGATGGGGAACTATTAGTGTGTCCTTGACTGCCTTGCTTAAATTGATACGTATTTTCAATTTAACGAACCGTTTACCATGAATAAAACCCTTAATCGGTGCCGAGACCGGAGTCCCGATAGCCTGTCCAATCAATTGGATACCCTCATCCTTAAAAGCATTCACCGGCAGATTTAAGAAGAGAACCCAAATAGCAGCTGACTCTACTTGAGATGCTTTTAGGTCCAGGTCCGCAGTGACCTGCCGAAGTGCCACCAAATCCCCTCTATAAGTCCAGGGGCCTCCTAACAGTGCAGAGTTCAAGTCATCGACATCATTGAATTCAATCAAGTAGCAGTTCTTCTCCACTTGCCGCATTGATGTAGCCGGGTCAACCCCCCAAGCGTATACCATGGATTTTGCGAACGGCCCGTCAAGGACTGTCCTATCTGTCACAATTCGGGCAAGGAGACATAGGGCCCAATTAGTGCTCGAAGTTGCTTGTTTGGGCACAGCTACTATCTCGCCAGCACCATCCACTGTGCTAAGGCCAATGAATTGTTGAATAAAAGCTTCCTCGTCCTCAGTGAATGAAGTCATTGCTGGCTTGGCTGTATGATGAGACAGAATAGAGAGAGATATAGGTGAAACAGGGGAGAGATTAGCGTGAGAGTGGTGAGGCAGGGGATTAGGTTGGGGAGAAACAAGAGAGCAGTGAAAAAAAGGAGGTACTGGGCGAGGGCCTAAAATAGAAGCTTGATATCTTTTGGGCTTTTCTGCAAAGATGAATTTTTTGGAAGCATATTTTGAAGGAGTCCGAGAAATCTGCATAGAATTTTGCACAGATACTTTTTGCTTCTGTTTTGGGCTTAGTGTGAGATCTTTCTGGGAGTGAACGAAATGTTGAGCTGAAACGTTTTGGCAATTCGCATGAGTTGGCAGGGCTAGATGGGGCAAGTGCTTTCTGTTGGGGCCGACTTTTGGTATGATATCCTCAAAACCAGTGCTAATTTGCTCAATATTCCTTCTTTCCAGCATATAAGGATCCCCTTCCTTTTTGGAGTGAGTAAAAATGGTATCTTGCAGAGAATCCTGTGTAGACAATAAACAACATCTACTAGTGGCTGAGCGCGGTGTTTGAGACCATTGTATAGACCTGAGAGCTTGAACTGGATGCAACATCGCGGAAGTAGTACTCGGCTGAAAGAGCCCAGTCTCATGCTCTCGTTTTTGTTGTTGGAGCGGATTGAGGTAGTTTTCCAGGGCGGATATAGTAAGGAAGATGGGGATAGAACCTATTACGATTTGAGAAATAATGGGAATTGTACCCACCTGGATGTGGGGGTTGGCATAGAGAAGAAGAGAGGTCGGATAAGAGAGGGGAAGGGGTTGGTAGAGATAGGAGGCCATTATATGAGCAAAGGTTAAGGAGCTTTCATCTCTGGATGTGGGAGGTTCCAAGTTGCTGTTGCTGTTGCTGTTGCTGTTGCAGATACATGCAAGTTACTGAGTACACATCGAGTGACCCTTTCTAGTGTGTAGTAATTGACAAGTATAGAAGACTAAAACCGGTGTACAGTTACACCATAAGAAAAAAAAAACAGTTAATTAAAAGGAGGTCATTATACTAGTACCGAGCCCTTTTGCTGCCCGGTATCAGTTTTGATACGTTTAGTTGTATCTTATTTGTTGTTTAATTTCTTCGATTAGATCTGCAATATTTTTTTCTGATTCGTTGAAGATTCGTCTGCACCTTTCTCGCCAAATGATGAACTGTGTTATTAGCATTAGGCTCCTGGTGTTTCTTGGGTGGTTGTGCAATGTCACTTCTTCGGTTGGTACTAGCATTGTGTGAATTGCCGTACCAGTGGTATGTGCCACCTGACTGTAGACTCCTTTGGAGAATGGACATTCATTGAAGAGGTGTTTTGTTGACTCCAGATTGGTTTTGCACATGATACACCGATTGACTATACACCATCCTCTTCTCCTTAGATTGTCGACCGTCAGAATTTTATTGAGGTACATGAGCCAACCAAATACCTTGATCCTAGGTGCCACCTTGAGCTTCCACACTTCATGTACTGTTGCATTGGTTCTTGAGCCTCTTTTCATCTCCTCGTATGCTCATTTCACCGTAAAGATTCCTTTGCTGTCCCATTTTCACTGGACATCATCCTTTTGATTTGTTGAGTGTCGTAGCTAACAACAATCTTTGCACTTGTTGTAATTCTTCTTGAGCTGTTACTGTCATAGGTTGCATGAATATGACCAGGGGCAATTCCATCTCTTTTGCCCTTTTTAGTGTTATTGTTGCATCTGTTGTGTGTGAGTATAGGTAATAGTACCTATGCTTTAAAATACCATGTCCCCAGTCTTGCTCCCAAAAGATAATTGTCAACCCGTTATCTGGTACATATAGAACCCAATTTAGAAAAAAATCTTTTTGGATTTGCTTGAACAAAGGTGAGTTCAGCCATGGATAACTTGTAGTTGATGTTATGCTGAAAATTGGCTTCCACAATCTATTTTCAGGTTTTGACCAGTACCATGCCCATTTTTGAAGCAGTCCTTGATTAAAGACTTTGAGATCATGCACTCACAATCCTCCCACTTCCTTGGGCTGACATACAAGCTGCCAGTTCGCAAGGTTCATTTTTCGTTTTTCTTGTGTTACTCCATGCAACAGGAATGTTCTCCTTATTTTATCTATCTCCTTTATGACCCAATCCGGTAGTTTGAGCACCGACATGTAGAATATTGGTATGGCTGTTAGAACCGCGTTCAATAGAACTAGCCTACCCGCAATTGAGAGAAACTTGGCAGCCCAGCACCCCAATCTAGCATTCAACTTATGTACGAGTGGTATGTAGGCAGACTTGGGAAGTTTGCGATTTGAAAGTGGCAACCCCAAGTATGTGAACGGAAAGGTCCCTAATTTACAACTCATTAGATTTGCCAAGGCCTGTTGTTGTGCTATGGGTACCTGTGAGAAGATTATCTCTGATTTTTGCAAATTTATTGCTAAACCAGAGACTTTTTCAAAGGCTATGAGTAAAACTTTTAGTGCTTGTATATGTTGCCCTTCTGGCTTCACGAAAAATAGCGCATCATCCGCATATAAAAGGCACGGTTTCATCCCTTCAAAGGGTAGTCTAATTGCTCCTGTTGTCGCTAAGTGTTGCACCCATCTTGCTATAAAATCCATAGCTATGATGAATAGTAATGGAGAAAGGGGATCCCCTTGGCGGACACCTCTTTTAAGGATGATCTTTTTTCCAAGTAGCCCGTTTATCATAATCTGAGATGAACCGATCAGGACTGAATTTTGAATCTAGCTGGTGCACTTGGCCGAGAAGCCCACTTTTCTTAGAATCTTAAGCAGAAATGACCAGCTTATTGTGTTGAATGCTTTTTTGATGTCCGCTTTGAAAATTCCCAATGGTAAATTCATTTCGTGCGAGCAATACAATGCTTGTTGAGCGTATACGAAACCCTTAGTGATTTGTCTATTTTTAATAAAGCCGGTTTGTGCTTCTTCCACCAGGTCTTGCATGTGGCCTTGTAAGCGCTCTGCTAATATTTTTGAGAAAATCTTTTGAATTCCATGAAGCAGGCTTATCGGTCTAAAATCATTGGTGTTTAGGGGAGCTTCTTTCTTAGGAAGGAGAATTATATAAGAACTGTTCAAAGGGTATAGAGGCGTGTGGAGCTGTGTTACGGAATGAAGGGTCGCATGTATATCCTGTGATAACACATCGACAAAGCTCTTATAAAATTCACCCGTGAATCCGTCCGGACCAGGGCTCTTATTGTTCGGCCAATGAGCAATTGCATTTTGAATTTCCTGAACTGAAATCGGTTCTGACATGTTTCGGAGGTTTTGGCTGTTCGAGTATAAGTTATCCCAGTGGATGTCTGGCACATGGTCCGATTCTGCTCCCATTAACTCCTTGTAATGTTGAAAAAAAACTTGTGCCTTTGTTTTCTGATCCGAGTACTCGGCTATTTGTAAGATGATACTAGGAAGTTAACACAATTGAGACCGGAGACTTAAGTAAAAGCAAAAAATATTAGAAAAAACGTAGTGCATCACACTACACAGTGGAGAAAATTCCGAATTTTTTATTAATATCCACATTTAATATAAAATTTCAAAAAATAACCGCATGGCAGGTTTTTGTCGAAATGTATCCTTTCCGGAAATTTTTTTTCCGGAAATGGGATCTAAAATCGGAAAAAAAATTTCCGGAAACAAAGAAATTCCGGAAATTTTTTTTCCGGTTTTAGGCCATTTCCGGAAAAAAAAATTTCAGTAATTCTCTATTTTCGGAATTTTTTTTTCCGGAATTCTATTCAATTCTCTGTTAAAACTGCAGAGTGTCGTTGCTTTCACCAGGTGTGAGAGTGAGTGTCGTTGCTTTCACCAGGTGCGCTCTCTCACAGTAAGTTTTAATTTATAATTTAATTTAATTTATTTATATTTGAAATTTAATTAATTTACAATTTTAATTTCATTTATTTATATTTTAAATTTAATTAATATATAATTTTAATTTTATTTATTTGTAATTTATAATTTTAATTTTCTTTATTTATTTATAATTTTAATTTTCTTTATTTATTTATAATTTTAATTTTCTTTATTTATTTATAATTTTAATTTTCTTTATTTATTTATAATTTTAATTTCATTTGTTTGTAATTTAAATTTATTTGATTTATAATTTAAATTTAGAAGTATTTAATTTGTAATTATTTAAATATGTAACTATTTAATGTGAAATTATTTAATTTGTAATTATTTAAATATGTAACTATTTAATGTGAAATTATTTAAATTCTGAATATTGTCATATTAATTGAAAAAAAATAAAAAATGCTGCAGAATAATTTTAAAAGTTTTATTAATTCTAAAATAATTTTTTAATTCTGAAATAATTTTGATTAATTCTGAAATGATTTAGAATTGTTTTAGGAACTTTTTGCTTTTCGGATTCCTTACGGAGCTCTAACAATCAGATCGATTGGTTTTCGATTGAGGTAATTTTATTTTCTTTAAATTCCAAAATAGTGTAGAATAATTATTGAAAATTGTGTAGAATATTTTTACTAATGGCAACACAAATTTTAATTACTTATATGTTGTTATTTTTGAAATTGCCAGACCAATCGAAATTAGAAATGACAACTATTTGTGTGAAAATGTATATTGGAGGGGAAATCCAATATAATGATGACGGGGTCTATTACAGTACCCGAGCTAAATACTCATTACCGCTAACCGTGGACCACAGTTTTGATTATCTTGTGAATGAGATTTATAAATTAGTTGGGTACAATTCTAGCAATGCAAATCTGGAAATCCAGGCCAGATTTAACATGTCCACTGATGGCCAACGTGACTACCAATTAGTACCGGTAATGAACTAACAATCATTCGAAATGATTGTAGGAATTGTGTTGTCTTTTTCACAAAGGTTACCGGTTCTGGAGTTATATGTAGAATTGGAACCAATCTATACCAGTCATATACCTGAACCTCAATCCCGACCCAGTACCAGTCGAATTCCTGTGGAACCCGACCCAATACCAATTAGATCCCGACCTAGCACCGGTCGGTACTCTGTGGATGTAAGAATGAGACCCCGATCCAGTATTGGTAGCAACTCTGTGAATGAACCAGTTATATCCCGACCCAGTAGCAGTCATAATCATGTCGATGAAGACCCAATACCAGTTAGATCCCGACCTAATACTGGTCGGCACTCTGTTGATATACCAATGAGATCCTGACCCAGTCCCAGTGCGGTCCGCAGACATGTACGTGATTATTCTCATGTACCTGTGGATGCAATTGATTCTGATAGTTTGGCGAGTGGAGATGAGATGCTCTCCGGTGAGTCGTCAGGTTCTGATGATGATATCAGACAGCCCAACCAGTCACAACCACAATCCCGTCAAATACAATCCCGTCAATTACAGTACCCGATTACTGGTCGGGAAAATATGACACATCCGGTTGACAGTTTCAATGACATATCCAGTTTTCGGCCTGCGGATGTCGATTTTTTCGGCAGGTCAAAAAAAACATTTGATAATCCATTGGCTAAAGGTGTATTTTATGAGTCGAAAACGGCTCTAAAGATAGCAATCAATGAGTTTCATCTTGAAAATAATTGTGAGTGCAGGGTTCTTAGGAGCGAACCTAGACGTTACGAGGTGGGGTGCAGAGATGCTTTTTGTAAATTTAAGGTGTCCGCAAAGCAGAACATTCTTTCAGAATCTTGGATTATTACCAAACAAGCACTTCCCCATACGTGCACAGTATCGGCAACATGTACTGATCATTGTCAGCTGACAGCAGAGATGGTTGCCCTTGCGATTGATAAAACCATTAGAAGGGACGTGTGCTCTTCTATAAATCATATTCGAGATATCGTCATGATGAAATATGATAAGGTAACCCCCAAGTACAACAAATTATGGAGAGGCCGTGAGCTTGCTATTGCAAATCTATTTGGGAGTTGGGAGAACTCGTACAACTTACTTATTCCACTATTGGAGGCCATCAAGAGAAACAATCCAGGAACTAAGTATTGTGTGATCTCGAAACCGATTGAGAAAGAAACCGATAGGCACTTCCACAGAGCGGCATGGGCATTCGGAGCGTGTATTGCAGCGATACCGTTCCTCAGACCAGTGATTAGTATCGATGCATGTTTCATGTCGGGACGGTACCAAGGTAGGCTGCTAATGGCATGTATGTATAATGCTGAAAACCAATTGCTTCCAGTAGCTTTTGCAATTGTGGAGAAAGAAAGCGCTGACAACTGGGGTTTTTTTATGAGATGGTTAAGGTTGGAAGTAATTGGAGATAATCGATTCTTCTGTGTCATATCGGATAGACATTTGGGAATTAAAGCCGTGTTTCAGGATCCAAATCTCGGATGGGATGAGTCTACCGATCAATGTGTGCATCGGTATTGCTCCCAACATGTCGCCGAAAATCTCTACAAGCACGTAGGCCGTAAGAGAGAGGTTAGCGACAGATTCATAGCTGGAGTGAACAAATGCAAACCTAGGAGGTTGCAAGAGATGTTACAAGACTTTGAAATTGGTTGTCCGCAGGCTATCGACTACCTTAACAAGGTGGGTAAAAGGAACCCTAACGATGAAGACGAGCTTCCATGTCCAGATAAGTTATATAAAGCTTTGGACGGAGGCCACCGATGGGGGATAATGACAACAAATGGGTCAGAGTCACTGAATGCCGTGTTCAAAATTAGTCGGCGATTGCCGGTTGCAGCGATCGTGGAGGACACGTTCTATAAGTTGAATAAGTGGTTTTTTGAACGATGTAACAAAGCTCAAATGTCATGTCAACATGGTCAGGTGTGGTCCGACAGGGTAACTAAGTTATTGCAAAAGCGAATTGAAAAAGGAAGGAACATGACTGTGATTCCTTACCGTGGAAGACATGGTCTTTTTGAGGTCATGGTTAAGGGTGAAAAAATACCAGCAAGGCGTAATCAACCGAGACTTGAGTATACTCGTAGGGATTTCGGGTATAGGGTTGTTGTTACGGACAACAACAAGGTTGAATGTGAATGTCAGAAGCCTCAATTGACCGGCATACCTTGTTCTCATTTCATGGCCGTTGTCCGTGAAATGAGATATAATGAAAATTTATACGTCAACCCATTGTACCGTATGTCAATAGTGGCACAGACATGGAGTGGACATTGGGAACCGAAAGGCAACCAATGTGAATGGCCTGCGTATGAGGGCCCGAAAATTAAACCTGAGTCGAGACTGATCAAAAAAGGAAGGAGACGGCATGATCGCATACCGATGGAAATGGACAGAATGTGTGGTCGGAGACTCGGACACCAGGCTCATCGTGAGACAATTGATAGAAATGCTGCAGGTATAACTGATCAACCAACTGTTGTTGATTTTTTAACTAAATTCACAATCTAATGCATGCCCTACACTACATGTAGAGGAGGCAGCAAGACAGGCGCAAGCAGCGGCAGAGCAACCAACAAGGACAAGTACAACCGTTTGGCGCACCCTCGGACAACATTTCAGTCTGCGTCGTAGAAATTAACTTGTGTTTTTTTTTATTTCTATGTGTTAAGAACTACTTGATTCTAATGTTGCTGAGAATTATTTTATTTGTACGTGTTGAGAATTATTTTATTTGTATGTGTTGAGAATTATTTTATTTTGTTAAGTTATAGGATATGATTTCGATGCAACACACATGACAAGATAAATCAAAAATAACAAAACATAACACAAATGTATAAATAAAAAAAATATACGAGGAGTCCTACAAGATAATAAAAAATAGCAAGATATAACGCAAATAACAAGATAAAATCTATAAATCCTACTGGCCACGCTGTGAATATACATGGTGGTCCGGATACTGCGAATGTGAGAAGCGAGAAGTGTCAACCCTAGCACGCTGTGAGCGACGCGGTCCGTCAGTGGGATCCACTGCATGTGGTGTCTGAGACGGATCCTCTACAGGAGGTGGATAAGAAGACAACGCCTCAGGATCACCTGATGGATAAGATGACGACACCCCAGGATCACCGAATACGTGGCCGGAGAATGGAGTCGGAGGTGCCTCCATATGAGCCATCATTGATTCGTGTCTTGCCTGGTCAAATTGCATTTGCTCCATCTCGTTCGCCTGCTCCTGAGACAGTCCTGGATAGTAACAATAACCTGCTTGATCCTGAGACATCTGCATTTCATAAGAAAATTTTTATTACTTGTTCATTGTAAATTAAAAAACAAAATTACCTCAATTAAAGTATTATATACCGGGCCCAATTCATCGCCGAATAGTTCTTGCAACCATTCATCACCAGTCATCTCCCGCTCCTGCATCGGCTCCTGCGTATGCGTCTGCGTCTGCATCGGCTCCTGCGTATGCATCGGCACCTTTAGTTCATACATAGTTTTTCTTAGCTACAAACTAAATTTTGAATCATCTTGTAAGTTAAATTTATACCTGGCCAGCGTTGGCACGTGATGATAGATTATGCTCTGCGAACTCTCCCGGACGGATGTAATCCCTCCATTGTGAGCCATCATATAACCAGCCCGTCACTGGATCTGGGCCTTCAAATACGGGGCCAGCTGGCATCGGCTCCGTTCCCAAAGGATAAGAATCGTCGGATGGAATTTCCTCCCAGTTAGGTGGAACCCCCGCATCCTCCAGCATGGCAATAGCACGATCTCCATAACCATTATCTCTGCAGAGACACAAACCTAGTCTCATTTTGCCCTTGCCAATTGCACGGAGACCCTTCGTGAAAAATGCCCGTGTGCCATGTGCTAACTCTCCTATCCCACGCAAAGCCTGTACATATATTTGGAGTATAATAAATGATATATAATAAACCAATCATAAAATTCAGAGTTAGAAATATTTACAGTTCGAACAAATGTCGATCCAGTAAGTCATAAAGTCGGCCATGAAAACTCGCCGAGTTTGTAAATCCCGTTACCGGCTCCCCCGTAATAGGCAAACCCCAGAGACAACTCACATCCTCCAGAGTAACTGTAATATATTTGACTTGTCAGTAAGGAATAAAAAAAATATATATTTAAATTAGTTAATACCTGTCATTTCTCCGAATGGAAGATGAAAAGTGTGCGTCTCCGGACGCCACCGCTCGACAAGTCCATGAATGAGGGCCTCATCGAGGGCGATATCAGGCAATATCGCGAGCTGATATAAGTCCATTCGAATTAAAAATGGTGCATACCTCTCATTATACTCACATTTGTGTCGATAATGTCTCACGGTTAGAATCTCTTTACTCTAAAATAAGAAAAAAAATTAATTACAATATTTATTTGATTACTTACAGAGTTATGAAAAACGAAATAAGTAAATGTTTACCTCCTTAGACGCTTCAGATATCCTGTGATTACCGTGAGCTATCCACAACAGGGGGCTAAATCTATGCTTAAGTACTGGGTCTGCCATACTACAAAATTCGAACAATATTGTACATCACCTTAAATTTTTTCAAATTATTATAAACCATTTTGGTATTTTCTAAATTATTGTACATCATTTTGGTATTCTCTAAATTATTGTACATCATTTTGGTATTTTCTAAATTAATCAGACAATATTCTAAACCATTAAAATGAACTAATTAATTATTTTTTAAATTAAAATTAAAAAAATACAAATATAAAAACCTGAATCGCAGATCCGATTGATCAGACAATCAGAGCTCCGAAAGGAAAACAGATGCCTAAAAAAAATTAAATTAATCGAACAATTTTCTACACCATTTGGGTAATTTCTAAACAATTCTAGACTATTTCGGTATTTTTTAAATTATTCTAAACAATTTTGGTATTTTCTAAATTATTCTAGACTATTTTGGTATTTTTTAAATTGTTCTACACCATTTTGGTAATTTCTAAACAATTTTACTAGACTTTTTCGGTATTTTCAAAATTATTCTAAACAATTTTGGTATTTTCTAAATTATTCTAGACTATTTTGGTATTTTTTAAATTGTTCTACACCAGTTTGGTAATTTCTAAACAATTCTAGACTATTTCGGTATTTTCTAAATTATTCTAAACAATTTTGGTATTTTCTAAATTATTCTACACTATTTTGGTATTCTTTAAATTGTTTTACACCATTTTGATAATTTCTAAACAATTCTAGACTATTTCGGTATTTTCTAAACAATTCTAGACTATTTCGGTATTTTCTAAATTATTCTAAACTATTTTGGTATTCTCTAAATTATTGTAGACTATTCGGTATTTCCTATATTATTCTACAAAATTTTCTAAATTTCTAATTTTTTGGGACATTATTTTACACAATTTTCTAAATTTCTAATTTTTTGGACATTATTCTACACAATTTTCTAAATTTCTAATTTTTTTGGACATTATTCTACACAATTTCTAAATTTCTAATTTTTTTGGATATTATTCTAAACTATCTAGATTTCAATATTTAAATAAATAAAAAAAATTACCTCTTAAACAGTGCTGAATGGGACGGCTCTGATTTCCTTCTTCCAGTGGTGGGCCGAGTTTATACCGCAGCCCCGGTTCCGGAAAATTTTTTTCCGGATGTAGGACGTTTCCGGAAAAAAAATTTCCGGTTTCAGCGTGTTTCCGGAAAAAAATTTTCCGGGGTTAGAGAGTTTCCGGATAAAATTTTTCCGGATATAGAGCTTGGTTCCGGAAATAATTTTTCCAGAATGGGTACATTTCGAAAAAACCCGGCCATGCGGTTATTTTTTGAAATTTTATATTAAATATGGATATTAATAAAAAATTCGGAGAAAATTAGTATTCTTTTTTGTTTTTGTTTTTGTTTTTAAATCCTCTGTATTTATGCATTGCAGTACATTAGTGCTAATTTTCTAATGTTTTAATTGTTTGTGATTTTTGAACACTGATTTTAAATTACTGACATGGTGTCTTCTCTAAATTAACAAATGTTCTGAGTTTTTATTGACTATATCCATTGTAAAGGGGAATTTTTATTTTGAGAAGTGTATTAAATATTATGTAAATAGTCAGACAGGCGAAAAAAATTTCGAAGTCATAGAAAGAATCAAATCATTAGTTTGGTTTCATTAGGCACTATCAGATCACATAAAGAAGCTTCCGGTACTTAAGTTACTTCAAAAATAAGTTTGGTTTTATTAATTTTAAATTCCACTAAAGAAGAGGTGTTGAGCAATAATCATTTCAAAATATTAATGTTTAAATTTTTTTAAAAACTTCCAGTACTTAAGTTATATAGAATGACTCAAAAATTTGAACAAACTTTAAAATGTGGGTAAGAAGAAACTTAAGAAAGTGGTTTTAAAATTCAAACTATTTGCTTATTTTATTATACGAGTCCATAAATACGCCTACAAATTAATTATGTTTTATATAAGCCCATACCATCATCTGTAAATTAAAATTCCAACTCAATTCGGTTAGAATTTGATCGACAAGTCATGTTCAAATTTAATCTCACCAGATCATAAATTTTTATGGTAAGATGATCTTAAATCTGATCCACTGCATCAGGCACATGAGCTCGGCTATTTATTATTAAATTGTTGCTGAATCAATACTGAATCCACGTTAGATATCATATAAACTAAGACTAATCAGATCTCATCTTACTGGTCTCCACCAAGTCTACAGAAAAATAAATAAAATAAAGACTAATCGTATCTCGAAACAAACAAAAAAACTATATTATATTTGATTATGCTTCGTGGAACAACAAAAACTGCAATCAGCTCGATGGCTCAGATCCTCAGCCATTTTACTTTCCACAGACGCTCTCTAATTTTCGAGGAGCGTCTTCAATTTTTGTCTGCTCTTCTATAGCTGCAACTCTGTTGGCAAGACTGCAGCAAGTCAATGACAGATTAACTACCAAGCATAGTGACAAATGAATAATTGAAGTTTGGTTCGGAGAGATCAAAAATTTGTTATTAATAATTCGGAAATTATTTGGATCAGAGATCTCAAACCTGCAAGAGAGCAAGAAAAAAAAATATTATGGGAAAAGTTCAGAAAAAATTTGCAAAATTCGAGAATTATTTGGGTTTAATTAGGTTAACTGAATAATTCGGTATTCGGTTCGGCATTACCAAAAAACAAATTATTTGGATTTAATTCACGAATGTTGTAACTATCCAACCAAGTTCAAGTTATTACTATTTTGCACATCGTTGAAATGATAGTTACTGAAAATTCACAGTGTGAAGAGAGACCTAAAAAAAATGTATGTCGACCACGCACCATAAGGTCTTCGCATCATCTGCCTCAACTCTCAATCAATTTATGTGAGACATAAGTTAGAGTCTAAAACCTCTAAGGCTGTGCTCCATAAATGTTGTGTGTAGAGGAAGGAGAAGGAACGTGGAAGAAAGTGATCAATGTGTCACTCACTTCTGCACAGTATTTCATACACCTCAATTTGGGTGTAACAAATATCAACAAAACATACAGCGTCGTCACCTCCGCACAGTGTTTGTTCTCTTTTGCTCCCTCTGCTCCCTCTTTGATTTTCCTCTTTTGAAGCAAGTGCAGAGGTCATGTCACCTCACAGTCTGGTCGCTCTTCACCTCCTCTTTCTTTCCTTTTCTTTAATGATAGCCTCCTCTCCCCTTCTCTAAAACATGGCCTAAGGTAGCTCAATTTATTAGTTTGCTAAAAAAATCAGATCTAGTTTGAATTTACGAGAGAGACAATCTTAATGGAAATGGACAGCTTTACAATTCATTGTAATGTGTATCGAAAGGTTTGTATTTAAACTCTATTTTTGAGTTATCTCATTATTCATAACTTTTTTAGTATATTCCTAGAAAAATAAATAAAATACAAAATTGCCCATATTTTTTTAATATTTTTAAAAATACTAGCAGCAAGCAATTTTAGATGTTGTAGTTGGTTAGTATAATCGTCTCACATTGTAAGATCCCCGGTTCGAATCTAAAATTAGACAAATGTTTTTTTGGAAACGTCTAATTGTCCACAGCCTTTTGTCCACCATTTGTCTACAGCTTTGACTTGCGTGAATACTGTACAATTACTTCTACATGCTGTATAATTATACAATATATCACATAAAATATATCAGTTAATCACAAAATATCCAGCAACTATTTGAAGTGGTCTCATAATAGTTAGAAAAAGATTGCAACTTGCACAACAGGACAAAATAAATGTACTTTCAAATTGTACTTTCAAAAATTACAGTTATAGGAAGTTATTGGCAGTTAGAGTTAGTTATTAGCGGTTATTGGCAGTTAGAGTTAATTATTAGAGTCCGCATTGGGTTGAATCTTGTATACTGTAAAATTGAATCTTGTATACTGTAAATTGAATCTTGTATACTGTAAAATTGAATCTTGTATACTGTAAAATTGAATCTTGTATACAGTAAAATTTTCAATTGAATCTTGTATACTGTAAAATTGAATCTTCTACACAATAAAATATACAATTGAATCTTGTATACTGTAAAATTGAATCAGCAGAACTGTAAAATTGAATCTTGTATACAGTAAAGTTTTCAATTGAATCTTGTATACTGTAAAAATTAAATCTTGTATACAGTAGAATTTTCAATTGAATCTTGCTTACTATAAAATATATACTGTAAAATTGAATCTTGTATACTGTAAATTTTCAATTGAATCTTGTATACTGTAAATTTTCAATTGAATCTTATATATTATAAAATTTTTAAAACTAAACCAAAAAATAATACTATCTATACTATAAGATAAAATATAACAAATGCTACATTTCAGTTTAAACTACAACCTACAAATAATCATGTATACTGTAAGATAAAATTTTGAATTATGTAAATATAAATTTTGACAACTAAAAATATTCTTAATTAAAATTTTATATATGTTGAACTATTGCTGGAGAAGTAAAATCACCAGATGTGTGCATTTTGCATGAAGCAACTAGTTAGTTGGTGTGACAGTGTGAGATGACAAAAACTGAGAGGAAATTATCTGGACAAGTGATAGTACATAGTAGGTACCGGTGAAACAGTTAGATGAAAATGGATAAGATTGTGGATAAATGGTGGACAAAACACAGTGAATAGAAACATTTTCTCCTTTATTTTTTCAAATGAGAACTCTAACACCAATGCTTCAAATTAATTCTCCTGCTAGAAGCGAGATTTGAATCCGGCAATCTTTGGTTCTCAACTTTGTCATCTACCACTACTATTTTTTTTTGTTAGAATATATACCTATTGATAGATAAACTAAATTAACAATAACAAGAACACGGTGTTTACTCCATATTTCTAATTCCTCATTTTTTTTTTAACCTCTGAAATTGTGCTTGCTGAGTTATACTTGGGAAAATTAGAAAAAATTTGTGGAGTTGTTCCGAGTCTTTTTGTTTGATACTTAAAACACCTACAAGATTTCTATTTTTTTTTTTCTTGTTCTTTTACTTGAACTACAAAAGTTGAAACCAATGAAGTAATCACTGTATTTTTGTTATTTTAGTTTTCTAATTCAACACTTATACTAATATGTTGGTCCAAAGGCATATAGAGGGGATGAATAGGTGTTTTCAAAACTTTTAATCTAAATTAAATTATCTAGTGTGTCTATAAGTTATTCTTGACGAAAATTCAAATAACTTAAATCTAAACTAAAATTTAAAATAAATAAAGTAAAGAGTAGAGTTTAGAGACGCTTGACATGAGAGATATTTACATAGTTCGGCACTAACGCCTATGTCTCTGGGGTTTCACAACCTTCTTGATGACTCACATTTCTTTATCCAATAAGAAAGGAATATAAGGTGGAACCGGTGAGCCCTTACAAAGCTTGGGAAGCAACCAAAGTAGCTATCTATTTGAGTTGAGAAGAAGATGTTTGACAGCTGGAGCACATCAAAGAAACCTGGCTTTGGCTTCTATATAAAGGGAGAGAAGCACATTTAGGTTTATTCTTATTTTTATATATGACGTCTGTCTTTCAAGGCCTATATCGATCCATACGTTCATATTTTGAAAAATGTTAATATATATAAGTTATAGATCTCGGTCTCCTGAGAATTTTAAGTTTTGATTCACTCAAATCGAAGTTCGTATGACCAAATGGTGGCCAAAATATGAAAGGTGCGTAGGCTGACGGAACACAACGGTCCGGCTCTGGATTGCTTATCCTGTTGAGGTAAACCACGTAGGGGCTGCGAGGTAGCAGCCGCTGAGGCTAGACGACCTGACCCTTGGCCTCGGGGAGGAGACCTAAGCGTCTTGTGACGCTAAATGGTATTTTATGCGTCACGAACTATACTGAGATGTATTTTTACCATTATAAAGGTCCCTGGATCATTATAACGGTCCTCAACTGTTTTGAAACTTCAGCACTCTTCAAACAGACGTATCTTGGTGCTCGAGTGTCCAATTTCGGTATATGATCACTTTTCGGAAAGCTTATGAAAAGTAAATATTGATTCTGAAATCTTAGCCTTCATTAGAATATTTTTACATTTTATGAACATGCACACATCTCAACTCAAGAAAATTGTTAAATGCAATTTATGTATATTTTATAAATCTAGTTAAACAGATAAATCAATAGCTCCTAAAGCCAACATAATATTATATGTTATAACAAGAAACGGTAGCTATTATAATGGACTAATGGTAGATGGTAAAGTTGAGAATCAAAAGCTCTCGTGTCTAGCAGTAGAATTAATTTTGGACATTGTGTCGGAGGCTTGGAGCTAATGAACTTTCTAAGGGATATTAAAAAAAATTAAAAAAAAAATCGGTTACTCAAAGGACTTGAATTCAGCAAGCTAAGTATGTCAGTCTTCTTTGTTAAAACCCAGTGTGGTCTGCAGGAGACTACTCGTACGCAGCTTAAAAGGTTTTACAGCTTTCGCGCCACAACTTTTGTTTGTATGGTATCTGGAATGGGGAAATAAATCTGCTATGATTCTAAGGAATTGTAGGAACCTATTTTTCAAATCCAACCACTCATTTATTTAGAGATTCGTGCAAAAAAATTAACTGTATTTGGAATGCGTGCATTTTAAAATATTGATGGTTAGATTTGGAAAAGGAGGTCCTACAATTCTGATTAGAATCGTAGCATATTTATTTCCCTGGAATGGAGATATTGTAAATTTTCTTACAAGACCCTCTAATTTGTTGTAATTGCATACATTCATTCAAGTTGAAATAAGATTGGCCTAATTAAACTTGATTTGCACAAAATATAAATCGACCGAATATTACGATCAATTGAAGTACGAAGAAACAAATATTCAATACTAAACAATTTATACAAAATATGATTGACCGAATTAATATGAAATATTTTAGCATCGGAAAAATTGATTATTTATCACTCCAAAATTTTAAAATTTTAAAAATATCACTTTGAAATTAGAAATCATTCTAATGTCACTCTAAAGTCTAAACTTAGTTAATTTTTAATTTTATCACAAATAATAATTAATGACTAAAATATATCCATGGGCTGTGTTCCTTTTATACTTTAATTTTTATATTTTAAAATATACAATCTCTTGCGAAGGAGATTCTTTGTTCAGCTAACAATGCCTCGTCTCATCTCGCGTCATTGCTTGAATCAGACTCGGTCAGATCGATTGTACGCCTCTCCATTGAAGATTTTCTCTTTCTCCAGTTGCTCTCCTTGTTTAAACCTCGACCACGGCTCGCTCTTCAGGTACTCTTTGTTTCGTGCTTGTTTTTGTTCTTATCTGATTCTAGCATTTCTACCGTTCGTATCATATTTCAAATTCTGATTGGCGAGAAGCATAGTTCGAATTGAAAGATTTATTTTTATAATAGTAGCCAAATTAAGATTAGTTTCCTTGTGTTTTTTTGCAGAAAATTTCAATTTACTCTACCAGTTACTGAGAAGTAGCTCTTGGAGTACCATTCGTGCAAAAATTTGTATCCAAATTAAGACCATCCGGCATACCACGCACTGCTCAAACCTACAACATATTGATGTGTGGGTATTTGAGAAGCAAAAGATAGGATGAAATGGAGAGAATATTTAGTTCTTTGAAGGATCCTGATGTGAGAATATGTCTTTTGATGCTACGTGGCTATGCTATTGCTGGCAGACTGGAGAAAATGGAAAAGCTTTACAAGTTGGTAAATGAGGAGGTACACGCTCAACAGAGATCGTTAATTAGAGCCGTGATTTGTGCATACAGCAAGGTCAGAGATGAGTCTAGTCTCAGAAAGATTGAAGAATTGGTTAGATTAATTAGAGCCGAAGACTATTTCCCACTTGATCATGTAATTCTGATTAAGTTTTGTGTTAAAGAAGGGCTCATTGTTGGTGAAGGGTATTTTAGTCATTAATTATTATTTGTGATAAAATTAAAAATTAATTAAGTTTAAAGTAGAGGGTATTTTAGTCATTAATTATTATTTGTGATAAAATTAAAAATTAATTAAGTTTAAAGTAGTATTAAGATGATTTTTAATTTTAGAGTGGTATTTTTAAAAATTTTAAATCTTTAAATGACAAATAATCAATTAAAATAAATTTAACAAATATACCGAATATTTTCAATTTTATTTAATCGTTCAATATATTTAATTTTTTTTTTTAGAAATTGGCAGTGGCTGCCGAATGATTTATTTAATTTTTCATTTTTCAAAATCAAACAATCAATCAAAAGCTGAGGAATCGAATTTTAATAGATGGAACCACCGAATTATTTTATCCAAAATAAAATTGATTTGGTTAAATGTACTAACAAATCGAACCATTCTGGATTGCACTAAACTGTTTTACTGTTTTATCTTTCGAGCAAATTAGTAAAATTCAAATTGTAATCGTATATATCCCTCCGGGTTTCTCGTTTTGAAATATATTTTAATACCACTTAGTAGGCGGTATATCCACCAAGGTGTTCCATTAGATTTTTAACTATTCGCATATATCACACATGCACACAAACTTCCATATCCGAAATATATATTTACCTAAAACCATATTCTTAGAAGCAGACAAAAAGTTCCCACCAAGTACAGATAATTTGTTTAATTCCACTATACTCAAACCCAACAAGGCACCATCATTCTATTTTTACAGCAAAACAGAGAGAATCATACAGAGATTCTGATCACGGAAATGGAGCTATGCGCTTCATCTCAGATGGTGCGATATCAACAGCAAACCCTTTGCTGTGCTTCATCCAGTAATCAGCATTCGGATGGATTACTGGTTCTTGTATGTCAGCCCTTGATTTGCGCAATTCCTCAGTCGAAATCTTGTACCTCTCATCTCTTCTTTGCACCAAGTCAGGCCTCACCTGCCATACCCAACAAATTTAATTGATGCAACTCATATTATCCACTTGAAATAATATTTGTTTGTTGTATAACTTTGTACTCGACCAATTGAATTACAACTTCCAACAAAGTCCATCTTGTTAATTATTTATAATGTGTTCGACTAACTACACTATTTTCCTTCATTTACTAGTGATTTGTATTACTGGTATTAAGAGTGAGAGTTGCATTTTGTTTTTGGTGCCAATATTGGTGCGGGCTTGTAGACAAAAATAACTGTAATTCTTCCCTTCAAAAGAAAATGAGTTGCAACTAATTTTACCAAGTGAGAAAGATATAGGAATTATTACTTTTCCCAGGTTGACAGGCTGAGGGGAGAACATGAGAGAAGGGGCGCCTAGTGGTAGGCGATCACCACGGTCAACTTGCCAAGTGCACCAAAACTTGCCATATGTGCATGCCATCTTGTCTAGCTCTGGCTTCTCTAGCATCTCTGGTACACTGGGGTTTACCCATAGTCCCGATTTAATTTCATACGCATGGGAGTGCCAAAGTTTCTGCTCTTTGGATGATAAAGTCTTGTAGAGATTCGGTGATATAATATATTCCACACCTACAAGCCAATTGACCAAATTTTCTCAACACATTATTTTCCTTTATGCTAGCATCACATTAATTATATATAATCCGTACCAATTAGGTTTGCCTTGGATTTGTCAGAGTCGTAAACCACGCACTGCAGGAAATCTTGGTTGAGACGGGCAACATAATGGTGTGTCTCAATCTGACGGCTCATATCATGGCTGTACAACGCGAAGGTGCACACGTGTTGCTTCATCTCCTTCACCGGCTTTAATGACTGCAGCATCGCCGCTCCTTTGTCGAGCACTTTCGAACCCATTGTTGTTGGTCCCCCTGGTGGTGTGGGTTCAGCTCCGGCGGTCACCGGAGCGGACCCCGGCTTATCATCACTGGAAGCCATGATTTTTCTCTCTATTTTCCTTCTTCTCATCTTTTATCTCTTATTTGGATTTTGATCTAAAGATTTGGATTGATGGAATTTATAAAAGGTTTGAGTGAGGAGTTGGGTCTGGAGTAAACGGGAAAAAGACACACGTGTCGAGCTGAGAAGATAAGACTCGACGTGTCAGCTCGCATGCAAAGGATGTGGCGCGCAGCAATACGCAGATATTGCCAGGGACAAGTTTCAGGTTTTCGTTTTTCTGCACACCGTAATAAGTGATAACGTCGGCAGAACTCAGAAGGCCCGGAACTAAAGAATCAACGATGAAAATTGACCTGAGAATAAAATGGGCCTCATAGAAGCTGAGGTTGGAAATAGTCCCATCTAAACCCAGCCCAAAAACCTGGACAGTACTTGAATTTCGGGGCCGTAATTCAAAATGTATGATGATCCTTCAAAAATGCATGACGATTCTGTAATAGCAACAACAACAAAACAGTAATACAATAGTTCAATTGTACACCAATTAGATTTCATAAGCTAATCATGACCCAGCTACAAACAACGTAACCCAAAATTTTAAAAAAAAAAAGGCACAGACGCCTTCAAAGAATAGAAATTTTCATAGAATGTACAAAAATGAAAAAACAAGAACAATAGAACCAAACTGTGTATCTATGATGCCTGAAAGAAAAAAGAAAAAAGGAAACTAAAAAAAAGGAAGCTTCATCACATACACAAATGAAGCGGACCAAGAAAGAGACAAAAAATCACAACAAACAGCATTAAAATCACAATCAATAGTTCAACAAAGAATACTTAACCCGGGCAACAATCCTCCCCTTCTCCACACCCAATTTCGCACCAGTGACAACCCAGTGACCGGGTGGATCTGCTGCCCCTTTCAGCATCTCACTTATGTCAACAATCTTCAAAAGCTTATTTGCACCATCACTCGACCCAGATGCAGACCCGGACCCGGATCCAGACCCTGACCCAGATGAGGATACCTCGTCAGTGCTCAAACTAGGACCAGGGCTGTGATCCCAGACCGACCTTCTAACAGTACACCCTGGGACCCTAGAAAACAACAACTTCAGATGTAAAACACTCTTATTACTAAAATCCCACACACCAAGCTGGGCCCCAGTGACAATGAAGACCCCAGACAAGTCTCCAATGGTGGACTCAGAGTGTTCGATCGGGGCAGTGCTGACATGGGCATAGTTTCTATGCTTTATCGGCTCAAACCAGCGGCTGTCCTGCTCCTCAGGCCCATGCCACTTGGGGGGCCCGATTGCCACATGGGAATCCCAGTGTGGTAGGAGGATTTTTGGAAGTGAGGCAAGGTGTTGGAGATGGATAGCAAGGCGGTTTTGTCTGTCTCCTTCTAGAGAGAGACGTAGTCCTGTAACAGGTTTACGACCCACTGATATCTGGAAAAGAAAATTGCCAAGTTAGTGCTTTATTCCCATGCCTTTCTTTCCAAATAAGAGAAAAATATATTTTACAAAAGTGACTCAATACAAATGAATGAATGAATATACATCCTTTTCTTAGCTTAATCCAAGTTTGAGATCAATAATGCATTGGAAATAAATGACCTAAGGATCACATTGTTTAGTAGTATTTGACATATCTGTTAATACAGTCAAAATTTGTAACAGAAATGTTTACCTGCTCTGGGCTGACATAAAGCTTGTATTTACTCATCAAGCTGAGCTGGAGAACCGGGAATACAGGTTCCCTTCTCTGGGGACCTGGTATACTATTAGGCGCAGGAGCCCAAACTCGCTGTACTTGAAAATCCAAGAAATAGTGCAGCTCCTCCATTGGAGGTTTATCTGAAACAAACAGATGGCATTTATAACACAACTAGAAATGACCATTCATTTACCAGATATGATGTCGACCCTTGTTGGCAACTGACCTGCACGTTATTTTTTGGTTGCATATTTGATTTTTATGTTTGTGGAATTGTACTCACATTATGGGAGAACTAAGTTTCATTATGCCCTGAACAAGCATGAAACGTTGATATCCAAGTGAAACAAAAATAGCTAAACAACTAGAAAAGAAACGAAAACATAGAAAACAAAAGAAACTATATGTTGAAACGATAAAAAAAATACAGCTGGCATCTATTACAACTTTACAAGGCTTACATCAAATAAGCAAAGATATCTAAGTGATCCTTTAAAAAAACAAGAAATTAGATAAGTAGCCGGAAAAAATAAAAACTTACATTCCAAATAGAGACCAATGGCACGCTCAAGGTGTCTTTTACCAGGCAAATCCTCCAAAAGAGAAATAATTGGAATGAAGGTCATGCTTATGATATCAGGGGCAAAAGATACAGTGTTGGCCCATTGTTCATGATTTTGTACCAAATCACAACCACCTCTTCTCCTATATATTACCGTTATATCCTGAATGTTGTGTTAAAAGAAAAAAAGATCAAAATTAAAAGCTTCAAATGTGATTGATCTTTAGAAGAACCTAGCTTTTTCTGTCAATGATGGTACTTTTTGCACTTGCTTACTTTAGTTCCCACAATTCATTTAGTTACATGGCCTTTAGTTTTTTGGACAAAGTGACCTCTATGTTTAAAGAATTTTTTCTTATTCATTCTGTTGCGGCTGAAATTATGCTTATTCCATTCCAGATGGAGTACTTTTATTCCATATACGGGGTCAAATTCCAGTCAATTCCAGACATAACGGATAAAAGCCACCGATATCTGCATTCCAGGTATGTTCTGTTCAGATACATCCCACTAAATTTTGAAACATCAATGGGAAAATATTAGGTCCCGTGAAACATAAATGGGGCATCTGCCTTGGCACTTGTGATAACAATACATTTCCACACATCGGATATACATAAATACAACTAGATGGATTACTTGGTAGTCCTTACGATTGTTACAAACTTAATATAAATTTGAAATTCATTTTTATAAGCCACATTTATATATAGTGAAATTGCTGCATGTTTAACCATTTCACTTGATATAATTTTTTTAACAGTCTTAATTTTCTATCCTCAATGCAATACCCAAAAATACTGAAAACTGCATGAAATTTCAATGTTAGGCTATTTTTATGTCCAACAAATCACCTATGGTAATATTTTTCAAATTTCGACTTGTCTGGGTTCATTTGAGAAATATTGTCAAGATTTTGTCCGATAAATGCACTAACAAGTCATCCCACCTTGTATAATTATGTGCTTAAGCATTTGTAACTGAAAGTGGAGCACCAAGTAACTCCAGAGCGTGACATGCTCTACTCAGTGAGGAAACCAAAATGACCCACCAAAACAGATTTGACAATCTCCAGTTGGGCTTCATTTCTAGCCTACCCCAACTTGTTTGGGACTAAAGACTTTGTTGTTGTTGTTTTAAGCTTAAAAATCATGTTGTGCTTAATTTCAAAATTCAGTGCCAAAAGAACCAAGGTAAAAGAAGGGTTTGGACCAAACAAACAGAAAGAACTCAAAAATAAATTTACACGAGCAAAATACATAAGAGGACTAACCCTCTCTCTATAATTCATTGGAATGGTCGTGGGTTGATTTTCTAAGTTTGAAAATCTCTGATCTCCAATCTCTCTCACATAGTTTTCAAACTCAGATAATGATAGCTGAGACGAAGAATGTAGTTTAACGAAGACCTCATCTTTACCTCCAATTGTCACAGATGTAATAATGTGGGTTCCATAGTTCTCTATGAAACTGGAAACAAATAAAAGGTAAAAAGGAATAATAAATTGTTACAGTATCCTAGAGGCACTTGGTAATTACTCTTTTTCTTCAAAAGAAATGACAACAAGGTAATTGCGCAATGACGATAATCAATTACATGATAAATGTTTATCAAAGTGATTGAATGATTCAATTCTGTGCAAAAGGTAGAATCCGGTACTCAGTAATGCACCCATTATTTCAGAATTTTTATATTACAAAAGGGTTCTGGTAAACGTGGAACTAAAATGGTAAATGATAATGCAAGTGCATAGAAAGTAGTCTAGTAAGTAATCTTTTTAAGTATGTGATATTTATCTAAATTAAACCATTTCAAAAGCAGAAACTTTGGCAAATACAATTTAAGTCAAACAAAAAAAGAAATCATAATAATATAATCATCACCAGGTAGCTACTCCAAACTGAAGTGCAAACAAGGTATTACCTACTAACCTAGCCAAGGATGGTGGTTCCCAGTAAGCCGGCACAGCACGCTTCACATCTTCATTTAAAACTAAGTTTGGGTTAACAAGCTTGGCTTTGTAAAGAGGAACTGAATAGCCATCCACTGCAAGAGCCTTTGTTCCTGACGCATCAGTTTTCCAACAGCCATTAAAACTGAACATGGAATTGAAGCTACCAAGAGGCACCTTGTCAGACAAACCAGACTTCTGGTTGAAATATTCTGCCATCTAAAATCATTGAAGAAAAAGATGCATCAAAAACAGGTTCCACACTGCAGTGCTTTTTAATCTGATAAGAGTCAATAACAAAATTCACTAAAAATAGGGGTATCAAAAGCCAAATATGAATCTTATATATTTCTGGAAAGGAATGCCCCAGTTTAATTTTATCAAATAATTTAACGTTACATAAATTCAATGATATAAAGGATCAAGAAAGCATGAATAACCATAATCTAATCCGTTTCTGGTGCACGCTGATCAGTTCAACAGCTTACCATACTAAAAATGGAATGAAAATAACAACATGAGTTAGACGATAACGTCTGCGTTAAAACTTCCAATAACATGTATTAAAATAAAAAAACAAAATAAAAATTATCCGAAATGAAAGCCCCTCGAAACTGTAATTTTGTTTATTATACCACAGTAAACTAAAATGGTTACAACTTAGCGTCATGTTAATTCAGTAAATGCACAACAGTTACACATTCCACACAGCAAAAAAAATCAAAATCTGTCCATAAGTTAAGCAAGAAAAAGTAGAAAAGAACAAAGCGAGTGAACCTTCTGGAAGCTAAAAACAAACGGTCCAGCATCCGAGCCGATCCGCTCTCGCCTCCGATCACACACATCCACATCGACATCCCACCACACGCCGCGTAGGACGACATTTTCTGAGACCGCGAAGTCCTTCTTTCCTCCCTCACCGGGAGTGACCAGACGCGATCCGGCAGGGCCCTTGCAGTAGAGCAGTCTCTGGTCGGAGGTCACGTCAAAGCCTCGGCCGAGAGCATCGACCGCGTTCCAGAGCGTCGCGGTGAGAGTCTCGCCGGGTTCCATCAGGGGAGGCTGGGTCGCATTTTCAGTTGGTGTGTTTGATTTGTTTGTTTATTATAACGCTATAGAAAGGAGAATCCGAGAAGGGGCATGGGAGGAGAAAGGACGTATCTAAAATCCCTGCGCTACAACAGTTCTCTTTATTGTATGTTTTTTCACTGACATTGGCCCATTAATTGATGTATTAGATCTCCTGGTTGCGTGCAGTTATTTGTTACACGGTTTGTTAAGTTAGTGGAATCCTCGGAGAATCACACACTGAGAAAAGGATGAGGCTTTTGACCACAGCGATTGCCGAATGCCGATTAATCGTCAAAAAGTGAAGAGAGAGACGCGCTTTCTTTGTGAGGTGCCGGCTTTAGTCTACCATTCGACCAGGATAGCGAGAATTGCGCTGTAATTTTTATCGTTTTTCTTTCCTTTTTCGGCTGTTATTTTAAATTTAAATGTAAATATTTTTGTTTACTTACCCTTTTCGGCTGTTAATATGAGATTTAAACGAAAAAAAAGGAAGTTGTTTTCTGATGTTCACTAAATCTGGAAACCAAAGTTATAGTTAACAATTTTATTTTCTATTGAACATTTATAAATTGCAAGTTTGCAACTTCTTGTTAAAAATGGTGTGAGATCCAAATTGTGATTGTGTGAGCTGGATTTTATTGCTCAAATTTTGTCTGACCAGTCTAAGTCTTCAACAAAATTTATAATAGATAATTGTATGTGCTGAAGGAAAAGATCCATAACTTCAATTAATTTAAGAGGATCATTGGTTTTTATTTAAACAATTTTGAGAATCTTCAAAAATAAAGATTAAATCAAAATCCAGCTCTATAGACATAATTTACGTGATAAATATAATGTCTATAAAAATAATGAGTTATGATTTATGTTTCACCGGAAATTATAAGTGACTTTGAATTGTTCAAAATTAAGGGTTGTTGATGTATCATCAAATAATACTTAAGGTATATGAAATTTGATTGTTATATTATTTATGATGTCAATTGACGTACATACAAATCTACTATATAATTTATAATATTCTTTTGAATTTTTATAAAAAAATATATAAAAGAAAACATTGTCAACAGTTTCCTCCTCTTAATGTAATTATTCAACAAAGAAGACATCAAACACCTAAAATCTTAATCCAATTTACTGAATAAACTAAAAGCGTAATGTATCTCTTAGAGTGTTTAACGGAATATATTCTTAATCAAAGGCGAAGAGAATAAGAGAGAATGGTCGTTAATTTATCGCTATTTTTAAACAAAAAAAATTGTTGTATTTGTGTAAGATTTTCTATATAAATTAGAGTAAAATAGTATGGTATTGTAAAATTGATTTTATTTTTTAGAAATTTTTTATATCAATCACATATATGTTTGATTCTGTAATTCGAAAGTATAAAATTCATCTTCTTCACTTTGTAAAATGCCGTAATAATTGGATAAGTTTTTATTTTGAAGAAAATAAAATGCATGTACTTACCAGTAAGAGAGACCTAACAATAACATATCTTTATTTGGACTTTTGATTTTGTGGTAAACCTTGTCTGCTGATTAACTACTAACGATGGGCCCCGGTGGAAAGTTGACTGGTCATGGACACTGACCAACTCCCCTGGAGGCTGGAGGGACCTTAACAGTTGGATTTGGTCTTTCGCCTTTAATGTGAGCTGAAACATATTGACCGAGATTACGAGCGAGCACTTACGGTTTTCATTAAATTTGGTGGACGAGGTTCTTGCTAGAAAATGATAGCGCCTCTTTTATTTATTTTTGGTTCTTCTCTTTTATCGTCCTGTTTGTTGGTATCTCCAGGTTCTCTGTAGAACCAAGAAATTCCAATAGGATGAGGTAAACTATGAGAGATAATTTTATAATTATTTTAAGAGAAGGGTTGAACTGCTTTCATTTTTTATGCTTTTATTTTTAAAAAATTTAATAACTCAAAATTTTAAATTTAAAAGTCAAAATAAAATTGTTAAATGTGATCTATCTTATTTTTACTGTGTGCTCATAAAAAAAATATCACATTTCAATTTTGTTTTTATGTGAATCAATGAGTTCAAAAATCAACGTCTAGAAATTATCCAAATTAGTACATTTTTTACAAGTTTTTGATGACAACTAAAATAAAATTGAAATATCAAAATTTTTTGCGCATTCATAGATAAAATAATGTATATCATATCCAACAGTTTTATTTTGACTTTTAAGTTTTAAATTTTGAATTATTAAAGTTTTTAAAAATAGAGACATGATGGAGGTACAAAAAATAAAAGCATTTGAACCCTCCTCTTATTTTAAATAATAAATATATTTATTTACTTAAAAATTATATTAATAGAAGCACATTTTTGAAATACTTTTAGGTGATCGGAGATGGCTCCTCGGGTCCGAATCGTACCATAAAAAATTAAAAATAAATATTAATAATATCTAGCTAAATGTTATAAACTAAGAGTTAAATATTGTACGGACAGCTAATATTATAGTGGTTTAATATCTGTAATTTCAAATATTACACATTATGATGGATTTCATCTGATATGACAGCTAATAAATGCGAAATATGTATGACCGAGAATGTTATATATTAATACAAGCTTGCAAAAGGGTTTTTGATAGGGGATCACTGCATCCAAACATACACTTAGCTAGTATTTCTGAATAATTAGCTATAAAATATTAAAATTTAACTAATTTGACATCAAATTGACACCAAACCCTTTTCTTTTTGACAAGTGGTGGTTTGACTCTACCACCCCTCTCCACAATTTAAGAATCTTTTGACTATGGATATATATTCATGCTTTTACAAAATGGTAATGTTAATGATCCCTATTTGTGAACTAAGAATCATTCTGATATGTTTCTTCTTTTTAGATATTATTAGTTTTACTTTGAAACAATGAGGTATTTTAATTCCAAGTTGAGTATGAGAGAGAAGATTGATTGGTTGCTCTCCTGACTGATTTAATATCGTATTTTTGATGTACTTTATTACACGACAAGTCAAATAATTTTTTTAAATTGAGATTTGACTTTGGACATTAAATTTATCTGCAGTGATTTCTTAAACGCTTTTTTTTCGATTATATATCTAGCTCAAAATGACTTTATTATAGCATGTTGTATTGTAAATTTCTTACTAATTATATCTTAATGGTCATTTTTTTAAGCAGCATAGCTAGCACATCTAAGTTTTTCACAAGTCATTACCTGAATATAAAACTCATGCCAGCTTTTATACCCAATCAAACTCCACATCCTTATCTCTATTTTTAAAATCTAAACAGACGATTTGAACTGCTCAACATGATCTTCATATTAAAAAAGTGTGACCAAATTCTATATTTTTTGAATTTTTTTACTAATTTTTTAGATAGATCCAAAATCATAGTTTTTTTAGCGTTCAAAATCTTATAAAAAAACTATGATTTTGCATCTATCTTGAAAATAGTAAATAATTTAAAAAATATACAAAATTTAATCTTTAAGTATATTTTAATGTTAAATTTATGTTGAGCGGTTTGAATCGCTTGTTTGAACTTTAAAAATGAAGATAAGGATATGAGCCTTGATTGGGCTGAAATTTTTAAAAATACCATTTTATTCAAATTGATAAACTAAAACACCAATTTGAGTCGAATTTATATTATTCGCATGGCCGCTGCCAAGGGAAGCGAGCAGCTGCACCGGGCCACTACGAGGGGAAGCGGGCGCTTATTTGGGCCGCTTTTGGGCCTAGCGGGCTGGGCCACTTTGGGGGCTAGTGGCCACACTGGATTTTGCTTTTTCTTTTGTTTTTTTTGTTTTTTGGAAAACAGAATTTTTTTATTATTTTTTATTTTTTGTATTAAAATATTAGAAATGTTGAATATATTTTTTTGAAAATAGATGAAATACAATATAATTTGATTTATTGGAAAGACTGCAACAAATAACCCGGATCAATATTTTTCAAGCCGGATTTTTCATGGCTGTAAGAAAAATTAATATATTTCTTTATGTGTTATTGGAAAATAATAAAAATACGTAGATTCTGAGTTATTGATCCCGGTTCAAAAGTCACTTCTAGGTAATCCAAAAAATATTGTGATATTTCTAATACGTTTAATTTATAAAAAATTATATCTATTTTGAGAATTATTTTTGAAAAACAATAATTAAATAAATTAAAGTTTTTATTTTTTTTTTCAAAAAAAGATACAACTTTTTAAAAATTAAATATATTAGAAGGATCATAATATTTTGTGTATTACCTAGAAGTGAATTTTGAACCAAGATCAATAACTCAGAATCTAAGTATTTTTATTATTTCCCAATAACACATAAAGAAATATATTAATTTTTCTTACAACCGCGAAAAATCCAGCCTAAAAAATATTGATCCGGGTTATTTGTTGCAGTCTTTCTAATAAATCAAATTATATTGTATTTCATCTATTTTCAAAGAAATATATTCAACATTTCTAATATTTTAATAAAAAAAAGAAAAAAATTATGTTTTCCACAAAAAAAAGAAAAAAAAAAAGTAAAATCCAGTGTGGCTGCTAGCCTCCAAAGCGGCCCAGCTTGCTAGGCCTAGAAGCGGCTCAAATAAACACCCGCTTCCTCTCACAGCGGCCCGGTTGTAGCTGCCCGCTTTCCTTGGCAGCAACCATGCGAATTATATAAATTCCGACCCAAATTGGTGTTTTGGTTTATCAATTTTAATAAAATGGTATTTTTAAAAATTTCGGTTGATTGGGACATGGAAATAATGAGGTATATAAGTCTTCCTTATTTAAAATATGCACAATTCACATATCGTATTTTATACAATTATACTAAATAATTCAGATTAACTGTTTAAAATTAAAGATATTAATTCAAAATACGAACTGATATGTGAACTATACATATTACCATAGTCCCATCTAATATTATAAAATTTTGCATGTCTAGTGTTTTTTTTAGAGGAGGGCTCAAATGCATCTAAATTTTTGTGCACCCAAATTCATTCTATCATTTTTCTCTGTTTTCAAAGTCCGAATAGTCAATCCGAACCGTTAAATGCAATCTATATATTAAGATGTGCTTGGAGACCAAATTTTATATTTTTTTTTGGAATTTTTTTACTATTTATTAAGCCACGTTGAAAAATCAATGATCCAATGGTCCAGAAAATATAAAATCAGCGATTTTCAAAATGGCTTAATAAATAGTAAAAAAGTTTCAAAAAAAATATAAAATTTGGTCTCCAAGCACATCTTAATATATATATTGCATCTAACGGTTCGGATTGACTATTTAGACTTTGAAAACGAAAAAAAAAAATTTGAAAGATAGAATGCATTTGGTACACAAATACTTGAATGCATTTGAACCCTCCTCTTTTTTTTTTATACATATTTCAATTTTTAAAATAGTGACATAATAGGTGCATCTAAACTAAAGAAACGTGAACCCGGCTAAAATGAAACTTTTATTTATCTGCCGGTAAAACAAGGAAGCTGTCGGCTGATGTTAACGTTGTGTAGTTTTCTAAGTTTGACTTTAAAGTTTCTCAATTTGACTAGGTTTTGGTATATTGTTTGAACCGTAAAATATACCATTCTTCGGGTAAAGATTTTAACAGAGTAGTATTTACTTCATACAGCGCACCTACTATGGAATCAAAACTGAACTACATATGGTTTTTACGCTTTATGAAGACAAAGCCTCTCTGTTAAAATCTCTATCCCATTCTTCAGCGAAGTCAAGGCACATTATAATCGACAACACTGCGTCTGCGCCATCAATCCTATCATAATCTTATTTTATCTGACGTTCTGATTTGATGCCCGATGCATCAAAAAGTCAAGGTATCTAAAGCTTTCACACGTCGGCCATTATCATAAACCCACGTGTCATGATTCAATTAGTTTTAGCTCCGTGTGAATATATGTATATTTTGGTAAAAAAAAAAAAATCTTCTGTCGCATTTTTAGGATGGATGATGGATCTAAAACTTAAGCAATCGCAATTAATTTTGTGTTCAACGAAAATAACTGGTCATCATGTATCTGCAGTTTGTTCATAGTTTCATACTAGCAATTAAATGCAATACTATTGGCATATCGGATCAAAAAATTGCTTTCGCATGTTATTGAGGTTATGACGCAACGATATGTCGATAGTGATATTGTCTCTTGTAACATGACCTATAATTCGAGAGATGTGTATGTCTACGAATTCATTATAAAAAAAAAGATGAATCTGAATTTGTTACATGATTTGACTATCGCGGTAGATTCAACACTCATCTCTACACCATACAAAACTATTTTCGCAAATGTAAATGTTTCCTTTTGTTGTTTATTTTTGGAAAGAAATTACAAAAATAATACTTATAAATTTAATAACTGTAAAATTATATTCTATCCTAAAATTTGTCCTGTTTTATTTTAAACCTTGACTTTGAATTTATATCTCAGCTTTGTGAAGAAAAATATCTAGACATTCTTGGTCTCAAAAGATTTAACTAAGCCTGATTTGAAATATCCTGCTGACTAATAATCATCAATCTAGAGCGAGAAAAACAATACGCCAGAGTTAGCTCAGGCACGGCCACAGAACAGTAAAATACATGTCTTGGTTATGTGTCATAACTATTTATATATCGTGATTAGTTCTCAGTATTGCACAGTATAGAAATTGTCTTAGTCATAGTACAGTACGACATAAAACAGTATAACAAAGAGAAATACGAGATACTGCATGGGACGTCTTTTTTTTTCTCAACAGTCCTTTATTTTTAAATTGTTAAGAACTGATCCATATTTTTTAGGAACTTTTCTGATTTTTTTTCAATAAACAAATTTAAATTACGAAAAAAATAGTTAAATATGATTAAACATGACTAACATGATCAGTCACGATATGTTTGGTGACGGCGTGGCTCACGTGACATGACCATATGCATGTCGTGTTGACTCCTCGTCAATTTGGTCATGATACAGCACAGTACGTGAAAAATTAACTTAATCACAGCACGACACTATACAAAATCAAAAATCATGACACGGCACAATTTTCCCACTCTGTGTCTGATTCATGCAATATGAAAGTGTGATTTTTAGGGGGTAAAAACGAAGTGGATAATGCTGATATTATATCCGTATTCGTCTTTCAATAAGCGGATACGAATACGGATACGAATAGTAAACGGATACTAAAATTTAAAACCAAATCCACTTTAAACGGATACGAATACGGATAATCTTCAAATACAGATACGAAACGAATAATTATCGGATAATTAAATTATATAGACTTTAAAATATAAATGTTAATTAAAAATATGAAGAAAAAAAAACACAAATCAGAAATAAAATTAAAACTTTAGAACTTTAGGAATAAAATAAGAACGATTAATTAATCGGAACTTTAGAAGTTTAGGAATAAATTAAGAACGAAATTAATCGGCCCACAATTATGGGCCTATGGTCCATGCAAGTGTAGTTTAAAAGAATAATATCTGACCGGAGCTCATGAAACAAGTTAGTCTCACTATCGCTAAGAAAAAAAAGTACGAGACATTTATATATAACTCTGGTTCAGCGTCAATTTGAAAAGCTTGTATAATACGGATATTCACTCCGTTTCGGAGACTCAACCCGTATCCGATGTTTTAGTCCATATTAACAAATTATTCGGATCCGAATTTGAAAATTATCTGATCCGAACTAAACAAATTTGGATTATAGTCAAATATGGAGCGAATTCGAATTGGATAATCTAATAAATTATTCGAATCTAAATTTGAAAATTATCTGATCCGAACTAAACGAATTTGGATTATAGTCAAATATGGAGTGAATTCGAATTGGATAATCTAATAAATTATTCGAATCTGAATTTGATGTTTTAGTCCATATTAACAAATTATTCGGATCCGAATTTAAAAATTATTTGATCCAAATTAAACGAATTTGGATTATAGTCAAATATGGAGCGAATTCGAATTGGATAATCTAATAAGTTATTCGAATCTAAATTTGAAAATTATCCGGTCCGAATTAAACGGATTCGGATTATAGTCGAATATGGAGTGAATTCAAATCGGGTAATCCGACTCCATTTTCACCCCTGATTTCACGTCATACATATACAGACGATATTACACATAATTAATATTTTTTTGAAGTGGTAATCACAATTTGCTATCGACTCTAATGAAATTCTAATTCCATCTTCTTCTTTTCTTTTTACCAAAAGCGGTATTATTTTTTAAGCAGAGAAATGCAAGTTTGTAACTATAAATTTTCATCAAAAGCAGTATTTCAAAAAGCATTGCGGTTCATCTTTATTGTTTGGAGAAAAAATAGTTAATTTTTTTTTTTTGAAAACTTGGTAGCGGCTACCAAGATGGAATTAATAAATGTGCTTACAACCACAATCCCTAATTATTATTACAATTTAAAATATTAAGCTACAATACGACAGAATCTTCAAGAGCCCCTCTCCCATTCGTTAGAACAGCCATGTTAACCTTGTAGTTACCACAATACTGAGTCCATAGACCCGCATCTTTTCTTGCCCGATTCGCTACAAGCCATGTTGGCAATTTTGAGCTTCGAAAAATTACCTCATTCCTTTGCTTCCACAATGCCCATAGTACTGCCATGAATGCAGTTGCCCATTCGGCTTTCTTCTTACCAGTATACTGACAGTGCCATCTCAAAGAAGCAGCCCAAGTTTCTTCAACAGAGTTGGCATGTTTAAAGAGTTGTGGAAACCTTCGCCAAACCTCAATAGCGTTAGAGCATTCAAAAAATAGATGTTGTGAAGTTTCAAAAGGACATACATCACACATAACACACTTCATCTCGCAATTCATGCCTCTCCTTTGCAATACTTCATGAGTCAATATTCTATCCTGAAGAACCAAATAACTGAAAATTTTAACCTTAGAAGGTGCAGGGGAGACCCACAACTCCATGTATTTCCATTGAGTCTTACCAACAGTGATGATGAGGTTGTACATAGAAGAGGTCGTGTACTGACCAGTACCCGACCAACGCCAAACCACGTTATCTGCTTGGTCTGACAGCAACGGCACCGGTTCTGGTACCAGAACCATACCAGTCAGCTGATTAGGCTCTGACAGTGCCTCCTTCAATGAGATTAGTTGTGAATTTGGCCTCGGTTGACGATCACGAATGCCTCTTAGTGAGCCTGTTTCGCCCCAATTGTCGTACCAATACGAAATTAGCTTGCCATCACCTATATCCCATTTAGTAGACCATTGAAAGAGAGGAAAAATTTTGATCAATTGCTTCCAGAAAAATGACTCATTGACTAACCATATTCTCGGTCCTTGTCTGCTAGGCCTATGCTTTCGTAGTGAGTTGGCCACCTCATACCATAGACCTTCTATTTGAGAAGTAGCCTTCCACCATCATCGCATTAGAAGTGTACAATTTCTTAATTCCAAATCAGGGACTCCCAATCCACCAAATCTCTTAGGGGTGCAGACAATTTCCCAATTTATTAGCGAAATACCCCTGCCTTCTCCCTGTGATTTCCCCCACAAGAATTGTCTACACAGTTGCTCAATTCTCTGAATTACCCATTTGGGCAAGGCAAAGCAAGTCATGAGATAAATAGGCACACTACATAGCACCGAGTTAATTAGTTGTAGACGACCACCTCTAGAGAGGAATTTGCCAAGCCATCCCTCCAATTTATTTTCAATTCGCTCAATTAAAGGCATGAAATCTTGCCTACGCGGCCTTTTGATAGAAAGAGGCATACCCAAATAGGAGATTGGCATTTCGGTTTGAGCACACCCCATCACAGTGGCCACCATCCAAGTTTTAGATTGAGATAAACTAATAGGACAGAAAGAACTTTTCTCAAAGTTAATGTGCAAATCAGAAATTTTGGAGAACAATCTGAGGACCAACTTGAGAGTGATAATGGTTGGCAAATTGGCATGTGCAATAATAGCTGTCTCCATTAACAATTTAGCATGTGCAATTATTCTTACCTATCCGTCTCCATTAACAATTTAGCACCAATTAGAATTGGACCGGCCGTTAATCACCTAAATTTTTTTTTGTTTTTTTACAAACTAGTTTGATTTCATGCAACGCATCAATTATATAGTTTTTTATTTAATCTGTACATTAAGTAAACTGCATAAAGTCAAAGTAGTTCGGTCAATATTTTTACTCAATAAAACCTCAAATGGAATATCGGAACCAATTCTACCTCTCCAAAGCGAGAGAAGAACTTTCCTTTCAACAAATTAGCGTGATCGGAAGATAATTATGAAATGATTTGATTCGATGTGATTTGAATAGTTTAAATTGACGTTGCGAAATCACGTGAAAATAGATGAAATTTGGCGAGAATGGACTTGCAGAAACAAAAAGATAAAAAATAGTCTCGTCTAATAATAATCCGACTCCGTTTTCACCCTTGATTTCACGTCATACACATACAGACAATAGAATTTTACACATAATTAATATTATTCTTGAAGTGGTAATCTCAATATGCTATCGACTCTAATGATAATCCAAAATTCCATCTCTTTTTTTTTTTTTTACCAAAAGCGGTATTATTTTTTATTTTTTTACATAATGTTCCTTCTTCGTGCTTTTGTGGGCTTTCTCCCAAATCTTCGTGCTATACAAAATAACTGTCTTCTGCGTTCTTAAGCTTTCTTCCTGCTTTCGTCGTTCTAATACTTTACTTCTGTTTTCTTTTGTCTTGTCCACTTAAATGTTTAGATAAATATTGTAAAAAAAATATAATGACATCCCTAGTAAATTAAATAAACTTTAAGAATTTTTCTTCATTGTTTGATATTGAATTGAATTCTCTTCCTTCATTATTCCGATCAACAAATTCAATTCATAATCATATCATTTCTTTTCTTCTCTATTGAAATGAATTAAATTTCTTGCTCTAATTTGTTCCGATCATAGCCTTTATCTCCTGACTATTAGTACTCTGTAAGCTTTTCATGATGACCCGGCCCTTTAACGGCCCAATTGTAAGCTATCTCAATTCTTATCCGATCGTCATTGCCTCTTTCTCCACCTCTCTCCAATGGCAGCGTAGCTTAAAAAGAACTATATTGATAGCTTCACGGATCAGTACTCCTTTCAGAACTACACTAATCGACTGTATCGATGGCGACCACGATTCCCACTTCGGCGTTTATTGCCACTCCACAGCGCTCTGCTGGTAGAAGCTCGGCGATTTGGGTTCAGAAAGCTCAGTCCTTTGGTCCTTCTCCTTCTTCGTTTGGGGTTTCCTTGACCGTCAACAAACCTTCTGTTAGGCTGCTTTCGTTCAAAGCGGTTCGATGTGAGACAAAGGAGTCGCGCACGCCACTAGTTCCAGCCGAGCAACGGTGGATGTTTGAGGAGTCTGAAACTTACGGCCCGGTAACCTCCTCTTTTATTTTCTGTAACTAATTATCAGAGAATTTGTTGAATTTTGCACTTTCCAGAGTTATTGGTTTTTTCAACTCTAATTGATGCTCTATCGAGTGCAACCGTGCAATGTGAGTACTATAATGGAGGAAAAATGATGTATAAACAAAATAATAAATTGTATTTTTGATAAAAATATAGTGGCCAAAATAAGTCTCAAGTGAAAGATATCGATTATACCACAAATGATTTCTTCGAGAGTTTTTGTCAAACACCATGTGTGCACCTTTTGCAACAGACAGTAATGTTGTGGTTTACACACATAAGCGAGAAAGATAGGAAGGTATTACCATAATAAGTCATATACCAAACATTGAATCTGATGCTGACATTCCCATCAATCCAACATTTTCTCTTGCTTTATTCTGTAACTTTTCAATTCTAAATATAACAAAATTTGGCTCTATGTTTGTAGGATATATGGAACAAAACATGGTACCCAAAAGCAGCTGACCATGTAAATACTGAAAAGACATGGTACATTGTGGATGCAACAGACAAAATTCTTGGCCGGATGTCCTCAACTATAGCGAATTATATTAGAGGAAAGAATCTTGCCACATACACACCTAGCGTTGACATGGGTGCTTACGTTATTGTGGTACATTACCCATTTACAAATTGTACCAACTTATTTGAAGACTATATTAACTCAACAGACATTTAAATATTACCTGTTTTAATAATTTAATCCGCATCAGTAAAGGATGTTCAACATTTTAGCATTGTTTACATCTTCATTTTCCATAAATGGACTGTCTGATGTTATTATGCTAACAAGTCTGACAATGTGTAAAGAAGAAACTAATCTTTTCTTGGAATGTTGGGAATATCAGGACTAAAGTTGACAGTATATTAGAAATATTTGACTTTTAGTTTCTATTTTCGTTTGGGCAAACAGATAAATGCAGAGAAAGTTGCCGTATCAGGGGCAAAGAGGTCTCAGAAGTTGTACAGGAGGCACTCGGGAAGGCCAGGTGGCATGAAAATAGAGACCTTCGATCAATTGCAGAAAAGAATACCTGAAAGAATTGTAGAGCATGCAGTTCGTGGTATGCTTCCTAAAGGAAGGGTATGTTTGTGTTCTCTGATTCTCTCTCTTTTCAATTCCTTTTTTTTTTTGGGAAAAGATATTGAACATGCTTTAACAAAACCGGAGGAGGGAAGATTGCTGTATATAATTTCCTACTCTCTGTTAAGCATTAAAATACCAAATATATCTCATACGTATTGTAAAGAAATACCCAAAATTTCCAGCCTTTCTCCATCTTGGGATATGCTTGTATAATACCTACTAGGCACAATACTTTCCCAATGTTGCAAGGCTATATTTTGTTGAGAGGTTTTGCATGTTCAGACATGGAATTACCTCGTCAAACTCAAATGCAAAATAAATAGAATAAAATTTGGGAGAGATCACCATAATCATAATTATTGTTACACTAATTATTCTAATTAATTTTATATTATAGCTGGGAAGACAACTGTTCACACACCTTAAGGTTTACAAAGGACCAGAGCATCCGCACCAGGCACAGAAGCCTATCCCTTTACCAATCCGCGACAAGAGAATCCAATTTGTCAGGAAATAGATTCCTCTATTTACTTATTCCTGTTTGGTAATTATTGAGTGTTGTTTAGAAAGGATTTATGCATGTATGAGATCCCAATTTTTCTCATCTTCCATTGATTTTTCTGTATGTATGTCTTAAGCTTTCTCCTGCTCTGTTATGATTTTGAATTTTTTCCATATCTATTCTGACGGAGCCTTGCTATATGAACTATCTATTCTGACGGAGCCCTGCTATATGAACTGTCCTATCTGAATTGTGTAAGAAAATCTGATTCGGTGGCCCAAAATAAAACATATTGATTTATGTGCGCCCTTTACATGGGCTGATTTAATTGGCCTGTTTTAAATCACGTAATTAATTGACCTGTTAAATTCTGCGCAAGGTTCATGCATGATTAAAGGGCGCATGTTATTAAAAGGTTTAATTAAAAGGTGGATAGCGCTGGATTCAGTGCACGTTGATATCCTTAATTAAAAGATGCATAATTAACAGATGCATACTGACTAAAGGTGCGCTTAATTAAAGATTCCATATTAACAGATACTTGGTGCGTAAGTCAACTAGTGCATATCTCTATATTCAGCACAAGATACAGTGTTAATTGACAGCGCTATTAAAGGGTGTGATTAAAGGGTGCAAATATCCGTGTCAAATTTATTTTCCCTATAAATATTGCTTTAATGACGGGCATAAGTAACGTGTATTCTAATAGTAAGGTTGATCCTCTCTTCATCTATATTCATAAAGAACAAGTTGTCATTGCTTAGAAAGAGAAAGATGAGAGAAATCGCTTTACGGTTCTTCTGACGGTCTGTGAAGAACGTTTCAAGTATTGTTCTACAGATCGCTATGGACAAAGGTATGTAATCTAATTGATTGATTTACACGTGGAGATTTTGATTTCTAAGATCTTTGATTTGCTTATGACGATTTTTAATTCCGCTATCGAAGTTTTAAAGATGATTAGTTGTACTCATGATAATGATTATGTATAAGTAGTTAAGCATGAAATAAAGACTACTTACATGTGGTATCAGAGCTATCGGTTTTGGATTTCATAATCTCTCGATTAAGTTACTTGTCTTATGAATTTTTATTTTATTTTTATTTTCTTTTAATGATTTGTGAATGAAATCTTTGAATTATGACGGTATTGCTAGACACCAAAGTGTCCTTACCCTAAAGAAATCAAAGTATACTAAATTTAATGGTTAAAAAAATTAATTAATCATTTATTAAGATTATATGATATTAAAATATGTCATATAATAAATTTAATGATTTAATTAATTAGTAGATTATGAGATTTTATGAATTGCCCAAAGATTGATTGTGATCTCATAATTTACACAACTTAAGTTGATAATTTACGTTATTCCTCAATTGTTAGTTACCCAAAGGCAACAATATGTATTGAAACAATAAAATTATCATATTAAAGTATTTTCTAGTAAAATATTATGTTTAATATATCTTAATAAATCCCAAAGGATAATTAGGATATATTAATTAAGTTATTGCACCGAAAATTTGAAGTTATAAATTATTGCGTTATGTCTCCTATCTTCTGATCTTATCTTGAATTAAGTTATATTATGTATTTTTTAATTTAAATATTTAAGTTATGAAATTTCGAAATTATTTAAAGATGGAAAAATCAAAGTATAATATATTATGTTTTCTGATTTTCTTTTCATTGATATTTCTTCTATAAATTTCGGAAAAATTTATTTATCTTAATTTTCCTTATAATCTCCTCTAATTTATTTTTTAATTTTTCCTTCTTATCTTCTTTATTAAAATTACAGTTAATGTACCTGTATTGATGCAATCGCATGCGTCATCTGTGACGGTCTTTAATGGTCTTAACTTTGCTGAATGGAATGAACAAGTCCAATTTCACTTAGGTGCACAGGACTTGGACATAGCATTATTAGTCGATAAGCCCGATACTATAACTGATGAAAGCAGCGAGGAAGATAAGGCCTTTATGGCAGACTGGGAACGTTCTAACAGGTTATGCCTTATGTTTTTGCGAATGACGGTTGATGGAAACATTAAGGTTGCTCTTCCGGACACGGATAATGCTCAAGAGTTTCTAGAAAATGTCAAGGCACGCTCACAAACAGCCGATAAGTCGCTTGCTGGTGCGCTTATGGCAAAACTTACCACCATGAAGTATGATGGTAGTCGCACTATACATGCACATATCATAGAAATGACATCTCTCTCTGCAAAACTTAAGAGTTTGGGAATGACAGTTGATGAAGGGTTTCTAGTTCAATTTATTTTGAACTCCTTACCGAATGATGTTTATAGTCCGTTCCAAATTAATTATAATGCTCAAGAAAAGAAATGGAACATAAATGAATTGACTAGTAAACTTGTTCAGGAAGAGGCAAGGCTTAAGGAAATGAAACCTAACACTGTTCATTTTTCAAACCTAGAAGCTGGGTCGGGTTCTAATGCTAAACCAGGGAAAGCTAAGACTAAGAAGAAGGGGAAAGCCTTTGAGGTGTCTTCTAATGCAAGTTTTAAGAAAGAAGGGAACAAACTAAAGTGCTATTTTTGTCGTAAGATGGGTCACTTTCAGAAGGATTGTCTGAAAAGGAAGGTTTGGTTCGAAAAGAAAGGTATGAATCATACTTTTATTACTTTTGAATCAAATTTTATTGATGTTCCTAATAATACTTGGTGGATTGACTCGGGCTCTACAACTCATATTTCAAACAACTTACAGGGATTTCTTACGATCCAAACCACAAGCCAAAGACAACAAAGTGAAAGATATGTAATTATGGGCAATAAAGACAAGGTGCCAGTCGAAGGAGTCGGTACATACCGACTTATATTAAGTTCTGGCAATATTGTTAATTTGTATGATACATTATATGTACCTTTGTTTTCTCGCAACTTATTATCTGTATCTAAGTTGGATGATTGTGGCTATGTATTTAAATTTGGATCTAAATGCTTTAGTTTATATAAAAATAATTGCATGATTGGTTGTGACAATTTGATTGATGGATTATATAAATTAGAGTTAGATAATTCTTATGTAGAATCTCTGATTACAGTGAACAATACTTACTGTCTGCTTCGCACTTTTCCATGAGATTGCTCCGCCGGCTAGAAGATACACATATCCACAAGTGGATTTTCGTGTATCACAACACCCAGCATAGTCTGAATCTGAATAACCGACTGTCTCTAAGTAGTTTGATCTCCTATACGTCAACATGTGATCTTTAGTACCTTGAAGATATCGTAAAACTTTCTTTGCTGCCTTCCAATGTTCTATTCCATGATTGCTTTGATAACGTCCAAGCATTCCTACAGCAAAACTGATATCTGGTCTTGTACAAGTCTGTGCATACATTAAACTACCCACAATGGAAGCATAAGGAATATTATTCATTTCTTCCTTTTCCAATTCGTTTTTAGGACATTGATATAAACCAAATTTATTCCCTTTCTGAATCGGTACCTTACCAGCTGAACATTTCTCCATCTTAAATCTCTCGAGAATCTTGTTAATATATGTTTTCTGAGACAAACCTAACAAACTTTGTGATCGATCACGAAATATTTCTATTCCAATCACATAGTTCGCCTCACCCATATCTTTCATTTCAAAAAATTTCGAGAGAAAATTCTTGGTGCTTTTCATCATACCAAGATCGTTAGTCGCAAGTAAAATGTCATCAACATATAGAACTAGAAACATTATCTTACTCCCACTGACCTTCAAGTATATACAACGATCAACAATGTTTTCCTTAAAACCAAAAGAAGTAATCACATCATTGAACTTGAGATAGTCGTGATGCTTGTTTCAGCCCATATATCGACTTTTTCAATTTGCAAACCATATCCTTTCCCCCAATTGAAAAGCCATCGGGCTGATCCATGTAGACTTCCTCTTCGAGTTCTCCATTCAGAAAAGCAATTTTAACGTCCATTTGGTGTAACTCAAGATCGTAATGAGCCACTAAAGCCATGATGATACGCAAAGAATCTTTCTTAGAGACGGGCAAAAATGTCTCTTTATAATCAATGCCGTCTTTCTGAGTGAAACCTTTGGCAACCAGTCTAGCTTTATATCGTTCAATTTTGCCTTTTGAGTCACGTTTGATCTTAAAGATCCATTTACATCCAACTCGTTTGGAATCGTGAGGCAATTTGACGAGATCCCAGACTTGATTTTGTTCCATTGATTTTAACTCGTCTTTCATGGCATCAATCCATTTATTGGATTCTTCACATTCAATAGCTTTCTTATATGAAATTGGATCATCAATTGCAGAATCAATTTCAGATTCTTGTAGATAAACTAAATAATCGTCAGATATAGCCGATCTCCGTTCACGGGTAGACCTTCTTAATGGCATATCATTTGGTTCAACTACATCATCAACAACGATGTTATCAATCGGAATGTTCTCAGCAGCAGTTGGTTGTTCTGGAACAGTCGGATGAAGTACTTTCGAAATAACTGTCGGAACAACTACTTTCGAAATAACAGACAAAGGAACAGTAACTTGTTCTGTAATTTCTTGAAGATCAGAATTACACTGATCAGAACTACTTGCACTGACTTTAGCATTCTCGATGAAACGTGCATTTCCGGATTCAACAATTCTCATGCTATGATTCGGACAGTAAAATCTGAAACCTTTGGATTTCTCTAGATATCCAATAAAGAATCCACTAACAGTTCTGAAATCCAATTTCTTTTCGTGTGGGTTATACAAACGTATCTCCGCAGGGCAACCCCATACATGTATATGACGCAAACTAGGTTTTCTTCCCGTCCACAGTTCGAAAGGAGTCCTTTCTACTGCCTTACTTGGAACCCGGTTTAGTAAATACATGGCGGTCTTAAGTGCATACATCCACAAAGATTTAGGCACAGTTGAGTGACTGATCATACTCCGAACCATATCCATAAGTGTTCTGTTACGACGTTCAGCAACACCATTTTGTTGTGGTGTGCCGGGCATAGTGTATTGCGCACATATACCATGTTTTTCTAAGAACTTAGCAAAAGGTCCAGGATTTTATCCTGATTCATCATATCTACCATAAAATTCCCCACCACGATCAGATCGAATGATTTTCACTTGTTTTTCTAACTGTCTTTCAATCTCATTTATAAACACCTCAAGTGCATCAATAGATTGTGACTTCTCATTTAGAAGATAAACAAACCCATAACGTGAAAAATCATCGATGAAGGTGATGAAATACTTTTCTTTATTAAAAGAGGGAACATCAAATGGTTCACAAATATCCGTATGAATTATTTCTAGAAGTTGAGAGCTACGAGTGGCACCTTTCTTTGTATGTTTCATCTGTTTTCCTTTTATACAATCGATACATACACCTAAGTCAGTAAAATCCAAGTTTGGAAGAACTTCAGACTTTACTAAACGTTGCATTCTTTCTTTGGATATATGACCCAATCTTTTGTGCCACAAGTACGCTGACCTTTCATCATTCATATTTCTTTTCATTCCAATAGTATTGTTCAACCTTATGAACATTGTAATGTCATAAAGTTTTATATTGGACCAAGTGGGAGAATGTAAGAAAATCTGATTCAATGGCCCAAAATAAAACATATTGATTTATGTGCACCCTTTACATGGGCTGATTTAATTGGCCTGTTTTAAATCACGTAATTAATTGACCTGTTAAATTCTGCGCAAGGTTCATGCATGATTAAAGGGCGCATGTTATTAAAAGGTTTAATTAAAAGGTGGATAACGCTGGATTCAGTGCACGTTGATATCCTTAATTAAAAGATGCATAATTAACAGATGCATGCTGACTAAAGGTGCGCTTAATTAAAGATTCCATATTAACAGATACTTGGTGCGTAAGTCAACTAGTGCATATCTCTATATTCAGCACAAGATACAGTGTTAATTGACAGCGCTATTAAAGGGTGTGATTAAAGGGTGCAAATATCCGTGTCAAATTTATTTTCCCTATAAATATTGTTTTAATGACGGGCATAAGTAACGTGTATTCTAATAGTAAGGTGTTAGTTTGTAATAATCTAGAAGTCAATAATACGATAATTTATCATAAAGCTTTGTTCATGAATTGGATGATTAATATCATTTTGTTGCCTTGAGTATTATTGCATTTATGGATCATTTCGAGTTCATGACTGAAATTGTGAAACTCCATAATATAGATGATATATACTCTTAAAAGGTCACTAACCAAGGTAATTAGCAGGAACACTAATTACTGCGAAAAGGTTAGTATGTGTATTAAAAGATGGTTAAGTTTTACAAACCACCTGACACGAGATGTCATTTTAATCACATAGATACATGTTCTAGGAACATGGAATTTGACAGACCCCGAATGAGACATTAAATAGAATTGTGTTCGTGTCATTAATGTTTCTCATTCAGTGTCACGTTCTAAAGTATGAGGTATTTATTGTTCCCACTAAGAAATATGTATGTGTGATTGCTATCTACCGCTGTCCGTAAAAAGCAGTCATAACGGTAGCATTCCCATATGTATAGCTTAGCTGAGGAAGTGATAGTCTACCAAAAGTACTATTTGTCCCTCGTATCTCTATACGAGCTATAGCATCACTGGGCCCCTTGATAGAGTTAGATTATCTGCTAGCGGTATAATTACAAGAGTAATTATATTTGATAATCTGCTCAAGATCAAGAAAAGATTCAGTTAGCAAGGATGACACACATCTACCTTGAAACTGATCTGATAGCTATGAGACAGAAGAACAGACACAAGTAAATTGTTTACTGGATCGTGATATTGTACAGTACAGCATCATCTGTGTAATTGGATGGTCATGATGTGTTGCCAGACGCCACCCATGATTATAGAAGTTAAAACAGTTTTAACTCTATTTACCAACATAACACAGATCCTATTGGGTCACACCATATAGGAGCTAATTGGAGAATCTTATTTTGATTGATTATAAATAGGTTATGATCAATGATAAGATGGTTATAATTAATTATACGTGTTATAATTAAATTATAAATGTTATGTAAAAATAACAAGCAAAAAACATTGGTTAATTTATAAACGTGTGTGTGACACGTATAAAAGTTAACCGGTTAATTTATAAATGTGCATGACACATTGTATAAATTACCGAAACAACAATCGCAAGAAAAATATATATAATTATTCAGAATAATTATATGAGTATTATTTGTGTTCGGGCCAAGGGCATTCGGATCTTTTCAGATTCGTCCTTATTCGCATGACATGTCATCAATCCTATCCAGATGACACGTCATCGATACCGAAACAAATAACCGCAAGAAAAATATATATATAATTGTTCAGAATAATTATACGAATATTATTTGTCTTCGGACCGAGGGCATTCGGGTCTTTTCAGATTCGTGCTTATCCGCATGACGTGTCATTGATCCTATCCAGATGACATATCATCAATCCTATCCACAAGGGCAAAATGGTCATTTCACACCTATGCCACCTTGCATGTGTAGAAACATGGAGAAGAGTGTGGAAGGGTGTGGAAGGGGTATTTTGGTCATTTCACATATAAAAGGATGAGGTGTCAATGGCATACCTTGTAAATAGGCATGTGTTGAGGGGTATTTCGGTCTTTTGCGAACCTCCTCAAAAGCCTATAAATAGAGGGGTGCATGTAGAGAGAAAAATCACTAATTCACTTGTATCGTTTCGTGCAGAATCGAATCGGTATTTTCTCTCTTTCTCGGTTTCTCTCCCAAATAGTGTTTCGGTTGAGAAAAGAAAGTTATACGTAGTTGACGTATAATCTTGCGGGTTGTTGTGGAGTATATTTACGGGATCGATGAATAGTGTTTTACCGAATTTAGCGGTATGTCAGTTTTGCTCATTTGATGAAACTGAGTAACCTGAAAATTCGTGTTTACGGGTTTTCGTCTTTTCCCCGTGAATAGTGTTTTTGCAGAATTCCGCGGTTTACGGTATTTCTGGCAGAAGAAATTAACCGCTCTCTGGTTAGTCCTGGTGGATAACCGATAGAGGCATCAGACGTCTGATGCTCCGAGACGAGTCGATTCCTTCCGTGATGTAGCTCTACACGCTCGGTCTGCATTCCAACTGTGATTTGGAAACAAGGTATAAATATGTTATATTAATCTATTTAATTGGTAAGTAGATTAAAGTTTTAGAAATCAATCATGGAGTAGATCTGTAAAAGGATTAAATTGGGTTTTGATGCCAAAGGAATACTGAAGGTGGACCGCCTTGGAAAGTTTCCTGACATACCCCGTTTAATCCTGAGCTTAAGTTGGCCGTAGAAATTTTTGTTCTACGGTCATTCCGCACCTTA